>CM047587.1:44498140-44510178 GCA_026184515.1 Peronosclerospora sorghi | reverse complement strand
CGCTTGGCCTATGCTCAGGCCAAAGCGCAAGGGAAACTACCTGCCTCCTATTATACGCGCTCTGCTCTCGATGTGGTGCCGGAGAGCAATGCAATCACAGCATCTGCCTCCGGCGAACTCCCAACTACTGGGAGTGAAGGGGCTTCTTCATCCCCTTTGGTCATTGACTCTCAGTGGTATTCTCCCGCTCGAAAGCGTCAACGACGTCACGGCAATCCTGCCGCAGGGGAGTCTCGTATTCCCACGAGCTCTGGGAATGTGGATACCCTTTCCACTTCACTAGGTACTGGGTCTCACCCCGGTGATGGCGTCGTGCCATCAGGCGTTCCACATGATAATGTGGAGTACCCTCCGTATCAAGCACTGGAGGAGGGGGTCGCGCTATTGCGGCGTGACTTCCACGAGCGCTGTGATCGGCACAGCCTTCGCATCCAAGATGCTCAGGAGGAACTCCGCAACGAAGGGATTGCTAATGAACGCATCGAGGGGCGGCTTGCCTCCCTCGAGTCTCTCGTTGCGGAGCTTCAGGGTCGTATTCAACCCTGTCGGAGATTTTCTGACCTGTCGCGCCTTTCGACTATCCGGCTTCTCACACTCCTCCGAGAGGGGAACCGCCTCAGGGTTCCGGTATGGCTTAAGCATACCCACATAGAAGGTTGGATGCGTACGCATCGCCTTCGGGATGTCTAAGGTATACGACAAGCCCTTTCGGACTAATACCTCAAAGGGCCCCACAAACCTGGGGCGCAGTTTATTGCGCAACACATTTGAAACTGCATGTGTAGGAAGATTTTTAGCGTTTAATAAAACACTTTCACCTACTTTATATATCTCTTCGTTACACCGCCCCTTGCGGTCAGCTTGCTCCTTCTGCTTGTCTTGGCTTTCCGCCATGGCATCGCATACGTGTCGTAAGACACTAAGGCGCGTCGATAAAACTTATCGATGTGCTTTCGCACAGATACAGGGCTGACATCGTGGAATCCTCCCCCCTCAAGCCCTGGGCCACACACACTTGGCGTCAACGGGATCCTCGGATTCACTAATCCGTTCACGTAAAACGGGGTAAACCCCGTAGATGCATGTACCGAATTGTTGATAGCAAATTCAACCATCGGAAGCGTCTCACTCCAACTCTTTGGAGAATCCGGACATAAACTCCGGAGAATATTCTCCACAACGCGGTTAACGCGTTCCGTCTGACCGTCCGTCTGCGGATGATCCGCAGTGGACATGAGGATCTTGGTGCCTAGAACCTTAAACAACGCTCCCCAGAATTTTCCCGTAAAACGGGGATCCTGATCCGACACAACGGAATCGGGTAGACCATGCTGTCGAAAGACACGGTCTAGGAGCACTTTCGTTGTTCCTTGTCCATCTATGGACTCTGGCATCGCCGCCAGGTAAGCCATCTTGCTCAATCGGTCTACAAAGACCAATATGCCGGTGTTCCCGGCCTTATCCTTCGGAAAACCGAAGATAAAATCCATGCTAATTGATTTCCAACCCTCCGTTGGAACCGATAAGCTCGCCAAAGGTGCAGCTAAACTTGCAGAGGTTTTAACCCTCTGACACGTCTCACAGGTGCGTATATACGCACCGAGCCACTTATACATGTTGGGCCACCAGTACAGAGCGCTTAAAGCGCTGTAGGTCTTATCCCGACCTAAATGACTCCCGGTAGGGGCGTCATGTGCCTCAAAGAGTACTCTATACTTCAGTTCCTCATCATGAGGAACTACCACCCGCGGAGTTGCCTCCGCGCTCGTGCTATAAAATAGCAGACCGTCACAGTACCTGTAACGGTGTAAACGAGCTTTAGCTCGACTTGAAAGGGTTGGCTCAGACGATCCAAGACCCTTTTCACCTAACGCGCGGATAAGCGCCGTACATTGTGGGTCTTTCTCATACTCCTGGCATATGAGATCCACCACAGATGTGGTGAAAAATGTCGCGTGAGCGAGCTCGTAATCGGGACGACGCGACAACGCGTCTGCAAGCACGTTTTTCTTGCCAGGTTTATAATTAACCTCAAAGTTGTACTCCGCAAAGAAGGAGATCCAACGGGCCATCCGTTGCGAGAGATGAGGCGACTTTGTCGCTGTCCGTAAGGACGCGTGGTCAGTATAAACCACGAACGGCTTTGAGCCGAGTAGGTGAACCCTAAATTTGACAAGAGCATACTTCATTGCAAGTAGCTCTTTGTCATGAACGGGATAATTCCGTTCCGCAGCTTTAAGCTGCCTCTACTCAAACGCAATTACGCGTTCCCTTCCTGCATCATCTGCTTGTTACAAAGCACATCCGATTGCAAAATCGGAGGCGTCGCAGACGACACTAAATGGTTTCCCAGAGTCTGGGAGAGCAAGAACGGGAGCTTTTAACAAGGTCCCCTTAGCCGCTTCAAAAGCGTTTTGGTGTTTGGTCTCCCAACACTAATCCACGTCCTTCTTAAGAAGGTCAGTCAATGGTTTCTCCATCTCAGCGTAGTTCTCGCTGTACTTGTGGAGATAATTGGATAATCCAAGACACTTCCGTAAATCTCTAAGATTTACAGGCGAAGGCCACTCCACAATGGCTTTCACCTTCGCGGGATCCACCCGCACTCCATCCTTACCGATGAAGCATCCGAGTAAAGGAATTTCCTCAGCACCAAATATACATTTGGATGCGTTTGCATATAACTTATGCTCTCGCATACATTCGAGCACAGATCGAAGGTGTATAAGGTGCGTCTGAACATCAGACGAGTCGCCTTCCGCACGACTATGAACGAATATATCGTCGAAGTACGTCTGAGCGTACTTGCTATGAGGGCGGAAGAGTTGAGTCACCAAGCGATTGAAAGTCGCTGGTGCATTAGAAAGCCCCTGTGGCATAACTAGCCACTCCCACAGCATGCCACTAGGCGTTCCGACCGCTGTAAGCGGAATATCGGATGCTCGCATGAGCACCTGATAATACCCGTCCACCAGATCTAAGGCACTGTGTACAGTACAGCCTGCCATATTGTTCTGGAGGACATCCTTCCGTGGAATCGGAGTCTGCATGGGGACAGTAGCTGCATTCAGCTTGTTATACGCATGCACAATGCGCCACTTTCCGTTCGGTTTACGAACACAAAAAGTGGGAGATGAGTGGGGAGACTTGCTCTCCCGCACCATCCCTGCCTCTTTTTTCCCCTTGAAGAATGCGTCGATGACGTCGAATTGCTCCTTGGGGAGAGGCCACTTCCTAGTAACGCAGTATTTGGTTCCAGGAACCACATTGCTCCTTGGGGAGAGGCCACTGCCTAGTGACGCAGTATTTGGTTCCAGGAACCAAATCAATTTCATGTCGGACTCCCCGATCCGGTGGTAACCCCATAGGCGGGTGGTCACTAATGACATCTCCAAGTTCCTTCAATAAGGAATGGTAAGGGTCCTCAGGATCCGCAAGGATCTTGAGGCCGCTTCGGGCATTCAATGCCTGTTTGGTTTGCACCAAAACTGACTCGTCCATCGTGGATGAGGAGTTCAACTCCTCTTCCGGAAGCAACACGACGACCTCGTAGATTTCATCTGCTTTCAAAGCAGTCTCAAACTCGTTGAAGGACATCTCCTCCAACGACAACAGTTCGTGTGGTGGAGTCAAGTTCGAAATCGAATACATTGTATCGACAACCTGACCACCACCATCGTGCCCAGCCTTCCAACTTACGGGGGGGTACCCCGCGGACCTCCACTCGAAATCTGGTCCGATCGTCCGCTGCTGGCAGACGACCGTTCATCATCCAAAGACACTTGGTCCGATTCACTTAAGTTCATATCACATTGTGTACCCGACGGAATGGGCTAGTTACACACTCTGTGGATCGGGATCGCAGATCGATCTGATTCGGTCTTGAATATGAAACCGTGCTGGCTAGGTGTACCTAGGGCGGAACTCTTCACCCCAGGTACGTACAGACCAGAGACACTTCCAAATGATAAATTCCAATAGGTCGATCGTCCAAACGATCTAGACCTGACCAATACGAAATAATAGAGGGTAGACCAATCAACCGGTCTAGCCCCTGACCAATATGAGAGAAGACCAAAACCGGTCTAAACTCCAACCAATGTTACAATGAGCCAATATGTCCACGTGAAGACCCAATATACCCGTGAAACTCCACAAAAGATATCTACACGTAAAGAACAATCCAGTGAATAGCACGTTCCAAACGTAATTGACTTGAAGTGTCGAGATCGCCAAATAGTACTCCCGTCGAAGGACTTCCGGTGGTCAAAGTGCGCGTGCGGAGCGTCCAGACCAGGTATAATAGGCAACAGGGGATAATTCAACCCTCTGCCCCCAAACACTCCGCGGAGGGCGGAGTCGACTAGTGTACGTGAAAAGAAGAACGGCGACCCCTTGCTGCGGTGTAGACCCAGACCAGAAGAGGTTTTTGCCACTTATTCCTAGACCAAAAACCTTTACCGGTAAAATCAATAACCAAAAGACTTCTACTTGGAAAAACCACATCTAACCAATAATACTACCTCCCTATGGTCCCTAATGTACCCACACAAAATTATGTAAAATACCCAATGTCAGGTGACTCACCCAAGACCGGCGTTCTTGATACTCCTTGAATCTGATAGGCTAAAAAGCCCCCCCTTGTTTAGACCAATCGGAAACTCGACCAACTGCCTTGACCAAAAGGGACCAAATTTGTGGTACACTTCAGCACAGCCGCCCCTGAGTCCGACCGTGTCGCACAACGATAACGATCTGACTCACCTATCACTCGACCAACTGGACCTTGGTCACTCACACTTCTTCCCCACGGACCAAACATCTTCGACACCTGCGTCAGGTACTGCCTTTACTGCACTTGATCTTCTTATGCTTACCTTTGACGCTTGTTCGTTTTGTTCTTGCAGAAACTCTATGCGCCGAGTCGCTCCACCTTGCTTCGCCTGTCCGGTCGGCTCGGTCTGGCAGCCCACATAATTCTCCTGAACTTCAAACATCGGAAGGGTTTCAGACTGAAGCCGACACGCGGATGCAGGACATGCTTGCAGAAAACATGCGTCTCAGGACCCAGGTGGCCCACCAGGCAACACGAGGTGCGCATCTTTGGTCTTCGCCTTGTACTTGTCTTGATCCTCGTTTGTCTTCAGCTCTCATCCCTCCTAGCGTCGTCAAGGCAATAGGTGCCTTGTTTGATGCCGATAGGCAGTCCGACGATCATGTTGACCAGCTCCGACCAATTCTAGAGGAGCTGGTAAGCGCACGTCATGAGCTGTCCCGTCTGGAGGCTTATCAGTCCCATCTCCGGGATCAACTTTCCCTTGTTCGCCGGCAGCAGCTGGACGGACAGTTTGACGCGACCTCACTGCGCATGCAAGGCGACGACTTCGCGCGATGCATTGCCGAGCTTCAGATTTCCATCCAAGACCATACCGGGAAGGTCCGGTCTTATCAAGACAAGTCAGACGCTTGGACGCTAGAGTCGGGTCGTCGTCAGGTGGCACTAGACCAGTGCCGCCAGCGCTTGATGAACTTGCTGCGTCCGTGTTCGACTGCTTCCTCCAGCATAGATTGGTCTGCGTCGGCAACCTTAGTTGCCTCAGAGCAAGACCAAGACCGCTTGCAGCAGGACCAAGACCGACATCGTTCATTGGCTGATATTCAGCATCCCGAAATTGCACACAAATCGAAGAAGCGCGCGGACGCGCCGGGTAGCTCGAGGGCGCGGGGCACTGCGCGCGAACCCAGACTCGAGGGGAAGCGTGCAGTGCCTCATAAGCGGGCCAAGACACAAGCGCTTCTTATGGACTCGGACTCGGACATGGGCGAGATCTACAGCCCCTCGGAAAATTGAGCGCCCTCGCGCCGTACTGCAAATAGCACCAAGCAAACAGGGGTCTCGTCCGAGGAAGACTCCAGAGAAGGGTCTTGCGATTCCGAGTTTATGGTCTCCATCCAGTCCAAGTCACGAACGAATTTACGTGAAAGTTTCATCCAAGTGGCGTCGACATTGGGGTCAGAACAGAAGACCGGTTTGCCAAGTGACGCCACACCAGTATCGACATCAGCAAAGCCGGCGCCTTCGGTTCTCTCCGGGACATCCAAGCTTCACAAGTACGCTCTACTGAAGAACATGGCAGTTGACACCAGCTCCCTTCCGCCGCGGACGTTTGAAATCACCTTGCCGTGGTCGTCGGGGCAAATTGGATGTTTGCGCCGGTCTACCCTGACCAAGCAGCTTCTGGCCCGGTCTTTCTCCCGCCCGGACCTCTGGCTCTTTCCACCGGCCAAGAAAACCCCCGCCGCGTCTGCATGGAGGGCGGACTTGATTACGTCGGCGCAGATCTCCCGCCTATACGGCGATGAACCATGGAAATTTTTCGAACACCCCAAGATAGGGCTTGTGTTCCACTTGACTCCGTGGATCGGCACTTTGCTAGGCCGGGTGAAGAATTTCAACAAGATCCACGGCCAAGCAATTTGGGAATCGTCCCACTACTTGGTGCTTCCCCCCGACCGGGTGGGACAAGATCCGGGCCTGGCGACGTTCCAGAGCAAGCGCAAGCGACGTCAAATTCGGGCGGGCGAGGCTTGGCAATCCCTGTAGCCAGTACATTTTGGACGGGATGTGAGCCCTCGAGTGTGACGTCGACGTGTTATTGTACCCGGTGCTCCTCCACATGCCGAGGCGTCGCTTTGAGAAGACCAGACTGCTGGCCGACGACGGCATATGGTACCCCGGTCTTGATTGCGCTGAGACGGTCGCGGACCTCAAGGATGCTTTGGTCCAGCTTGCCCGGAAGGACCCCTGGCGTAACCAGTTTCAGGATCAAGTGGAAAAGCATCCGTCGATGGTCATCGGCCGTCTGTGGGGCGACAGCAAGTGAAGTCGCAGGTAGTCGACCAGATAACTCGCAATACATGTCATCATTTCTTTTTCCTATGTCCGATCGTCAAATCACTTGAGCTAATTCCACCACTTTCTCCAGAGTTGCACTAGACACGTTATCGTAGACAGTTCCACCTCCATCACGAAAAATAGTCATCAAATTCGTCATTCCGCTACTCCAATTCGTCACAGTTCATCACAATTTCACATCAACTCCGGACCTTCCACATCGTCACAACGGTCTAGATCGACCGATGCTACTGCGTGTCTTGGTCTTGGTCTTCATGAGTCTTCATCACTGCGAAGAGATTAAGACTGACTCGTTCTCGTTCGAACTCTCGTAGAAGAGCCCCACAGTTCAAGTCAAGCTCGTCGACCCAAGTTGATTCATCATGGTCCTTCCATCGGACCAGGTACTCTCGGTGAGTCCGACCGAACCTGGTCTTCTTGGTCGACCGAACATCTAAGACCTTCTCCACTTCAAACTCGGCTTCCTCTAATGGTCGTTCCCAACTGTCCTCCGGCAGTAGCGCTTCATCGAAATCAAATATTTTTTCTTCGTCTACCAGACAGGGAGTTTTGGGTCGATCAGGAAATTCTCGGACCAGCTTCAACTTGGACACATGCACGATCGGGAAGACCTTGTAATCTGTACCAGTTGTTACTAGACGTTTAGAGTGATCACCGATCAGCTCGGCAACACGAAAGGGACGTGCCACATGTGAGCCAGATTCTTCGCATAGCCCTCTTTCACTCGGTCTAGGTATATACATACCCTCGCCCCTGGTTCTATACCGTGGGGTCGACCTGGTCATTGGTCCGGTCTGCCCGGTCTTGTGTGGCCTGACGCAGCTTTTCGTTGACGACTTCTTTTGCATGCTGGTAGTGTTTCTGGACCTGCATGCGCCAGCGTCGAGCATCGAGATCGCGGGTCCGGGTGCAACCGATAGGTATCGCAGCTTCCAGTGTCGACCGAGGGACCCATCCATATGTCAGATAAAAAGGCGTTTCTCCTCGGACCCGATCGGTCGACGAGTTGAGTGCAAACACCATCCTTTCTACATACTCGTCCCAATCTCGCTGGTCTGGGTCAGCAACGTACATCTTTATCTCCCTCGTTATGGTCTGCACCATGCGTTCCGCCGATCCATTTGCTTGCGGACGATATGCCATCGTCGCACTCTGTTTCTGGCCCAGCATGTTATTGAACGACCGGAACACCTCGGCCATAAAACCGGGTTCCCGATAGTGCCTGATGACCTCGCTGGCGACGAATCTTCGGAACACACATTCTTCGTAGCTCTGGGCGATCTGCTCCGCAGACCGAGATGCACTTGCCTTCGCAATAACTAGACCAGTGAACAGGTCTACCCAGATCAGCAGCTCAGTGTTGCCGCGCGTCGATCTAGGCAGTGACGGTATGTGGTCCATCGCTATGACCTGGAAAGAATAGGTAGCTTCGATATTTCCGGGCGATCGCCCCTTGATTACCGGTCTACCCTTTCCGGTCTCGCAATCCGTGCAACAGCCCACATATTTCTGCACACTGCGGAAAAGACCTCTCCAGTGGAAGTGGGACCTGATCTTGTGATAGGTCCTGCCTATGCCCTGATGTCCTCCTTCTAGACTCACGTGATAGTGATGAAGGACATCCGGCTGCAGCAACTCGGGGATCACAAATTTTGCCAGTTGGTCCCGGTCTGCAGTGTCTTGGTCGTCATCGCGGCAGTAATACAATAATCCATTATCATCCACTTCGTAGCTATCCGCGATCTTGATACACTCTTTCGCTTGATCGTTCGTCAACTTGGACAGTTCACCACGCAGGTAGGTCTTCAGGTTCATAATCCATTCTTCTTCGTCCTGATCATTGAGGATCCGTTCCATCCTTAACTGTTGCAATGCATATTCGTTCAAACTTTCCTTCGGGAACGGTCGGCGAGACTTCTGAGCTTTCGATCTAGTCGCGACCATCACATGCACCTGGACTGGTGCGTTCTTGGGTTCGATCACCTTTGGGAGCCTGTTTATATACACCAATTCATCCAGAACGGCCTTCTCGGTGATCGTAGCCCCGGTCTGGTCTTGCATGGCCTTGGTCGCGAGGTAGTCGGCGCTTCTGTTCCAGTCCCGTTTCACGTGCAATAGCTCGTGGTTGGGGTGGTCCTTCAATGCCTTCATTACTCGATCATTTAGCGTCCTTAGTCGTGGAGCCTTGCAGTCGATCTCTCCGGTGATCTGCCTGATCACTAGGTTGGAGTCACCACATATTATGACTCTCCCCTTCTCTTGCGACGACAGCAGGTCCAGACATAGAAGTAGACCTCGGTACTCCTCCTCGTTAACAGTAATATCCGTCGTGAAATCGGCAGCGGCTGCAACTATAGACCATTGTGGCAACTTCCACAATATGGCACTATTGGCGCCGACCTTCTTCTTCACGCTTGCCGATCCGTCAAAGCTTAAGACCAAGAGCTCTTCATCATGGTCGACGGTCGGTGGCGGTCTCGAAACTGACTGCCGAGGTTGCTTCCTCGGGGCAATCGCTATCAATGCCTCGTCCACTTCAGACCGAGGGGTGATACTGGCAGCTAATGTGCCCAATATCTCTTCCTCGCCCCCGGTGCACTTAACGACCTCGAGGGTCCACTGCGACAAGACCGCCGAACATCTGCCTAGACGTCCGTCCATCCCATTGGCTGATAATAGCCATGCCAAAGTAGACCGTCTTGACAGGACCTTTATAGGTCGGCCGACCAGCAGGTTGTAACACACATCCAGAATTCGTAGCAACGCCAGAACTTCTTTCTCGACAATTCCATAGTTCACTTCATTTGGTTTTAGCGTCCGTCTCGTAAACCTGACTGGATGATACACACCATCGTGATCTTGCACTAAAGTGGCCGAGATAGCCCACTTACTGGCATATACAATAATGGTCGGCACTTTTTCGGGAGCGAAATGCTTGAGAACCGGTGCCGTCGCCATCTTAACCTTCAACATACCAAAGGCAAACTGTGCACGCTTCATATGATCTTCGGCCTCCACTTGCGGACAAACTGCAGCAAGACCAGAGTCGGCGCCCTCCTGTAAAGTTGCCTGATCTCCTTCGCGCAACATATGATAGTCAACTTCCCGGAGCTCGTACAGCACAGCCGCGTAGATAGCAAAGTCTTCAATGAATCGGCTATAATAATTCAAGCTTCCCAGGAAGGAATTCATTTCCTTCAGCGATCTGGGGAACGGGAGGTTACTCAGCGAATCCAGGTCCTTGGGATTAGCCTCTAGACCATTGTTCGAGACCATATGGCCTAAATAGGCGACCTTGGACATACCCCAAGAACTTTTCACGGCACTGATAGACAGGTTCCAGCGGTCGCATGTCTCCAACAATCGTTCAACCTTCTCGCACAGATCGTTCCATGACGAAGCAGGTATCAGAATGTCGTCGATGTACGACCGCCTCCCTAGAACGGACGGTCCTCTTTCCCGATCGGGTTCACCCACTCTAAACACATCATAATTTTCAACAGGGTCCCGATCGGTCTTGATCTTGAAGTGTCCGTACAATGCGTTGTCTATCAGCCTTTGATAGATCTGGGGCGCGTTCTTCAGACCAAACGGCATACGATTCCACTCGAAAAAAACCAAACGGCGTCACAAATGCGGAAATCTCACGGGCTCGATCAGTCATCGATACCACCCAAAATCCGCTTGCCATGTCCAGCGAACAATACCACAAGGTCTTGTCGAGGTCTTCCAACAGATCATTAATCAGCGGCATCGGGTACACCATGAGTTTATTCAACCGATTTACCAGCCGATAGTCGACGCACAGTCTAATGTCTACGCCGTTCTTCTTGATAACAATTAAGATTGGCGAGGCCCATGGAGAGGTCGACGGTCTAATAATCTTGGTGACCAACAGTCCTTTAATGAGATCAGAAAGCTTTTCACGGTACTGCGGTGCTACGCGTCGACATCGCTGGGCAATCGGCTTGGCATTTCCCACGTCAATATCGCAAATCGCACCACGGGCTGCAGGTGGTAAGGCGTTGCCCTTTCCGATCAGCAGATGTCTTTTCTTCCATATGATATTCTTCAACTGCTCTATCTGGTCTGGACTGTTAATGTCTTGATCACCCACTTGTAAATCATCCATTGTAACTTCGGGAGAGTCGGCAAACACTTCAGGGAGGACTGCCATTTGGCTTTCGAGCTCCTGAATATACTGTTCCCCGCCTTCATGTATACAAACTTGTTCATCTTCTGGGGTGATATCACCTAGACCATCTGGACCGGCTGAACGCCCCTGGTCTTGATCGACGGGATGTCCTTCACTGATACCGGTCTGATTAGGAATACCGTCATGGTACGACCTAGCAAATTCATGTTCCCCTTCTTCCGTTTCTTGCTCCGCTGTCGCCTGGTCTTGTGCTGACACCACGTTGACTAGCCTCGGCTCGTCTACTTGATGGTCCACCGTTCCTGGTGACTGAGGCTCCTTTCTTCGTACCAACATCTTTTTTGGGGTGACATAACCTGGTCTTTCCACTAAAGGTGAGGTATCCTCTTCCACCGACCCATCATCGCTGATAAGATCGGTGGTCGATTGGTACGCCAGGTTTTGCCACTCGACATACCGCCTCGACCCAATCGAGACGAACCCCATCTTCCTTGGTACCTTCCCTTCTGCTAACCACATGCCGACAATAGTGTTATTGTCCAGTGTCAGCGGCTTGTCACCGATATTGGTAACACGGACAAAATCACGTCGACCATCACTCTTTACGAATGTAGAGACCCACCGATCGCCCCTGGTCAACCACAACTTCCCCAAACGAAAACCTTTCTCAACCGGGGTATCGGCAGACCGACCAACTGGGATAGTGAGGTCTTGGTCCCACCGGACCAGATCGGTATACGAACCATACAGAGGTCTTCGACCATCCAACTGGACCTGGACCTCATCCGGGAGCGTAAGCACTCCATGTGACAGGTCTAGGCGAATACCAGCTGGGACCATGAAATCCATTCCTAGTAAAGCGTCTTGACCAGCCAACTTGCCAACCCAAGCGCTGAAAAAGTAGACCAGCGATCCCGACAAAGTAATTTTCACACGCGTTCTTCCTTCGGTCATATAAGAGTTTTC
>CM047587.1:44423027-44487263 GCA_026184515.1 Peronosclerospora sorghi | reverse complement strand
TGTACGGCAACAACAAAGATCGTACGAAGAGAAACCTGTCAGGGTACCAAAGGTGTGAAATCTGTACGGCAACAACAAAGATCGTACGAAGAGAAACCTGTACGGCAACAATCAAGATCGTACGAAGAGAAACCTGGCGGGGTACTAAAGGTGTGAAACCTGTGCATCTATTGTCAAATAAAACGAAGAAAATCTGTACATCGAGGGCGACCGTACGAAGAGATACCCAAAAGGGTCCAGCAGGTGCAAAACTTGTATGAAGAGTCACGAGATGTTACGAAAAAAATAAGTAAGTAAGCCATGGGGCAATAAACCGAGCACAGAGGAAGAAGAATAGGGTGCGCAGCAGCTTTAGACAGAAAGTGAAAAGAAAGTGGGAGGGGAGAAACAAATGGCCAATATGTACGGGAACAGGTATGCAGGTCGCGAGAAGTGGCTATTTGCTGAGTTGACTAAGCGATATGGCGCGACAGAGTTGGCAGTGTTGAAAGGTCGATTTGGAAATATGAGCGGTGAACATTTTGGCAATGACAAGGAGGCAACGAACTCATCTAGCCTCCCAAGTCGCTCGAATGTGGAACGTCAAAATCATCCCCGACATCCTCAGTTCTTTCAACCACATGCAGATGCCAGCAATGGCGATCGGCCAACGGGTACCAATACACTCTCAATGCCATCATCGACTCCTCTTCAAGAAATACCCGCACTTCGTTCTCAATCTCAACAAATCACAGAAAAAATTGAAACAATTCCAGCCATAGCAGGTCTCTCAAGTCGGGATGGGAGGTTGCTTTCCGCACTTAGTGAATGAAACACGGCTATTACAAAACGGAGATGGTTCCGTCATAAGTGAACAGAGGAAAGAGTATGAGGTGAGAAAAATTGCCGACCAAATAACCAGAGAGCGTGAAAAGCGAACTGGGTGTCTCAGTCGGAAGCAAGCAGCGACGGAAGAAGTAGAGATCAAGATCACAAATATCTCCAACGAAGACGATTTAATCCAAGAAGAGGCAATCAGTTCCCAGCAGCATCTGCGTAAATAGCATCTGCGTAAACAGTACCCTGAAGGCAACATGCCTCCTTCATCCGACCTTCCAACCTCGTCTCAAATGCCACAAACAACGAGCAACAATGGCATAACGACTGATGCAGTCGGCAATGACGTCCCACAATCGGCGAGTGGTCCTCCTATGAATCATAAGGAAAAACCAAGTGATCAAAGTGGTCTAATATCTTCACATCCTCAAACTAGTATGGATAACAATATAGGGCTTCGTCAGCGACACCGACCGTTAGTTTACAACCCAAAACCTATTACAGCAGAATCTCCAGTAACCATGGAGGGGTTGAGCAAGGAATTGTACAAGAATAATCCACCTGATAAGCTCAAGAATGTTTCCACGGTCGCAAAGCAGTACGCAGGCAAGGAACGGGAGCTAGTTGGGTTGTTTAAGGGAAAGTATGGAGCACTGAGTGTGATACAGCTGGAAGAAAACTTGGACGTACTGGAGCGTTCACACCAAGCTCGTATGAGCAACAAAGAGTCGAGGAAGCAGCGAGGTTGCTTTATTCGTATGATATCGTTGTCATTTTGGCTGTCAGTGCTAGTATCTTTCTCGCTCGTGTGGTTTTCGTCAATTTTGTTGTGTTGGATGCGTGGGAGTGCCATTCCTTTGAGGAGAAAGAGCATGAAGTTGCAGAGGGGTGTTTTCCACTGAAAAAAGAGATGGAGACTTTCACTCACGAGCGCGTCGCCGATTACGTGAGCCAATCGCACCCGGAGTCTTGCTTCTGTTCGGAGTGGAAGGCTCGCAAAAGAGCGTTGTTCGCGACAATTTCGGCCGAAGAACTTATCAATTTGGCAAGAACGGTTCCGTTTTCGCCGGAATCATTGGTTCGCCATGGATTATGACTGTGAAAGGGCATGTGCCGGTACAAGAGTTTTACGACAGCTACGTTAAGAATGTGGTGGATACATCACTAAATCTTTGTTCATTTGTGTGGTCATCAGCTCTAGAGCTAGCAGGATTCAAAAAGGGTGTATCGAAGAACTTGTCTGTCGACACCGCGTTTAATAACCATCTGGATGATGATATGACGAGCTCGCATCAATTGCAAACTAATGATATAGACAATGAAAGTGATGCTGATTATGCCGGTTCTGATGTCTCGTTGACTGAGAAAGTAAGCATAGAAGAGGATGAATCAGCTGCGGTGGCACCCGATGCGTCGGAGCACAATCCAATAGAGGAAGAAAACGACGCCTTACATGAAGAGGTTATGACTAAAAACTCTCATTCTAGTGCGTTGGTGGAGGATGTCGTTTCCGGTGATCGTAATAGTGAAGCAAGCATTTTATCTAGAACAGAAGCGGAAGAAAAGGAGCAGGTTATGGAAAAAATTATGGATATTCCTAAGTTGGAAAAAATGTCTTTAACTGATGATCCTGAGTCGATTGAATTTTCTACTGATGACAATCTGACGAAGGACTACTTCGTGAGAGCTATACTCTATGAGATGGAGTCTGGTAGTGGTGCGAAAGACGTCATTTATGCTGTAACCACAGGAGAGACTGTCACTGTCGCGATTGAGGACGATGATTATGAGGAAATACCCAACGTTGCGTTTGAAACGGATGAAGACATCATAGCTGAAAATACCAAAACCGAAGCGGAAACCGTTGTGGAGGTGCAAATGCGTCAGGAGGGTCTACAGTTATTGTACCCGTACCCAGCATCAGATGGAGTGATAATTGATATGCCTGTCAATGTGTCAAATGGAGCTGTCGACGAAAATTCTGGGCAATCGTTTAGTGGTGATAAAGAACTGTATGTTGCTATTGATGAGGCAGAATTTGAGTTTGCGTCTGAGAAAGTTTTAGTCTTTTCAAAGGAGGATAGCATTGGACTATCCATGAGTGGTGTGGACGAGCACTTGTTCGAGCCAGCCCAAGTCGAAGACACTACAGACGCTGACGTGGATGTGACGAAGTCAGAGGCAAAGATGGAAGCATCTGTTTCAGATGTTGAAGTTAACATCGAAGATATTGAAAAGGAGTCGAGTAGCGTTCACTTTGACGATAATCCGACTAGTGTTGCTGTTGGCGAGAAGGCAATTAGCGTTAATTCTGGCGAGGTGGTGAGTAACTCAGAAGTATCACGTGCTGAACCTTTACCCGAGGTAGGCTCAGAAGAGAAGGATGTGATTTTCGACAAAGAATTCTTGACTCGTTTCATGAATAAGGAGTTGGGATATGAGGAGGCGGGTAAGGACGATTTCAAAGTTAGAGATGCTAGCGCAGAGACAGATGTTGGGAGTAAAAATGAAACGACACCCAACACAGTCGTGGAGGTTGTTTTATCCGGGGTTGTCGACGAGAGCGATCTCGATACTGAAAGAATAAGTGAGCAGTCTTCTGTCTCGAGCGACGTTAATGCAATCAAAGCTTTAATTGACGAGGATACGGTACATGTGTTGGATGGTGTAGCGACTGAAAGCGTGAGCCATGATGACGACAAATTGGTCGCTTTGGCCGTCGTTGTGGAATTTCTTTAAAAAGCTCGGACAAAAGGAATTTTCAGGACGACGTGGAAGGAACTCGAATGGAGCAGGCGAAGGACAGAAGGACGTGCGTGATGAATTTGAGGATGAAGAATAACTGTTTTAGGCTTGCAGGGAGATAAACAGGAGGAGCCTGAGCCACCATCTGGGCAGAAAGCTGAAGACACGGGTCTTGAGATGCAGAACGATTTTGAGGGTACGATGCCTGGCGATGAAGAAGGCGAACAGAATTAAAGTGAAGACAGGGAAGAGCTTGATCGTGAAATGGGTGATTTTTACCAGAATGATGAAAACGTCGTGGACGAAAAACTGTGGGGTGAAGATTCTGACGACGATGAGGATCGAATTGACAAGGAAAATGAAAAAGTTGAGGAAAACTTCGAGGTGAAAGGCGAGGCACTAGAGGATGAAGCGCGTGGTAGGACGGCGATGAGAAAAGAGAAGACCAGTCGAACGCTAAGGACGAAGACAAGTATGCTGATAGAAAACGTCACTGCATGCGCATACGGAGAAGACACGGAAGAAATACACTGACAGATTCGAGGTAAAGAGCACCCTAACACAAATTGTCTGGTACAAGAAGTGCTTCACAGTACAAAGCAGGCTGCTCGATATGTGTTTGAACAAGAGAGTGCTTGGAATAAGATGATGGATATATGCAAGGAAAGTGAGGTTCTGATTTTCACTACACCTATGGATGAAGATTCTGCGCGAAAATATCTGAAGTGTGATCATTAAGGTGTATGTGTGTGCGTGCCTTTTGCTCGCTTATGCTGAAGTTACGCAAGGGGCGATTGTGGTGAAGTGGGAGCTATATTTACAGTATATAAAAGATGGACTATGGTAGTTATCAATGCTTGGTATATTTTATCTCGCCAAACTCTACATGCTAGCACGATGACGTTTGTTACGCTGGTGATTTCTTCAAACACTGAATATTAGTGACAAAGATTGTGTCATGCCTTTAATAGGTGAACAATACGAACACTTAGTGTAACACGATGTTAGTAGTGCGTAGCTTCTGTCTTCTAGAAGATTCTTCAATTCATTACTAGTGCCAAGTGATGCTTCCCACATTTTACAAGGTTTCGACACAGTTGCTTTAGCTCTAGCATCATGGCAGTGACGCTGAACGCTAAGTTGAGCGTCTTCAGCTTCATAACTGTCTAAATCGAGGTCCAACAACTAGGTGCACTAAGGCACATCAAATAACCGAGGCAAACAGACTGTGAAGATGAACTGTTAGCATTGCATAAAGGAGTCAAGACATAGGCGCAACTTACCATCACAACGGTGGATTCGTTCGTGGCATCAAAGCCAACGAAATTCATGCGCCCTTGGTCTCATACTCAACAAAAAAAGGGCGCTAGGGCACATGATAGAACGAGGGAAAACAGACTGTGAAGATGAACTGTTAGCATTTCTTAAGGGAGTCAAGACATAGGCGCAACTTACCAGCACAACGGCGGGTACGTTCGTGGCAACAAAGCCAACGAAACTCATGCGGCCTTGGTCTCATACTCAACAAAAAAGGGGCGCTAGGGCACATGATATAACGAGGGAAAACAGACTGTGAAGATGAACTGTTAGCATTTCGTAAGGGAGTCAAGACATAGGCGCAACTTACCAGCACAACGGCGGGTCCGTTCGTGGCAACAAAGCCAACGAAACTCATGCGGCCTTGGTCTCATACTCAACAACAAAGGGGCGCTAGGGCACATGATATAACAAGACAAACAGATTGTGAAGACGAACTGTCAGCATTGCATAAGGGAGTCAAGACATAGGCGCAACTTACTAGTACAACGGCGGGTCCGTTCATGGCGGTGAAGCCAACGAAAAGTTATGCGCCCTCGGCTGCTCCAGTTGATCGGCTTGGGTATTCTCGATTGTTTTCAAGTGGTTAAGTATTTTATTTTGGAAAATATATTTTCAGCCAATCAGAGGCGACCTGCGACATCAACCTCTCGACGGCCACCTCACGGCTAATTTGTTTGTGATTGGTATGAATGTGGAAAAATAAGTGGAATTTTTACCAATCAGGAGTGACATGCGACGGCCACCTCGCTTAATCAGATTACAGAGGGTTTCTGAAGTAACTGTCAAAGATGATCAATCAGGTTACAGAGGGAATCAGTGGTAGCTCTCAAGGATGATCAATCAGGTTACAGAGGGCCTCAGCGGTAACTGCCACGTATTGAAGTCAGCGCTGAAGTAACCAAAAATTAGTGGGTGAAAAAAGTGATTGACGTTGATGTAGGAGGTAGTAATACTTAATAGAACGAAATTTCCCCTGAACTACGAAGATCTCTGGCAGCCCTCAAAAAACCTTTCTTTTTTTACTCTATACAAAAACCAAGTGTAACACAAGGAAGTCGGTGAGCGCACGCCCTAGTGAGTGGAGCAGCAGCCATTTGAAGTTCGCTAGTGTTGGGGGCAGCCCGGAACATCCTTTTGAAGTGTACCCCAAGTGTGTTTGACTGGTTTGTTGGTTCGGACGGAATTATTAAGTACCCGGGAAGTAAAACAAGGAGGAATGGCTTATTACCTCTTTGTGTTGTTAATTAAGTGGAATTGTAATAATTTTCAACACCTTCACGACACGCGTCGCTATACGCCTTGATGCTCAACTCGTTGCTCGCCACCTCACCACGCCCCATACAAAACTTAAGATATTTGGTACCTTTGAGGTAACGCAAAATATATTGGCAAGCTGCCAGTCAGCGGTGGTGGTGGCATGAGTACGTCGATTCACCTTATGAACGGCGTATACAATGTCGGGTCTGGTGCAGCGAGCGATCCAAAGCAAGCTGTCGACCAAAGACTGGAAATCCTTGATAGTCGTTGAACCATTACTATTGAGGGGTTCACTTGGTTGAAGCGAAACATCTTCAAAGTCAGTGCCAATCGGGGTTAGAACTGTGTTTGCATCTTTCATTTTGAAGTCCTTAATGATCGCATCGATGCTCACCTCTTGATACAACTTGTATCCGGAGTTGATGTCAAAAACCACTCGCATACTGAGAAATTTTGATACCATGCCGAGATTCTCGAGGCATTTCATGTCTTCAAAGAATTGCTCCACGAGCTACTCTTTTGTACCAGTTACTATTAGTTCATCAACATTGATGCCTACTATAACGGTTTCACCATCCAAGTGCTTGACGTATAAACACATGTTCGTCAAGACTGCGTAAGATCCAGATCCAGTAATTTTCCGTAGATCAGTTTATTCCATAGTCGTCCTGCCTTCTTGAGGCCGTAAAGCGTCTTCCTGATCTTGAGTACTTTTTCGACTTGGTCATCTTGAGTGCATGCACTGGTTCTAGATGTATACCTTTGGGGATGAACAGAAAAATATCATGTTAATTTTCCTCAGCCTTAACATAGGCGTTTGGAATATCCCCGTGGCTTGCAGGCACCTGCCACTTGGTCGCCAATGCCAGAGCCAACTTGACCGTTTTCATATCGATAACGGCGGCAAACGTTAAGGTACAATCAATACCGAAACGTTGCTCGTTGCCACATGCAACGAGTCTAGCCTTAAACCGTTCGATTTCACCATCTTGATCCAGCTTCGTCTTGAACACCCATTTGGTGTGAAGAGGCCGGCAATCTTGTGGTTTGTCGATGACGCTCCAAACTTCATTACGTTCCAGAGCTTAAGCTCCTCCTGAACGGCACTCGTCCACTTATCTTAGTTCGATGACTTCATTGCTTCATTGAAGTTTTTAGGGTCCATTTCGGTGACGAAATTTACCGACCCATCATCCTCGACAGCACTTGGAATTTCAATCGTATCTTGATCAATAGTAGATGAATCCTCGCGCTTGGACATGGAAACACTTTGTGTTACGCAGCGCTCGCGTTTCCAACGTTTTTTATTCCGGGCCTTCATCTTCTTGGGGTTCGGAGCGGCAGTCGCATCCCCCCCTAATTGACGATCTTCCACCATACTCTGTTGAAGTGTACGGTTTTGGTCGGGGGTCAAGGTTTCAACATTTTTGATGTGTTGAGTCACAACAACCTTGTGTTCACCCTTAATGTAAACCTTAAACCCCTTGACCTCCTCACCTTTCCCAACCACAACCGCAACCTGGGCACGATGTGCTAGTGAATCCTTTCCAGGATTTCTATACACAGTGCAGATCGAGCCGAAAGCAACGATCTCTCCGAGGTTTGGTTGTTTGTTCGTTAGCACCTCCAAAGGTAACTGACGATGAGAATTTGAATTGCTTGGGATGCGGTTCAATATGTATGCAGCGAATTGAACCGCATCGCCCCAAAAACTGAGAGGTAGACCACTTGCAAATTGCATGCACCTTGCCATGTTCATGACTGTTCGGTGCATGCGTTCTGCTTTTCCGTTGATAGACTGGTTGTTTGCCTCACTGATTTGGCGTTCAACACCAGTCTGCATGCAGAAACCATCTAGATTTTTGAACTCGTACCCTCTACCGGTACGCAACATCCGAACTTTGCAGTTAAACTGCCTTTCAAAAAACGCCATGAAGTGTTCAAACTTGTTGGCTGCACATCTTTCGTTTTTGCCAGAAAAACGCGCACGTACTTAGACTTATGATCAACAAATGTGATCATATATCTATTGCCGAGGCGGTCTTTCGGGGTGATTGGAGCTTTTAGGTCGGAACATATGACACTACTGATTCGATCAATCGGTGAGTTGGTACCACTGTCCTTGACAGACCTCAATTTTTTCGTTTGATTGGCCTGAGCACAGGTCAAACAATTCGTCCGTTTGTGGTCTGTCAACACAATCCCACTGGAACCATCCTTGGCCAAACGTTCAATGGCATCGTAATTCAGATGTCCGAGTCGTGCATGAAAATGCATTAGTGACCCTTTTTGGACATCTGATTGCTGGGCAAAATCGGTGTCATTTTCACTGATGATGGTCATGAAAGCCGAAAAATGAGTCTCATTATCGATGATGACTGAGACGTTCACCGTTAAGACCTTGTTGGTCTTTTGAAAGTCGGAAATTTGAGATTGGGTGGACTTGTGTAATAACACACGGTTGCCTTTGACATAGGCCATCTCGCACCCTTTCTCCTCCAAAAAACCATACGACAAGATGTTTTTGCGAGATTCTCCACGTAATATACGTTCTCCACTCGAACAGTATTTGGTTTACCACTGGCATGGACTTTCAACAAGATTCAGCATTTAAATGTAATTTACAGCTGTTTTCCATCAGCCTGGAAACACGTGCCGTCAACCGGTTCGTCATCTCGTAGATACATCCGCTGATTAACCAAGTACATACTAGCATCGGAATCGAGTATCCAAGTGTTTGCAACCAATTTCGGTGCAAAACTCGAATCAGCGAGCGAGAAATCCACATTTTTGTCAGGCTTATTAGGGCATTTCGGTCTAATATGACCTACTTTACCACAACCATGACACTTGATAACCTTCTTCTTGTCTTCAACCAAATTCACCGCATCATGGTTGTACGGCTTGACGGATCTTGATTCGCCTTCGACAGCTTGCGCAAAGTGTGTTAACTCTTCGGCATGTCGAACATAATCGGTCCGTGTGTGGTCGTACTTAGCCATGAGTACCATCTTCAGTTCCGGTGAGGCGTAATGGACCACATTGTCCAGTACCAGTACGAGCGGCTCACTGTTGACGACAGACTCGGATATCTGGACCAAACAAAGGAAATGGTCATCCCATGAAACCTTGGGGCTCTTCCGACTGTTGAATAGTTTCATCGTCTGTGCAGAGGTGATGGTCGTATGAAATGCATTGAGCATATTGTTCATCACGTGCATGAGAGTGGGCGATTCGTTCCACCATGTGTCGACCCGTCTGTTGTAGTACTTCTCGGCAGTACCACCCAGGTAATGACCGAGCAAATCCACCTTGATATCTTCACTCCAGGGGTATCCACAAGCAGATTCAGCAATAGCTATCTGTCGGATAAATCTTGTACCCCAGTCCTTGAAACCAGCTCCGAGGCCACGATACAGCTCGGTGCCATCAAAAATCTTGATCGAGAGCTTACACTCTTTTGCTGAGGGCGTCCTGAATTCTGGGGGACGATTTTCCATAGGTGCACCCATACCAAAATTAATATGGTGCATATTATGATGCACCTTTGGTTTCGTCTCAGGAGTGCTTTCGAGCGACTCCATGCGCATGCGCGTCCCTAGGCGCATTGAATTGTTGAATCCAAAGTTGTTGGGCTTCGGTTGGACCCTGGAAGCCTCAAGCTTGTCCATGCGGTCGCATAATTTCTGAAACATTTCCAGAATCTTCATCCCTTTGGCTCCCATGGGGGCCGGCTTCTCTTCAGGGGGTCCGTCGTCGCTTGATACGTCATGACCCTTTGGGCTCATAACCTGTTGAAAGGTGTTAGCGTCCACGTAGCGTAGTAACGTAGGAAAATCGAGTCGTAAACGTCGTATAATATAGTTAATAATACGAAATCGTCTCAAGTCAATATCTCGACAACCAATTACAGCTAGGTTGCGAGAGTGACACCCGTAGAGAGATTATTAAGCGTCCGACGAAGTGAATGCAACTAGATAGTTATCCAATGCAAAGTTTATTGAGAAGTGATTAGCTAGCCTAACATGAATATGCATTAGCTGTTGAAGGTGTACTATACCTCCAACAGCTGTTTTGTTACCTACATAATTTATCTGAGCAAAAATAGGCAGTACTCAGAACATTTTTAGCACTAAAAAGGTAAGAAATACAGATTGCTAACTAAAAACAAATTGTCCTACCTAATTATAATAATTAAGTATGGGTTTTTCTAACGTACATACCGTTTGTACGTACATACCCCCGGCTGACTAACAAACAACCCTAAACCCTAAACCCTAAACCCTGCAGGCTGAAAACAGCCAACCAACCCTAAATGAAGGCTGAAAACAGCCAATCAACCCTAAATCCTAAACCCTGCAGGGAGTATGCACGATACATACGGTATGTACGTTAGCAAAAGCCATTAAGTATACATACTATTTTTAACAGAAAAACGGTAAGGTCCGGGCAGGGCGGGTCCTGAGCATGCAATGTACGAAGATGATGAAAGAGGAATGAAGAGTAAACCGTGGAAGTGGACATGTAAGAGTCTTTCATTTCCGAAAATTTTTCTGAGGGCAGATTGCCCACCCTACGGTCATTGGAAAGCTGTCTTTGTTGAAATGCAGTGTTATGTTGAAGTAATATGACATTACTGTCGGAGAATCATTGCACAAGTCCCATAAATAGGTATACTCAATTCTATAATTTGTGACGGACTATAATTAGTTTAAGTCAAATATATTCACTTTTGCATTTTCTTCTTTTGCGACAAGTCGTTTATTTCGGTTGTCTCTGAGCTTATCACGTTTCACTGTGCGCACCAAGTGTACCGACATCGTTGGATCTTACGGTTACGTTCGGATTGTGGAGATAACGTTTACGGATTACGTTGTGGAACTCACGTTGTATTTACTTTTACGAGGAAGTTTTACTATCTCGCTCTAAGTTTACGTTACCTGTGACTTTTGCTTGTTTTCACGATGGTTAAACACAAGGTTGCTCAACATTCTCATCCACCGGTTACCTCAGGTAAAACTTTCGACCTAGAGCTGTACTGGGGCATTTGACTCTAAGCATGTTCGATCCGGATGCCAACGAGCTGAAAGCCGGTTAATGCTTTATAATCGTTTGGTGCCGTTATCTAGATATGGTGGAAGATCGGGCAACTACCCCTTACTTGTTGAAACCTTACAAATTCCCCAAACTGACTAGGTTACATTCTAGATCTTCCTCAATCACATCAGCTCTATCAGAAGCAGACTAATAAACTGAGATAGGAACGTGATAGGCGGATTTATAGAGGGTCGTTTGATGCCTTCCAGCCTCCTAAGAACGTACAAGTGTCCAAGTTGGTGATGTTCCAAAGATGGCCCTTATATTTTAAATAAAAGTGTGTTTGTTCTCCAGTCGGTACCATTCACATTTGAGCGATGAATACTCGCCAAGGCAAAGCAATTTTAATAAAAAATGGAAACTCCTTTGAAGTTCCTGATATTATTTGCTAGAAACAAACCAATGTATCTGTGGTGGAGCGGCTGATCAAAGTTTTTGAAGCTTGATCAGGCGTTACGACGGCTCCCGGACTGCCGACTAACGAAGGGGGTCCTCCGGTTGTACTCTGACTGCTTGTGTTCCTGATCACCTTGTGTACCCGACGGCTCATGCCCTCATTGGTTAAAATAACCAAAGGTTCGAAACCTTTGAAGCCGGTCAATACTGACCTCAACCGTAATGTACTCATGTACACCAACACTAAATGTAACTCAAATGTAACCACGTTACATCCTCCCCCATCAAGACTATTGCTTACGCAATAAACAAAATTTTGTTGGAGAACTCCAACAAGAGTTGCTCTGGCCCTCCATATGTACACCTTCAGTGGTGCTATGGCGTCTCCTCTAGAATTGTAGACTACTCCGAGAACTCGGAGGTGGATATCCTTGGGGATACCTCCCCAACGCTTAACCGCTCCGACAGCGCCGAACGGCGTTGTCGGGAGCCTAATCCGTTCCCCACACGTGGGGAAAATGCACTAACCAGTGCGCCACCCCTTCCCATATCGGATGATACATCTGAATCACCAAAGGCGATCGTCACTAATGAGCTGGACGCAGCTCAAGAAACCCAACTTGCCGCACAGGAACTAAGGGCTGAGTTACGCGCCACCAAACGCCTGTCGAGGGCGGCTTATAATTTTGATGGTCCTCGTGACCTCCCAAGGTGGGCCAGGCGTTTGGTAAGGACCAATTTAGCGTCCTATACCCCTGGCCCCGCGGCTGAACAGCCGTATCAACGCGAACGTCGTGAGAAACTCCGGCAACAACTGCTTACACAAAAGCAGTTCACTAGCGTCTCATAACGAGAGCGCTTAGACAGGCAGGCACAGGGTGCCCTTGTTGAGAACCTCCGCGAGGTTCCTTTCATTCTTTCTCCGGGAGAAAGTGCTGATAATGCAGAGAAGTTCCGCGCTTGGGCGGAAGGGGAGAAGCTTCTCCCCAGCTTCAATGAGCTGCACGACAGCTATTCCCGTCGAGACATTTGGGTGGAGAGGGCGTTGCGCCTGGCATTTGCCAGAGATAAAGCGATGGAGCTATTACGTGCTCCATATCGCACCGCTACGCCAGCGTCCCTGTCTCTACCATAGTGCCAGAGGACAGTGTGAGCGTCACATCTGCCTCCGGCGAACTCCCACTTACTGGGAGTGAAGGGGATTCTCATGCCCCTCTGGTCTTTGACCTATAGAGGGATTCTCCCGCTCGAAAGCGTCAACGACGTCGCGGCAATCATGCTGTAGGGGAGTCTCGAACTCCCACGAACTCTATGAGTGTGGATAACCTTTCTACTTCACCAGATATTGGGTTTGACCCCGATGATAGCGTCGCGCCATCAGCCGCTCCACATGAAAGTGTGGAGTAACCTCCTCGTCCATCATTGGAGGAGGAGGTCGCACAATTGCGACGTGAGATTCGCGAGCACTGTGACCGACACAGCCATCGCATCCATGATCTCCACGAGGGGCTCCGCGATGAGCGGGATGCCACTGATCGCTTTGAGTGGCGGCTTGCCTCTCTCGAGACGACCGTTGTGGAGCTTCGTGGTAGAATTTTAGCCCTTTCGAGCTTCCTTCGCCCTGCCGTTGCTTACGGCTCTTACGGCTATCCGCCTTTCCACCCCCCCCCCCTCCTGGAGGGGGCCCGCCTCCGGGTCCTGGTATGGCTTAAGCATACCGACATAGAAGGTTGGATGCGTACGCATCACCTTCGGGATGTCCAAGGTATACGATAATCCCTTTCGGGCTAGTACCTTAAAGGGTCCCACAAACCTGGGGCGCAGTTTATTGCGCAACACATTTGAAACTGCACATGTAGAAAGATTTTTAGCGTTTAATAAAACACTTTCTCATACTTTATATATCTTTTCGTTACGCCGCCCCTTGCGGTCAGATTGCTCCTTCTGCTTGTCTTGGCTTTCCGCCATGGCATCGCAGACGTGTCGTAAGACACTAAGGCGCGTCGATAAAAACTTATCGATGTGCTTTCGCACAGATACAGGGCTGACATCGTGGAATCCTCCCCCCTCAAGCCCTGGGCCACACACACGCGGCGTCAACGGAACCCTCGGATTCCCTAATCCGTTCACGTAAAACGGGGTAAGCCCCGTAGATGCATGTACCGAATTGTTGATAGCAAATTCAACCATCGGAAGCATCTCACTCCAACTCTTTGGAGAATCCGGACACAAACTCCGGAGAATATCCTCCAAAACGCGGTTAACGCGTTCCGTCTGACCGTCCGTCTGCGGATGATCCGCAGTGAACATGAGGAGCTTGGTGCCTAGCACCTTAAACAACGCTCCCCAGAATTGTCCCGTAAAACGGGGATCCCTATCCGACACAACGGAATCGGGTAGACCATGCTGTCGAAAGACACGGTCTAGGAACACTTTTGCTGTTCCTTGTCCATCTATGGACTCTGGCACCGCCGCCAGGTGAGCCATCTTGCTTAATCGGTCTACAAAGACCAAGATGCCGGTGTTCCTGGACTTATCCTTCGGAAAACCTAAGATAAAATCCATGCTAATGGATTTCCAACCCTCCATTGGAACGGAAAAGCTCGCCAAAGGCGCAGCTGAATTTGCAGAGGGTTTAACCCTCTGACACTTCTCACAGGTGAGTATATACGCACCGACCCACTTATACATGTTGGGCCACCAATACAAAGCGCTTAAAGCGCTGTAGGTCTTATCCCGACCTAAATGACCCCCGTTAGGGGCGTCATATGCCTCAAAGAGGACTTTATACTTCAGTTCCTCATCATGAGGAACTACCACGCGCGGAGTGTCCTCCGCGCTCGTGCTATAATATAGCAGACCTTCACAGTACCTGTAACGGTGTAAACGATCTTTAGCTCGACTTGACAGGGTTGGCTCAGACGAGACAAGACCCTTTTCACCTAACGCGCTGATAAGCGCCGTACATTGTGGGTCTTTCTCATACTCCTGGCGTATGAGATCCACCACAGATGTGGCGACGAATGTCGCGTGAGCGAGCTCGTAATCGGGTCGACGCGACAACGCGTTTGCAAGCACGTTCTGCTTGCCAGTTTTATACTTAACCTCAAAGTTATACTCCACAAATAAGGAGAGCCAACGGGCCATCCGTTGGGAGAGATGAGGCGACTTCGTCGCTGTCCGTAAGGACGCGTAGTCAGTATAAACCACGAACGGCTTTGAGCCGAGTAGGCGAACCCTAAATTTGACAAGGGCATACTTCATAGCAAGTAGCTCCTTGTCATAAACGGGATAATTCCGTTCCGCAGCTTTAAGATGCCTCGACTCAAACGCAATTACGCGTTCCCTTCCTGCATCGTCTGCTTGTAACAAAGCACGTCCGATTGCGAAATCGGAGGCGTCGCAGACGACACTAAATGGTTTCCCAGAATCTGGAAGAGCAAGAACGGGAGCTTTTAATAATCTCCCCTTTACCGCTTCAAAAGCGTTTTGGTGTTTGGTTTCCCAACACCAATCAACATCTCCTTAAGAAGGTCGGTTAATGGTTTCGCCATTTCAGCGTAGTTCTCGCTGTACTTGTGGAGATAGTTGGCTAATTCAAGCCACTTCCGTAAATCTCTAAGATTTACAGACGAAGGCCAATCCACAATGGCTTTCACCTTCGCGGGATCCGCCCGCACTCCATCCTTACCGATGAAGCATCCGAGGAAAGGAATTTCCTCAGTACCAAAGATACATTTGGATGCGTTTGAATATAGCTTATGCTCTCGAATACATTCGAACACAGCTCGAAGGTGTATTCGGTGCGTCTGAACATCAGACGAGTCGCCTTCCGCACGACTAT
Source organism: Peronosclerospora sorghi (assembly GCA_026184515.1). Taxonomy (NCBI): domain Eukaryota; phylum Oomycota; class Peronosporomycetes; order Peronosporales; family Peronosporaceae; genus Peronosclerospora; species Peronosclerospora sorghi. The sequence continues at coordinate 44,471,788 of CM047587.1, read as the reverse complement.
GAACGAATATATCGTCGAAGTACGTCTGAGCGTACTTCCTATGAGGGCGGAAGAGTTGAGTCACCAAACGATTGAAAGTCGCTGGTGCATTTGAAAGCCCTTGTGGCATAACAAGCCACTCCCACAGCATGCCGCTAGGCGTGCTGACCGCTGTAAGCGAGATATCGGACGCTCGCATGAGCACCTGATAATACCCGTCCACCAGATCTAAGACGCTGTAAACAGTACAGCATGCCATATTGTTCTGGAGAACATCCTTCCGAGGAATCGGAGTTTGCATGGGTACAGTAGCTGCATTAAGCTTATTGTACGCATGCACAATGCTCCACTTTCCGTTCGGTTTACGAACACAAAAAGTGGGAGATGAGTGGGGAGACTTGCTCTCCCGCACCATCCCTGCCTCTTCTTTTCCCTTGAAGAATGCGTCGAAGACGTCGCATTGCTCCTTGGGGTGTGGCCACTGCCTAGTGACGCAGTATTTGGTTACAGGAACCAAATCAATTTCATGTCGGACTCCCCGATCCGGTGGTAACCCCATCAGCGGGTTGTCACTAATGACATCTCCGAATCCTTTAACAAGGAATGGTAAGGGTCCTCAGGATCCGCAAGGATCTTGAGACCGCTTCGGGCATTCAATGCCTGTTTGGTTTTCACCAAAACTGACTCGTCCATCGTGGATGAGGAGTTCAACTCCTCTTCCGGACGCAACACGACGACCTCGTCGATTTCATCTGATTTCAAAGCAGTTTCAAACTCGTTGAAGGACATCTCCTCCAACGACAACAGTTCGCCTACCCCAGGCAACCGTTCCAGGCTTACGCCTTCTGTGACAATACCTGTCACACTATTCAGCATCCGATAGGACAGCTGAATACTGCCCTCGGGACTCGTCCCGAGACCCAGATGGGGGGAGTCAATTTACCCATCTATTGGAAGCGCCACGCGCCTATCCACAGAGGTATCTACCTTTACCACCGGTGACTCGCCGGTCTCACCTATAACGGCGTAGTCGGAATCATTTCCGACGTGCAAAAGAGACAAACTTCGGATCTCTTCGCTTGGAAGCGCCTCGCGCTTAACCACAGGGGTCTCTACCCCTACCACTGGAGTCGTCTCAGAGGAATCCACCTCTGTCAATGGCGACTTGCCAGTCTCGCCTATAACGGCGTGGTCGGAATCATTTCCGACGTGCAAAAGAGACAAACTACGGGTATCTTTGCTTGGAAGCGCCTCGCGCTTAACCAAAGGGGTCTCTACCCCTACCACTGGAGTTACCTCGGAGGAATCCACCTCTGCCACTGGCAACTCACCAGTCTCGCCATTCACGGCGTGGGGATTAACCGCCGAATCCCCCTCGTTAAAGAACTCTTCCTTAACGCCATTGGGATTGATCATTTCAGATATCCCAATCTCTGGCATCTCACGCCAGAATCGCTTTTGCGATCGAGCAAAGGTGGGTTCATGTCTCCAATGCTTCACCCGACCGCGGGTACGTTTAGCCAATGGACTTAGACTTCCAGTCTATCCATGGCTCGTGGCGTTCCAGCCCCTTCATGCCCAGAATGAGGTCATACCTCGAATCCAAATCCAGTACTAGGCAACGTTCTAAGCTGTCAAAGTCTGCAAACTTCGGCTTAAGGTCAATAGAGGCCCTGGGTACAGTAACCTGTACACCCGTCGCAAGACGGACCGTGACAACATCACGAGAACGTGCCTCTAGGGACTCGGCATACAGCCGACTCTTCTCAACAGAGTCCCGTCTGACATAATTGTCAGACGCTCCAGAGTCTATCAAGACTCTCCAAGGCTTATCAAAGCCTTTCACGTCCGCAAGGACTACCAGCAAACCTGGCTGGTACACCAACTCGGTGCTAGAAAGCACCTTTTCCCTCGGGGCTTTGTGATGTCGTCCCCTACCCTGGTGCTTAACAGCACTGAGGGGTCTCCCAGTAGGGCGCCCCGCAACTACTGGGAGCCGTCGTTTCTCGACGGCTTGGGCCAGGGTTTCTTCCCAACCCTTGGCCCTTTTAAGCGAGTATCTCGCTGGGGGTTCCGCGGACATTTGTTCCGCAGATGATCCGTGCTCCCCACACTGGAAGCATCTCAGCGGTTCATTCCGCTGCAACATTACAAGGAGCTCCGCCTCGAAGCTCTGCGGAAAAGAGTCAGTGTGACTCTTAGCGGGAGGTTTCTCCTCCTCTTCGACCTGACTAAGGTCCATGGGTTCGGGACCCACCTTAGAGGAACGGAAGTTCCTCTCGGCGTTGAACGCCATCTTGAACGCCTCCCCCAGGGATTCGGGTCGGCATCGGAACAGTTCCGAACGTGCTGGCCCTTCTCTCAGGCCACCCATGAAGACGGGGATGGACACATCGTCCGAATACGCTTTCGCGTACATCCCTGCTAACAGGGTCTTAAGTTCCTGGATATATGTCTCCAGGTCCCTAGTGCCCTGACGGCACCTCAGAAACGCCAGTTGATTCTGGAAAACCAGATCAGGAGTTGCGTACATGTCCATAAGCTTCTGCTTAAGGACCTCCCAGGTTGGGAACACATCCGTGACTGACTCCGAGCACGTAAACGCCCATGTACGGGCTTTGCCCGTAGGATGGGTCAGTGCAAGTCCCACTTGCAAGTGATCAGCGATCACATTCGCTGTGGCGAAGGCCGTTTCGACCTCTCGCAACCACACGTAAAGGTTGTCACCCTTCTCCCCGGTGAACTCCTTTGTTTTGAATGATAATGGAGGGCGCACCCCCGTGGAACGACCTCTACTACAACTCGCCTCATGAGCGATGAGAGCATTTACCCTTGCCTTTACGGCCTCAAGGCCCTGCTCCACTAGGAGCTTCATGCCTTCGTCACTCGTTAAGGGTAACAGCCTTTTAAAGGCTTCCTGCTGGACGAGGGTCAAACTATCCCAATCGTCCTGATTCATCCTTTGCAGAGGATGCCTTAGCCTACCAACACAGGTGTTGGATTGACTACAAGTGCTACCAGATTTAGCCGGTGCGTATACGAACGGTGCGGCTAGCGCACAGAGGAAGACTCCTCCTTAAAGCGGTATCTACCGCTACTTAGCCGATACGCCCTTATAAAGGGCTTAGTAGGAGAGCTCTACTACTCGTGGCCAAGATTCCCGGGTTGGTTTACTACTTAGCCTTAACGGCTGTGTTCCCTTTACGGGGTGTAAGTAAAGGGAGGGCTCCCTCTTACCTACTACACTCACTGCACGCGCGACCGGTCGAGGTCGCGCGTCTGCACTTTAGAGTGAAATGTAAACTGAATATATTTAATATGTAATGAGCCTAAATTAATTTAAACTAATGTAAACTATATGTAATACTAAGTAAAATATACCCAATTCTCACCTAGCTAAAATGTTATGTACACACCTGTGTACCGACACGTGGATGGCTGACACACCACCACCCAAGGGCTCATGCCCTCATTGGTTAAAATAACCAAAGGTTCGAAACCTTTCAAACCGGTCAATCCTATACCGTAATGTACTCATGTACACCAACACTAAATGTAACTCAAATGTAACCCCGTTACAACTGTGGTCGCGCTTCACTTGAAGTTTGTATGTAGTCCCATACCGGAGTGTATACATCGCTTGCAAAACTTCAACAGATTATCTATCCTAACATGAATATGCATCATAGTTGAAGTTGTAGCGAACTTCCATCTGTCGTGAATCCTACACTACTTATTCGTACCTAATAATAGGGGGTGTCAAAGTTAAATTTTATCTTTTTGGGTTTCGGCCATTAAAATCCTTCTTTCCCGCGAGTTAAAAAAATTATCTGGGAAATCAAAATCTGATAAACCATTTTTATCGGCCATTTTTTATCGACCTGGTAGGCAGCCCAGGTCAATAAAATTTAAACGGGGGTTGATAAAAATTTGCTTCGGATAGTATCACGCGGCTGAAAAAGATGGCTAGTAAGAAGCTGGGAGTACGTGTGAAGCGGCTGTTCCTCTCCAGTGGTGCAGAGATCTCGGACGTGGATGAGCTACAGAACAATGACACGCTGTACATTTCGCAGGGCGAGGCCTTCTACAAGTCGCTCGGTAGGACACATCGATGCTGCTGCTAAGAATGAGGCTAGCCGAGCTCACAGTTTTCAGGACCTGCTAATGGACAGGAGACTTTCCAAATGTCGGTGCTGGGATCAGGTGGTGTGGGAAAAAGTGCACTTACCTTGTGCTTTGTGAGATATTATTTTGTGAAGGACTGGAACCCGTGTATGCTTGAAATACTGGACACTGCTGGGCAAGATGTACGACGATCACGGTTGTTACACTTGATGAGATCTTGGTTTTGTGCTGACGTGATGTTTGGTTTGTTCAGGACTTTGAATCCCTGCGAGGGCAGAGGATGATGGACAAAGATGGCTATGTTTTTGTCTATAGTATGGATTCCATGATTTCTCTTCACGTAAGTGCTGAGCTTGCATTATGTGACAAATAGGACTAAATAATCTTTATGGTACTAGTAGGAATTGAAACCCTTTTTTGACCTAATCTTCAGATCAACGAGAGTCGCCGCCCACTCCCGCGGATCATTATCGTGGATAATAAAAAAGATGTGGTCCAGCGCGAACCTAACAAGTGCCAAGTGAGTACTGAGGAAGGTCGACGGATAGCACATTCATACAATGTGCGCTATATAGAGACGAGCGCGTTCACAGGAGCTAATGTAACGGCGTATTCGAGACGTTCGTGCGGGAAGTGCGTCGAAAGAAAGTGCCAAAGCCCAAGAAGAGCGCATGTTTTCTTCTGTAGCGTCGCTAGAGTTATAAATATGTCTGTAATGCCATCTCAGACATGTACGATGGCAAATGAGTGAAGATCCCCCCCACACACACATACTGCTAGTATAGACATACTTAAAGAAAATAGACAATAATTGTTTATTGGAAAGCTTCGCCATTGTTCTCGCGGTTGAAGATAACTTTGATACGGGCAGGGAATAAAATTCTTAACGGGTTTCAAAACGTTCGATAAATCATTTTTAACTCGAGGGGGGGCGAACTTTGATACCCCTGATAAAACGCTACCGGGTGCCGATATCCACCCCTTTTATGGTAACTTTGACACCCCCTAATATGTACTAAGAGTTCAAGGTGCACTCACTATCCTATATCTCTTAAAAGTACGAAATTATCAATGCTATAAATGAAGGGGAATGTTAAATCCCCCCCCCCATTTCTACACATCCCGGATGTGCAAAGAACAAGCGTCTCACTACGACTACTACGAAGAGGTACAACTTATTACGTCCGCTTCTGGAAGGGAAAGTGCAAAAGCACTAACATTATTCATTTAAGCATCAATTGTCTCATTTAGTCGCTGCACCAATCGTCAATTTGAATTCGCGCATTTCCAAACACATACATGACCGGAATTTTAGTCGTGACACTAGCCATAAAAATGAAACGGATGATATTAACACCTGCCCACGCAATTTGACAAAAACTATCTCTGAGTCTCACCTCAGACACGTGCGACCGTAATGCACAATGCCGTCAGCTGCAAGATGCTGTGCTGCCACTTCATCTACACAGCAGCTACCATACGACGGGTCTCGAAGCACAAAAACACGCTCCCATTGGCCCTCCAGCTCTTCTTTTAATTTCTGCTGAACGAAAGGAGTATTTGATAATATCGAATCCGGAAACTGGAGAGCAATTTTCTTGTAGGCACCAAGACGGAGCTGCTCGACGGTGCGTTGAATGTCATAGTACTCACAAATATTATAATCTTCTACGGATACACCATCGCTTTCATCCACTTGCACTTTAGCTTTAATAGCTCGCGAGCCATCGTCAATTTCGAAGGCTAAGGCGACGGTCATTAGCTCTAACTTATTTACAATATAAAAAGGGCATTGTTACATCGATGTGTAGAAATGGGCGGGGGTGGGGCGATTTAACATTTCCCTAAATGAAAATATAAAGATACCCGGTACCAGTATAATGAATATTTTCAACAAATACGAATAAGATTACGAGATCAGCGGACGACTAAACTCGCCGGCTCACAGCGGCTGAGCTCGTAATCCTTCGGGCTCTCTGAGGCGATGGCGATCCGACCTCGGACCTGCTCATGAATCTTAGATCTGGCGGAACTGACTCGCGATCGGGAGACTCTAACCCAATATCTGAATACCGCTAGAGTAGAAAACCTCCACCTCCAAGAAGACGGAGTTGCCAAGTTGAGCATCGATCTGAGGATTCAGCGTGATCTGTACAATCGATGACCCAATCGCGAGCCAAATTCGAGCGAGAGATCGATGCGTTCGCGCACGATCGGGATCAGCTTGCCGCCGAAGTCGATCGGATGAAGGCGAAGGAGCTATCATCAGTCATGAGTTGGTCGAGGGTTCAGCTTCGTGCGAAGATCACTGCGTTGAAAGCAGAATCCCGATATGGTCGACCCGCTACGCACCACGGACCACAACTTGTGCGACACGATCGGAAATCAGATTACGTAGGTCCAGAAAACGTTCGTCATTGACCATCTCGTATGTCCAGATCAGATACGAGATGGTCAATGGTATATATTTACTTGCATTAAATAGCTCAGCAGCTCGATCGTCGATGGAAAAGTTGACATGCATCGTGCAAGGCACGATTGTAATTGATACGTCAAGCCACAGATCATAGTAATGGCGCACGGAGAGACAATCACGAGCTAACAATAATAAAATCGCCGGCAGTCTTCGAATTTGAACAAACGACAACCTCAAGAACAATCCAAGCAAACAACCTGTTGAAGGCGTCCAAAGGTCTGCGAAAAACGTTTTGAACGTGCTAATTGCTAAAAGTCCCACACATCCGTCGTGACAGCGCCTTCGGAAGCTGAATCGCGTATTCAACGCAACTCATCCGCGTTAGATTCGCGACAGCATAGCGAGAATCGGTTTCCCGAGAAATTTACCGACCCGAGATGAAATGAAAACGCAGTGGTTTGCGAGACGCTAAACGTAAAGATCCCAATAAGTCTTTCCTTCTGAGACAGAAAGTGCCGCGACAGAGGATATGATCGGGACGATCGTCGTAAATATGACAGTCGCAACGAACACTCATGCAGGATCAGAACCAACGTCTTTATCTCCGTCTACTTCGCTATCGAAGCACTCACTTATTCTCTGAAAAGTATTTTTGCCAAGTGAATGAACTGCCTCCTTTACTACGTCCATTTCTCCAACAATGAGAGGCACTCGCCGGTATTAAGAGCCTTTTCATTGCTCACGTCTAACCAACACCGGAATCGTGAGCGCTCGTGTTTGACCGACATGACAGACCGTAATTCATCCGGTAGAAACAACTATCGGATTGTGACAAAGGATGCGTGCACGGAGAAAAAGAACAGCATCATGCTTGACAGTATTCTAGGCAGTGCTTCAGAGCTGGTAAGCTCTACCTCGCAAGTAAATGGCAAGCATAAACCACACAGCTCTGAATTTTCTAGATCTGTGCTTGCTCGTAAGTAGTATTGCACCCTTAAAGTTTCATAAGACTAGACGCAATAACGCTGCGCCAACAGCCATGATCGTACCCGCAAACCCCACCGCGTACTGAAGCATGCGCTTTTCTACCTTTTCCATCGACAACCGCAGTTCATTCAACGTCTCGTCTTCATCCTGCTTTTGCAGCAAAAACTTTTTTTCAAGCTCTGTAAGTTCCTTGCGGATCTTATCAAAATCAATCTTCTCTAACATTCGAATGTCCTGCTTCAGTGTGTTAAAATCACGCTCCAGAAGCTCGCGCGAGTGGCGCTGTGCAATATCTTTAACAGAGCACGTGAATCAAAAACGTCAATCACGGGGAGCTCTTTAAGGAAACAGGCAACATACCAAACTTGAGAGTCGAGTTAAACACTCGTTCAGATAGCTCTGCCTTAAGCTGTATATGCTCGGATTTTGTCGCCAACTATAGCAACACAAAAATATTAATGTACAAATAAATCAATAGGTTCTAATACGTAAATCCGACTCACAATGCGTGATTGAGCTTCTAACGAGTCATCCATAGCGTCCTTCATAACGTCTAAAATAGCTTCAGCCTGATCCGTTCTAAAGCCTAGCAATGAAGCGGAAAAAGGTATTTTAGATACCATGGTGCGCTATTTGACAGACACTCGCTATTCAAACCTTTATTTTGTAAAGTCTTGACCACATGATGCGTGTCAAAGTGCAGTGGCATGTCAGTGTTATTGGTGGCGAAGAATCGTCGGCTGGTACCTTGCAGCTTCGAGAGACCAGTCGTCAGCTCATGGGCTGAGAAAGTATTATTTTTATACGAGTTGTGCCCCCGTAATAATTTTCCAAGGCTTTCAGTTCGCCGAAGGTTCACACGCGATGGCAAGGCTCGGAGCATATCGCGTTGTTATTGTGAACAATAAAAGGTATACTTACGAACGTAAAGTCTAAATAAAAATACTTCTATCTGTAAAATGGATAATGATAATTGGTGGACAAATTTATTAGTGAAATTAGACGTCTAATATATTTTCTAAGTCTACTAGGATCCTGACACCTTGCCGTTGAGTACCTCTTGTGGCTTCCACGTCACTCAACTATGTTAGTTCGAGTCGTGTAGTCATAAGTTAGAATTTATGATCTCCTGGAGTCGACACGATTGCGTTGAATTCGTCTCACTACATTTTTAAAACCAAGTTGGGTCGGCCCTTGATCAGACCCGGGCCCGAAGTGAGCAGCGAACCACTCGATCACGGGATCGGTCAGAAGTAGTGGTAACAATTCCATGAGGCATAGTTGGTTCTTTTCGTCACATTACACTTTTCTTTAGAAACCAACCTGGTTGGGTTGGCTCCGGAATCGAACCCGAGACCGACCAGTGAACCACTCGACCACGGTCTGTATAATGAAGAATAGTTGGTAGAATACGTATCATTACACTTTTAATGAAGAACAAGTTGGTAGAATACGTATCATTTCACTTTTAATGAAAAATAGTTGGTAGAATACGTATCATTACACTTTTAATGAAGAATAATAGTTGGTGACTAATTTAGGGGAATGTTAAATCGACCACCCCCCCCACTAATAATTCGACCCCCCGCCCATTTCTACACATCGATGTAACAATGCCCTTTTTTATAGGGTCGCCCTACCGGCACCCCCCTCCACCCTAGGGGCACCCCACGTGACTTTCGACCAATAGAGATGAATATTGCTACTAATAATAAAAGGCCCCGACTAGGGGCACACCCCACTTTTGCTAGGGGCACACCCCGTACAATAAAGGATTCATTCCTTTCTACGTTCAGGAGATAAATACTAAATTGGTAGAAAATAACGTTCATCAACGCATGGCGAAGCAAGTGCTCAATTACCACGACGTGTATCTCTATGAATCGGATGTCGCACTTTTCCGAAATGGCCAATGGCTCGATGACAATGCGATAAACTTTTACTTTCAATATCTAACGCAAACGCGCGCATCGAAATCCGTGCTACTCATCGATCCGGCTGTGGTCTCGTGTCTGTTGCATCAGTGCGAGGATGAAGATGAGTACCGCGAACTTGCCAAAGGCTTGGACCTCGCACGCCGGCACCTCTATATCATCCCAGTGACAGACAATGAAACACTGGATGGAAACAGCAGTCACTGGTTGCTTCTACTCTACTGCGACGGCAGCTTCCGTCACTTTGACTCCTCAAGCTGTGGTCACAATAATTCTGCAGCTTCGCTACTTTAATCTCCCGCGCCCATGGCACCCAACATTTGCATGATAGCATTATGATCCAGTTGCACATTATTACCGGCGCCACGGCCGCCGTCGCTTCTGGAAACAGCTTGCGCGTTATTCATCGAGTCGTTTACTTTTTTCACCAGCTCCTCGTCCCGAGACGCGTCTTTGTTCTAATGCAAAACCACGCATCGATTCTTTAAATCCCATGCGGCCAAATATGTGCGACAACCCATGTTTGCTTTTTACCTGCATCCAGAAAAAGAAACGGCACGACGAATTTTTGTACTGCAGAATGTAAACACGATCGTTGGGGCGACCGGTGTACACTTAGCAAAGTGCGCATCATCTGGGAAAATAATGAAATCCTCCGGGCTGGCTCCAGTCTGGTGGTGTACCCACTGAAAGTGCAGCAGTTGATCATCTCCACGCGGGAGACAAACTTTTCCCTTATCCAACTGCGGTGTGACCAAAAATTCTCCATTCGCCGTGGGCTTGATGGTCATTTGGCCAGCGTTGAAAGATACCAGTTCATTCTGTTAGTGGTACCAATAGGGAGGTTAGATCAAATAGTGGATAGGCAGGTGAAGCTTCGAACATACACGACCGGTCGCGCTGGGTGTGCCAAACACGTTTCCAAACTGCGGAAAGAGAGACGACGCCATTTTTTTCCATTTGCAGGAGGGGGAATTTCTCCAGCTCCACAACCCTTGATGCAAAATTAGACCAATCCGGTTGGGTGCATCGACGGGGTGTGCCCCTAGCAAAAGTGGGGTGTGCCCCTAGTCGGGGCCTTTTATTATTAGTAGCAATATTCATCTCTATTGGTCGAAAGTCACGTGGGGGTGCCCCTAGGGTGGAGGGGGGTGCGGGTAGGGCGACCCTTTTTATATTGTAAATAAGTTAGAGCTAATGACCGTCGCCTTAGCCTTCGCAAGTGACGATGGCTCGCGAGCTATTAAAGCTAAAGTGCAAGTGGATGACAGCGATATTGTACCCGTAGAAGATTATGATATGAGTACTATGACATTCAACGCACCGTCGAGCAGCTCCGTCTTGGTTCCTACAAGAAAATTGCTCTCCAGTTTCCCGATTCGCTATTGCCAAATACTCCTTTAGTTCAGCAGAAATTAAAAGAAGAGCTGGTGGGCCAATGAGAGCGTGTTTTTGTGCTCGGAGACACGTCGTATGGTAGCTGCTGTGTAGATGAAGTGGCAGCACAGCATCTTGCAGCTGACTGCATTGTGCATTACGGTTGCACGTGTCTGAGGTGAGAATCGTAGGTAGTTTTTGTCAAATTGCGTGGGCAGGTGTTCATGGGCATCCCTTTCATTTTTTATGTCTAGTGCCACGACTAAAATTCCGGTCATGTATGTGTTTGGAAATGTGCGAATTCAAATTGACGATTGGTGCAGCGACTAAATGAGACAATTGATGCTTAAATGAATAACGTTAGTGCTTTTGTACTTTCCCTTCCAGACGCGGACGTAAGTCATACCTCTCGTAGTGAGACGCTTGTTCTTTCCACATCCGGGATGTGTAGAAATGGGGGGGGGTCGAATTAACGATTGGGGGGGCGATTTAACATTCCCCGTAATTTATATATCAAATTCCGCTCTATAATCTGAATGTGACGTGGCTGACGTCAATACATTTGTTACTGGAACATTGGATATGTGGTGAAGTGTGCCATAAAGTTGGTACCATTTTGGGCATAATTGAGGGTGTGATGTGGGCACAACTGGGTGAGTAATTTCGTGTACTATTTATTGTGTGTACCACGGTGTATACAGTTGCGTGTACAACTATGGTGTACATGGACGGGAAATAGAAGGGACATAGAAGGGGCATCGTGAGAAGGTACGACTAGGTACATGTACCTAACGGACAGCGACGGACGACGGAAAATCAGGTCGACTGGTCGACGGAGTACGCTGGAATGGATAGTTCTGATTGGTTGATATTAGGTAATTGGTAGTTCTTAGGATTTAAGCAATAATAAAGTTCTCCTTTTGCGTCCAACCTCCTAGGACACCTACAGGGACGGCACCTTTGCGCCCTCCTCTCTTCTAAGTACCTCTACGTCCCGGGCGGGAGCACCTAGTGCGTTTTTGGCCCAACGGCAGGCGTAGAGCGTTGAGAACTCGCCACGCAACTCCGCCCGCTGTGTCAGCGGTTCTTCTTTAACGGGTTTTTGGTCTCGGGAACGTGATTGAGCAGTGCGCTCTCACCTCTTCCCCTTTTGGTTCACGTTTGGCCCCTAGAGTTCGACTGCTATAAGCGTCCCACGGGAACTCTAGGTGGATTTAGTGAAATTCCCCTCCCTCGTAGGTCTAGACTAAGAATACATTTATATTGGGTATTCTGTTAGCTGATTAAGATTCCAGAGGCTCTGTAATCGGGCAGTGAAGATGTAACAGGACTGATCCTGTTACAGGATTACACTGTGCTGTGAGAGGAAGCGCGCAATATAAGAGTGGTAGGATTAGTTGATGACAACTAATCCTATACTAAAAGTAAATATATAAATATTCACTTGTCTATTAGAACGCAAAATTAAGAGTGTCTATTTAATGGGTGGTTAGCGGCTAATATTATAGTAATTAACTAACTAATATAATAATATCATGTATTCAACTAACTGTACTATTAGTTAACCTGCGTGATTCGGTATTTATACCGAATCGACTTTTCCTTCGTAGATTATAATAACTTATAATCTCTTATTTAAATTTCAGACAACGCGTCTGAAATTAAACTGTGATATTCTAACTTGAATATCAATTATGTAATGGCACCCCATTACATCACCCCCCACTTAAGGTGGTTGGCCAATAATAATTCTTATTTTGGCCAATCATAGGTGGCACTTGTTGGTCGGAATTTCTCATTCTCCAACTGATTGACCATCGACGCGATGGTCAAAGCACGCGGCGGCGCTCTGAAGAGCACTGCTAAAAACATCGAAGGAGCTTCTTCCTCCGCCTCAGCACTAGGTGCTGAGGTGTTGAGTGACAACAGTGACGCTTCATTAGCAGCGTCAACTACGCAAAGGTCGGAAGACGTACCGTCTTCGACCACAGATGCTGCTAAGGCGGCATCTGGCAAGAAACAGGGAGATGTTGCTAATGCCACATCTCGCACGATAGCAACTTCCGAATGGCATGTTGCCAAGAGGGCCATGTTCAGAAGTTCTGACTCCGAACAAAGTGATGGGGGTACAGCTGTCCCCACGAAAGGATCTAGCGAGTCGAAACTCGCTAGGTGCTCATCGCCTAGCAGCGATGATGACTCTGGTGTCGCTGTCATAACTGACAGCGACAATGATTATCACAGGTGGTTGCGGGAACGCAGCTCCCCACCTGGACCAAGTACTTCTCCACGTCGGGGTGATTTAACCCCGGCGCGTGGTGTTGAAGCAGGCGGTGCTCCGCCTGCTAAAAGAGCTCGAACATAAGCGGCGCCTGCCGCTTCTGAAGCGTATCATCGTACGGAACCACATGTTCCGTACAGAGTGGGGTTTTGGACCCCTGGATGGGCTATTGACCTCAACATTGGCGGTCACCGTAAGCGGGACTGCCAATAGGCGTTGTTCGATATCAACGAGCTGGATGACTGCGAAGACATCCAGTCACGTCGATTCGATCGAAGTACAGACGATAGACGTCTGTACTTTATTGACCTCTTTTTCCAGGTTCGATATTATTCGAGCCGTAAAGGGTCAAGGAGGAACAGGAACGATAAAGACGCCCTGACTCAGAGTAGGAACGCTTTTGTTGACAACTACAACAAAAGCCCAGATGATTACGTGAATAAAGTTCACGTAATGCGCGAGCGCTTTTTAAAGCACTCGCGAACAGGCAAAATGGAATACATACATTTTGCTTGCATCAAAGAATGGTTGAACTGTGGTGTCCCTTCTCACCTCGTTTTCCAGAGGTGTACGCAGGGCGCTCCTCGTCTGTCAGAGGAGGAGTTGCGGGGGTACGGTGGTTTTTCCGTACCCGCCGAAATTCAGGGCTTAGTCGATGCCCTAAATGCATCAACACCTAGTGTTGATGCTACTTCGCATTATGAGTTTGAGACTCCTTCTCAAACTCAGTTAAAAGGTCTGGGGCGTCGGCCCTCAAAACCTCAATCGGCTCCCAAGAGTCTAACTCTTGGGGGTAGCCCAGCCAGCGTACTAAGTACTCGGTACGCTGCCCCTTCTTCGAAGGCACCGAGAGCTTCGAGATCAAGCGCTCGAGAATGTATCGCTTATTCCCCTGATTATCGATCAGGGGCGGCGGAGGTTGATAATTCCCTCGCCGTTGTTGTTGCGGAGCATGGTTCTTTGCTCCGCAAGCTCGAGGAGGGTTATTACTCCTTGAGCAGCGATATGTATCACTGTGTGAAGACATATCGGTCTCTTCGCGAGGATGTCTGCGACATCCTCGGGGCGCACACTACCCTTCAGCAGAAGAATTATCTTCTGTACATCGAGATTTCCCGCTGTAAGGAAGATCTCGATCGGCACAAGGCTGGTCTTGAGCAGTCGAAGGAGGAGGTAATGACTCTCCGCTCTGCTCATCAACGGCTGGAAGCCGATTACAAGTCTCTCTTGGGAGACTTGGAGAAGAACGGTATCTTCCGTGGTTCTGTGTCTCGTCGTAAGACGAAGACGAATGATACGGCTTGAGCCGCCCAACATAGAATGTTGGGTGGAGCCTTATTGCTGTGGGAATGTCTAAAGTATAGGCATTCACCGAATCTCTTGGACCTTGAAAGGTCCAATGTACTTAGGAAGCAACTTCCGTGTAGGGAAGTTGCTTATTGCATGTATAGGAAAATTGGTAGTACTTAATAATACCAATTCACCTTTCCGAAAGGAGTTTTTGTTCTTCCTTCCTTGCTTGTCTTCATTTTGCTTCTGCTTATCCAAAGCAGAAGCAAGTGCATCTTTATATAGCGTATTACAGCTTGGCGCTGTAATACGAATTCATCTACTTCTTTATCAGCAGTAGGTGCATTTTCCTCGTTGTCTGCAGCCATTGCTGCAGACACATATTCATCGTATGCAGCTTCAGTTTCAATTGAAGCTGCTTCCGCTTCTACTTTACTTTCAGTAGAAGGGCCATCGTTTTGTTCACAAGTTGCAGTTGCAACTTGTGCATTGACTCGCTCAAAATTTGAGCGGGTCCCTCCCCCACTTAGATTTGGCGTACCGCCAAGTAAAGCTGGGGTTCATGGATGCCTTAAGGCATTCACGTAGAACGATGTATTCTTGGTTGAAGTATGCACCGAATTGTTAATCGCGAATTAAGTGAGTGACAGATTGTCACTCCACTGTTCAAAGGCATGTGAGTATGATCGCAACATGTCTCCGAGAACGCGGTTAGCCCGTTCCGTCTGCCCATCCGTTTCCGGATGGCCCGAAGTTGACATCTTCAACTGGGTTCCCAACAATGAGAACGTTTCTTGACAGAAACGTCCTGTAAATCTCGGATATCGATCCGAGACAATGTCTTCCGGCATTCCGTGCAAACGGAATACCGTATCAACGAATATCCGCGCTGTTTGAGCGGCGGTTACGTTCTCGGATACTGCAGTAAGATGTACCATCTTAATGAAACGGTCTACAAAGACCACTTTTCCGGTATTCCGACTATTGTCGGGTGGAATACCGAATACGAAGTCCATTGAAATGGACTTCCAACACTCTGTCGGAACCGGCAGAGATTGCAGCGGAGCCTGTGCAGACTGCGCAGGATTAACGTACTGGCAAATCTCGCAAGCGCGTACGTATTTCCGTACCCACTTGTACTGGTTTCGCCAGTAAAAGTCACGTGCGAGAGAAGCGTATGTCTTCTTTCGACCTTGATGCCCCGAAATCGGTGCATCATGATACTCAAACATAATTTGATGTTTGAGATCATCGTCGTTTGGAACGACGATGCGACTTTCATCTTTTTGGTCTGTGCTGTAAAGCAGCAGACCATCGTGTAGTCGATATCGATGCACGCAAGCGCGGAGGAACTCTGGGAGTTCGTCGCGTTTCTCACTTGATTGATTACGTAAGTAATCAATTAACATACGTGTCTCCTCGTCTGTTTTGTACGCCTCGCGTACTTGTCGTATAATTGACGACGACAAAGCAGTGCAACGGATCGCGTTTGCACTGGCCCCTTCGGTTACGGACGGTTTCGTCTCGTAATCGGGCCTTCTTGATAGCGCATCCGCTATCACGTTCAACTTTCCGGAATTGTATTCAACCGTAAAGTTGTACTCAGCAAAGAATGACATCCATCGAGCCATTCTTTGAGAAATGTGTGGTGAATTCACGGCCGTGCGTAGTGACGCATGGTCCGTGTAAACCACAAACGGTCTATCTCCCAATAGATAGATCCGAAACTTAGACAGTGCATACTTCATGGCAAGGAGCCCCTTGTCATGCACTGGATAGTTGCTCTCGGCTGGGCGCAACTGACGCGATTGATAGCAGATTACGCGATCACGATCATCTTGATCACGCTGCATAAAAGCACAGCCGATAGCGAAATCGCTCGCGTCGCAAACGACGTGGAACGGACGCTCGTTATCGGCTATAGCCAAGACAGGCGCTTCGGTTAAGCTTTGCTTGACTTCATCAAAAGCATCTTGGCATTGGGTATCCCAATGCCATTCGACATCTTTCTTAAGTAATTGAGAAAGAGGTCGTATTACCCCAGCATAGTTGCACGAATACTTGTGCAAATATTTTGCCAACCCAAGGAACTTTCGAAGTTCCTTAACGTTGTTTGGCGTAGGCCATTCAACGATCACCCTGATCTTTTCTGGATCAGAGTGCACACCGTTCTTGCCCACAAAGCATCCAAGAACGGGTATCTCAGGTGCACCAAAGGTGTACATCTTTAGATTTGCATAGAGCTTATGCTTACGCATAAGCTCTAACACTCGACGTAGATGTTCCCTATGGACATCTACATCGCTTTTATCGTGTTCACCCTTACTATGGATGAACACGTCGTCGAAATAACTCGGTGCGAATTCTCGCACCGGGCGTAATAGATGCGTTACGCATCTGTTAAACGTATCAGGGGCATTTCGAAGCCCCTGCGGCATAACAAGCCACCCCCAAAGCATGCCGCTTGGGGTGCTTACCGCCGTGAGAGGGATATCCTTCTCACGCATTAGGATTTGATAAAATCCATCTCTTAGACCGAGAGCACTAAAGATGGTGCTCCCGCACATGCCATCAATAATGACATCTTTTCGCGGTATCGACGTCTGCGCCGGTACCGTCGCTGCGTTCAGCTTGTTGTAAGCGTGAACGATTCTCCACCCATCTGTGGAATTTTTCACACAAAAGATGGGGGTAGAGTGCGGTGATATAGACTCCCGCACTTGGACTGCTTTACGACGAGCTTCGAAAAACTAGTCGATCGCTTTTACTTGATCACGCGGCAACGGCCATTGACGCGTGACACAATACTTCGTGCCTGGCACGAGGTCAATTTCATGACGAGTTCCCTTATCCTTAGGGAGATCGCTAGGTACTTCTTCTGGGAATACGTCAGCGTATTCCCGAAGTACCTCATAAAATGGGGAGTTCGCTTTAAGCGACTCCCAGCTCTGCGCTTCAAAGCGCTGAACTTTGGTTTGATCATTGGGAACCTCGTTCCCAATGTTTTCCACTTGTAATGTGGATATTCGTTCACGAATGTCCACTACATCATCTGTTGCAACGATGATACAGATCTGTTCGATCTGATCATCGTGCAAGTTCTTCATGAACTTCTTCCAGCTTAGGGCTGGAAGAGCCATCACCTCCGAACCTTCTTTCGGAGGGTGTTCCATCAACAGAGACTGGGTAGCTAATCCGGTCTCCGTTTGCGTCAAGACGTTGATCGTCTCGACGGAACTCTCCATGCAATCAGATGCACTCGTTTGATTGACTGCTACACGGTGATTACGATTCGCCGTGTGCGAATACTCATCATCATGGTGGCCACTGCCTACCATGGAATTTTCTTGGCGATCAGATGTGCTCGTCTGATCGGCCGCCTGTTCTGCGACACGGTGGTCTTTATCACCCGTGTTCATGGCTAACGCAACTTGGTGGGCACTGGCCACCACGGAGTTGTGCTCACGATTGCACTCGATCGTGAGTTCACTCTCATCTACACGGAATTTTTTTATCGTGCTGTAACCTTCGGTCGCACAGTGGGTGTTTCCCACTTTGGATACTATTTCATTCTCACGGTGGGTGTTTCCCACCGTGGATATCACTTCATTCTCACGGTGGGTATTTCCCACCGTGGATATCACTTCATTCTCACAATGGTCTTTATTACCCGTGGAATGTTTCTCTCCAACACGCAACAACTCTTCTGTTGCGTGTGGTAGTACCTCTGGACTCTCACCAGCGGAGGTACCTTCCGCTGATCGTGTCGGAACAGACCTGGTGGTGCCATCGCTATCCACCAGACTGTCCGACGCTGCGGTTGTATCTTCTGATACAGCCGGATTACACACACGGTGATCAGATCCTGTGGGTCCGCCGCAGTCGATCGATAGGTTAACCCAGTCGATCGAAGGTTTAAACTTTGACATCCATGGGATTCCAAGTATCACATCGAACTTGTCTTCTAAATAGAGGGCGATGTATTCATCCTCGAATGACAGTTCATTCAACTCGAAGCGTGTTTTAATCACACGCTTTGGAATAGTCACGGTTGCACCTGTTGCTAACCGGACTGACAACATACTTCGTGGGGTTTCTACCTCCACGAAGCTCAACAGCGTTAGACTCTGAGTTCTAACGAAATTGTTTGACGCTCCTGTGTCAAAAAAAGCTCGCATGGGGACATCGCTCCCGTGCGGCTTAACCTCCAGGGTGATAAGAGGCTTATCATCACCCTGCACCTTTTGACAGGACATAGTCCCGTCTGGGGCTATTACCCTCACATGCCCTATGTCTGTATGTGGGATAACATTCCCAGTAGGGAGCCCCGCCCCTACTGGTGATTTACGTTTTTTGCACCAACAGGGTGATGTCCCTGCTGGTGTCGCCGTCCAGCGGACGGTTCCGTCCGCTGACTGCGTGGAACCGGACGCGGTGCCATACACTCAAGGGCAAAATGCCCCATTTTCGCGCATCTATTGCAGCGAATATTCTTCTTAAATTTCGGTTGCTTCGAGTTCGAAGCAACCGCAACCGATAGGTCCATCGGCTCTGGACCTCCACCGCCCATGCTATGGAGCGGGTGGATATTTCTTGAGACGAAGTGTGAGCTTCGTCTGCCCGACTGCTGCTTGTTGACATGCTGTTGCGGCATGTCAAAAGCGAAGGGCTGTTGAGCCCTTCGGCTGTACCCAGCATGCGATGACGCTGATAGCATGCTGAGCTCTTCACGGATGCTCATATCAATGGCATCCCTTAGAGTCTCTGGCGGGTGCCGGTAAAGACTCTGTTTGACGGGACCATCATTGAGTCCCTTCATGAAGCCAGTGACCTGCATAGCAGGGGGCACCGGCTCATACACAATATTTGACAGCAAATATTGCGTCTTCTGAGCGTAAGCTTGAAGGTCAAGCTTACCTTGCCGGAGCTCCATGAACTCCTGCCGACTACTTAGCTCCATTTCTGGAGCTTCAAAGTTGAGCTTTAGCTCAGCTTTTAATTCCTTATAAGTAAGGAACGAAGAGTCATCAGTGGCTCTGCGACTCATCGACCATGCCCTGGCTCTGCCGCCCAGACATGTTGTGGTGAAGTACGCCTGTTGACGTTCGTCAACAATATTTTGCGCAGAGATGGCATCTTCCACCTCTGCGAACCATCTACGAAGGGGCTCGCCCCCTTCACCGGTAGAGGGCGGTACTCGCGCCTTTACCACTTCAACGATATGCGTTGCAGGTGCAGATGCGGTCCGCGCTGCCTCTTGCGCGGGCCGTGCTGGATTTTCTAGGTGGTTTCGCCTAAAGCGATTCACCACCTCTATCGCTTCCTCCGGGGTCTTACCCAGGAGGAAGGTAAGGATGTCGGTCCCCATGGACCGAACCATTTCTACCGTCGAGTCTTTACTACGCGACGTGAAGTGAGGGAAGTGTTTCGTCACCACTTCCAGCGTTCTCTCTCGCTCGGCAGGCATCATGTCTCGCGACATGATGACGAGCGGCTCTTAATCTTCGCTCCGCTAGTTGACTAGCGGAACGGAACTGTGATCGTTAAGACGGACCACAAAGTGCTACCAGGTGTAACAGGACTGATCCTGTTACGGGCTTACACTGTGTTGTGCGAGGAAGCGCGCAATACAAGAGGGGTAGGATTAGTTGATGACAACTAATCCTATACTAAAAGTAAATCTAAATATTTACTTGTTGGTTAGAACGCAAAATTAAGAGTGTTTATTAAATGGGTGGTTAGCGGCTAATAGTATAGTAATTACCTAACTAATATAATAATATCAATTCTTAAACTAACTGTACTATTAGTTAACCTGCATGATTCGGTATTTATACCGAATCGACTTTTCCTTCGTAGATTATAATAACTTATAATCTCTTATTTAAATTTCAGACAACGCGTCTGAAATTCAACTGTGATATTCTAACTTGAATATCAATTATGTAATGGCACCCCATACAAAGCCGAAGATACATTCACATGGAAGTGTACGATCTCGGCTTTTTCGTAACTCGTCGTATGAGCGCTAAAACAATGCGTCTAGCATGAATAAAGTCACGAAGTTAGCAAATTAGGATTTATGACATGTCCTTTATCCAATCGAACGGTTACCGTTATGGACGATCCCGATTTACTTTCTAATCAAACCGATCGGTGCCAGCGGCCAGATAATGATCGAAATTGGAAACCATTTGGGTCTTGAACGACTCAATCCAGGGTTGTCTAATTCCTCGATCATGGTGTCGGTCATTATAGCTGGTGATCAAATCAAAGGCTAACAGATCAGGAGACAAATACGAAGGACAGCGCCGAATTTGCAAAAGTAAATCAGCGGTCAGTATGTGATCCTACCTTTTCAAAATTTGCATCGATGGACCGGAGCGGCGGTATAAAGGCAGGAGCGTGGTGGATAACTGTTACGCGGTTATATTCTATGGTTCAGAGCTGAGAACCGATTGAACATGAAAATACGCCTTCAATCGCAACATCAAGGGCTGTCAACAGTAGTAGAAAGTGACGAAATGTGATACAACCTGGATGTAGCATAGCGGAAATGTTGGTTGAGTGTAGGTCGCGTAGTTAGTGGATAAGACCCAGCAGGTCTGAAAACCGAGTCGATCTCAGTGCGATATAGAGAATCGATTTTTTTAGGACCGATCGTGTAACAGGGTTGCATTTGGTTACGTTGGTGTACGTAGGTACACAACGGTTGACGTCAAGTATTGACCAGTCCGAAAGGTTCGGACTTATTGGTTTTTTAACCAATCAGGGCAGTATCCCTTGGTGAAGGCGTGGCAGCCTGCTACGTGTTGGTACAAAGGTGGTGTACATTACATTTCGGCTAGGTACGAATTGAGTAAGTTCTACTTAGTATTACATATAGTTTGCATTAGTTTAATTAATTTAGGCTAATTACATAGTAAATAAAGGGGAATGTTAAATCGACCCCCAATTGTTAAATCGACCCCCCCCGCCCATTTCTACACATCGATGACACAATGCCCTTTTGATATTGTAATAATGACCGTCGCTTTAGCCTTCTAAAGTGACGATGGATCGCGAGGGGCTGTCTAAACTGACCGACCTTGAAAGTCTGCCGTACCTACGCACTCTCATCACGCCTCTTGCGTCTGCATTCTACGCTTTCCACACCAGCATCACCCGCCCCGTCACGGGAACGTCCATTTCCATCTATTTTGGTGCGCGCATCATTTTTTCCGTGACTTTAATCAGTGCGGATAGTAATCAGAATGGTGTTCACATAGGTTTCTGCTGACGAAGTGTCCGTCCGCGGATCATTTTCTGAAGCTCAGGTCAACTATTTGAAGCCTGACATGCAAGTGGTCAAGGAACTAGATGCTTTGTTGCATAAGAAAAAGATGGGGATCGTTGCGCACTTTTATATGGACCCAGAGCTCCAGGGTATTTTGTCATCGTTATCCTGGCCGCACACATTTATTGCTGACTCACTCTCCATGGCAGAAGCTGCAGATAAGATGTCTACGAAGGGTATTCAATCAGTGGCCGTGCTGGGCGTTGATTTTATGTCTGACAGCGTGCGGGCAAACCTGTATTCCAACAATTTTGGGCATATCCCAGTGTACCGCCTGGCAGATCAAAAGATTGGTTGCAGTATGGCTAAGTCAGAAGAGAAGCCGGCATACCTTGCGTATTTGCAAAAGTCTTCCAAGACGCCTAACAGTCTCCACATTTTGTACATTAACACCTAACTTCGTAGCAAAGCTTTTGCACATGATTTGGTACCGACTATCACTTGCACGTCCTCGAACGTGGTGCAGACAGTGCTGCAGGCGTTTGAACAGGTACCAGACATCACCGTGTGGTACGGGGCGAGAACCTGCATCAAATGTTCGAGCAAATGGCTAAGCTTCCTGATAAACAGATTCGTAGGATTCACCCGCAACACAATCAAAAAGCCATTTCTGAGCTGCTCACGCGATTTGACTTCTTCAAAGAGGGTAACTGCGTCGTACACCACATGTTTGGCGATAAAGTGACTTAGCGCGTCCGAGATGAATACGTTCATGCCTATCATACAGCTGGTCGATTTGACATTCCCCTATAAAAAGGGTATTGTTACATCGATGTGTAGAAATGGGCGGGGGGGGGGTCGATTTAACATTCCCCTAAATATAAATAAGTTTACAAAATACTCTCATACTGCTTGGCGCACGACCCAGACCGGTCGCGCGCGCAGTGAGTGTTAAAGCCAAAGGGAGTACCTCCCTTAGCCTTTTCCATTTCTAAGGGAAGCCTTGTAACAAGGCGTTAGTGTTTACTAACAAGTAAACTCAGGGAATCTTGGCCCCGAGTGAGAGAGCGATCTCTCACTAAGCCCTTACCTAAGGGCGTATCGGCTAAGTAGCGGCGCATCGACGCTTAAGGAAAGTCTTCCTCTGTGCGCTAGCCGCACCGTGCGTGTACGCACCTGCTACATCTGGTAGCACTTGTAGTAAATCCAACACCTGTGTTGGTAGACAACATCCTCTGCAAAGGATGAATCAAGAGGATTGGGGTAAGCTAACCCCCGTCCAACAAGAGGCTTTAAAAGGCTGTTATCCATGCTGGGTGACGATGGTCTGCAGGTCCTTGTGGAGCAGGGTCTTGATGCCGTGCGAGAGAGGGTTAACGCCCTCATCGCCCATGAGGCGAATTTTCGTGGAAGTCACTTCACGCCTACGTGGGTGCGACCTCCGTTATCATTTAAGATAAAGGAATTCACCGGTGAAAAAGGTGATAACCTTTACGTGTGGCTTCGCGAGGTCGAAAAGGCCTTCTCCACAGCGAATGCGATCGAGGATCACTTGCAAGTGAGACTTGCATTAACCCATCTTACGTGTAAAGCCCGTTCATGGGCGTTTACGTGTCCGGATCCGGTCACGAACGTGTTCCCGACCTGGGGAGTCCTTAAGCAAAAGCTCATGGACATGTATGCCACGTCTGATCTGGTTTTCCAGAATCATCTGGCGTTTTTGAGGTGCCGTCAGGGCACTAGCGACTTGGATACATACATCCAAGAGCTTAAGACCCTGTTGGCAGGGATGTACGCGAAAGCGTATTCGGACGATGTGTCCATTGCCGTGTTCATTGGTGGCCTGAAAGAAGTGCCAGCACGTTCGGAGCTCTTCCGATGCCGACCCCAATCCCTGGGGGAGGCGTTTAAGATGGCGTTCAACGCCGAAAGGAACTTTCGTTCCTCTAAGGTGGGCCCCTAACCCATGGACATTACTCAGGTCGAAGAGGAAGAGAAACCTCCCGCTAGGATTCACTCTGACTCCTTCCTTCAAGGCTTCGAAGCGGAGCTACTTGCAATGCTGCAGCGGCATGGGCCGATAAGATGCTTCCTGTGTGGAAGCACGGATCATCTGCGGAACATATGTCCTAAAAATACCCAGCGAGACACTCGCTATAAGGGGCCGAGGGCGCCTCGCCCAAGCCTTCGGGAAATGACGGCTCCCAGTAGGTGCGGGGAACCATACTGGGGGATCCCTCAGTGCTGTTAATCCCCAGGGTAGGGGACGACAGCACAAATCTCCGAGGGAAAAGGTGCTTTCTAGCACCGAGTTGGTGTACCAGACAGGTTTGCTGGTCGTCCTTGCGGACGTGAAAGGCTTTGATAAGCATTGGAGAGTCTTGATAGACTCTGGAGCGTCTGACAATTATGTCAGACGGGCTTCTGTTGAGAAGAGTCGGCTGTATGCCGAGGCCCTAGAGGCACGTTCTCGTGACTTTTTCACGGTCCGTCTAGCGACGGGCGTACAGGTTTCTGTACCCAAGGTCTCGATTGACCTTAAGCTAAATTTTGCAGACTTCGATAGCTCAGAAAGTTGCCTAGTCCTGGATTTGGACTCGAGGTATGACCTCATTCTGGGTGATTTTGTCACATTATACTTTCACATTCTGGTCATGAAGTGGCTGGAACGCCACGAGCCATGGATAGACTGGAAGTCTAAGTCCATTGGCTCAACGCACCCGCGATCAGGTGAAGCATTGGCGAGTCATGAACCCACCTTTGCTCGATCGCAAAAGCGAATTTGGCGTGAGATGCCAGATATTGGGATGTCTGAAATGATCAGTCCCAATGAGGTCAAGGAAGTGTTCCTTGACGAGGGGGATTCAGAGGTTAATCCCCACGCCGATATAGGCGAGACTGGTGAGTCACCAGTGGTAGAGGTGGATTCCTCTGAGGTTAAGCCCGAGGCGCTTCCTAGAGAAGAGACCCGAAGTTCGTCTCTTCTGCAGGTCGGGGTTCCCGACCACGCGTGTTCGGCGAGAAAGTTGCGACTCCAGTGGTAGGGGTATATACCCCTGTGGTTAAGAGCGAGGCGCTTCCAAGCGGGGAGACCCGTATTTCGTCTCTTTCGCACGTCGGAATTGATTCCGACCACGCCGTTGTAGGTGAGACCGGCGAGTCACCGGTGGTAGAGGTAAAGACCTCTGTGGATAGGCGCGATGCGCTTCCAATAGATGGGGCAATTGACTCCCCCTATCTGGGTGTCGGGACGAGTCCCGAGGTCAGTAGTCAGCAGTCCTAATGGATGCTGCGTGACAGGTGTTTTCACGGAAGGCGTAAGCCTGGAACGGTTGCCTGGGGTAGGCGAACTGTTGTTGTTGGAGGAGATGTCCTTCAACGAGTTTGGAACTGCTTTGATAGCAGGTGAAATCAACGAGGTCGTCGTGTTGCGTCCGGAAGAGGAGTTGAACTCCTCATCCACGATGGACGAGTCAGTTTTGGTGAAAACCAAACAAGCATTGAATGCCAGAAGCGGTCTCAAGATCCTTGCGGATCCTGAGGACCCTTACCATTCCTTGTTAAAGGATTCGGAGATGTCATTAGTGACAACCCGCTGATGGGGTTACCACCGGATCGGGGAGTCCGGCATGAAATTGATTTGGTTCCTGTAACCAAATACTGCGTCACTAGGCAGTGGCCACACCCCAAGGAGCAATGCGACGTCTTCGACGCATTCTTCAAGGGAAAAGAAGAGGCAGGGATGGTGCGGGAGAGCAAGTCTCCCCACTCATCTCCCACTTTTTGTGTTCGTAAACCGAACGGAAAGTGGAGCATTGTGCATGCGTACAATAAGCTTAATGCAGCTACTGTACCCATGCAAACTCCGATTCCTCGGAAGGATGTTCTCCAGAACAATATGGCAGGCTGTACTGTGTACAGTGCCTTAGATCTGGTGGACGGGTATTATCAGGTGCTCATGCGAGCGTCCGATATCCCGCTTACGGCGGTCAGCACGCCTAGCGGCATGCTGTGGGAGTGGCTTGTTATGCCACAAGGGCTTTCAAATGCACCAGCGACTTTCAATCGTTTGGTGACTCAACTCTTCCGCCCTCATAGGAGGTACGCTAAGACGTACTTCGACGATATATTCGTTCATAGTCGTGCGGAAGGCGACTCGTCTGATGTTCAGACGCACCGAATACACCTTCGAGCTGTGTTCGAATGTATGCGAGAGCATAAGCTATATTCAAACGCATCCAAATGTATCTTTGGTGCTGAGGAAATTCCTTTCCTCGGATGCTTCATCGGTAAGGATGGAGTGCGGGCGGATCCCGCGAAGGTGAAAGCCATTGTGGATTGGCCTTCGTCTGTAAATCTTAGAGATTTACGGAAGTGGCTTGAATTAGCCAACTATCTCCACAAGTACAGCGAGAACTACGCTGAAATGGCGAAACCATTAACCGACCTTCTTAAGGAGGATGTTGATTGGTGTTGGGAAACCAAACACCAAACCTCCTCCGAAGATGTTAAGGGGAGCTTGTTGAAAGCCCCCGTTCTTGCTCTCCCAGATTCTGGAAAACCTTTTAGCGTCGTCTGTGACGCCTCCGATTTCGCAATCGGATGTGCTTTGTTACAAGCAGACGACGCGGGACGAGAACGCGTGATTACGTTTGAGTGAGGCAGCTTAAAGCTGCAGAACAGAATTATCCCGTTCATGATAAGGAGCTAATTGCTATGAAGTATGCCCTTGTCAAATTTAGGGTTCACCTACTCGGCTCAAAGCCGTTCGTGGTTTATACTGACTACGCGTCCTTACGGACAGCGACGAAGTCGCCTCATCTCTCCCAACGGATGGACCCTTGGCTCTCCTTCTTTGAGGAGTACAACTTTGAGGTTAAGTATAAACCTGGCAAGCAGAACGTGCTTGCAGACGAGTTGTCTCGTCGTCCCGATTACGAGCTCGCTCACGCGACATTCGTCGCCACATCTGTGGTGGATCTCATACGCCAGGAGTATGAGAAAGACCCACAATGTACGGCGCTTATCAGCGCGTTAGGTGAAAAGGGTCTTGTCTCGTCTGAGCCAACCCTGTCAAGTCGAGCTAAAGATCGTTTACACCGTTACAGGTACTGTGACGGTCTGCTATATTATAGCACGAGCGCGGAGGACTCTCCGCGGGTGGTAGTTCCTCATGATGAGGAACTGAAGTATAAAGTCCTCTTTGAGGCATATGACGCCCCTACCGGGGGTCATTTAGGTCGGGATTAAGACCTACAGCGCTTTAAGCGCTTTGTATTGGTGGCCCAATATGTATAAGTGGGTCGGTGCGTATATACGCACCTGTGAGAAGTTTCAGAGGGTAAAACCCTCTGCAAGTTCAGCTGCGCCTTTGGCGAGCTTGTCAGTTCCAACGGAGTGTTGGAAATCCATTAGTATGGATTTTAGCTTCTGTTTTCCGAAGGTTAAGGCCGGGAATACCGGCATATTGGTCTTTGTAGACCGTTTGAGCAAGATGGCTCACCTGGCGGCGGTGCCAGAGTCCATTGATGGACAAGAAACAGCGAAAGTGTTCCTATACTGTGTCTTTCGACAGCATGGTCTACCTGATTCCCTTGTATCGTATCGGGATACCCGCTTTACGGGACAGTTTTGGGGGACGCTGTTTAAGGTGCTGGACACCAAGCTCCTCATGTCCACTGCGGATCATCCGCAGACGGACGGGCAAACGGAACGCGTTAATCGCGTTGTTGAGGATATTCTCCGTAGTTTATGTCCGAATTCTCCAAGGGTTGGAGTGAGATGCTTTCGATGGCCGAATTTGCTATAAACAATTCGGTCCATGCATCTACGGGGTTTACCCCGTTTTACGTGAACGGATTAGTGAATCCGAGGGTTCCGTTGACGCCACGTGTGGGTGTCCCAGGGCTTTAGGGGGGGGATTTCCCGATGTCAGCCCTGTATCTGTGCGAAAGCACATCGATAAGTTTTTTTATCGACGCGCCTTAGTGTCTTACGACATGTTTGCGACGCCATGGCGGAAAGCCAAGACAAGAAAAAGGAACAGGCCGACCGCACTAGGGTCGGCGTAACAGAAAGGCGTATAAAGTAGGAGAAAGTGTTTTATTAAACGCTAAAAACCTTCCTACACATACAGTTTCAAACGTTTTACGGAACAAACTGCGCCCCGGTTTGTGGGACCTTTCAAGGTGCTAGCCCGAAAGGGCCTGGCGTATACCTTGGATATCCCGAAAGCGATGCGTACGCATCCAACCTTCTATGTGGGTATGCTTAAGCCATACCAGAACCTGGAGGCGGGTCCCCTCTCGGAGGAGGTTGGGAAGCCGGAAAGCCGAAAGGCACAACAGGTCGGAATAACTCCGACAGGGTCGAAATGCGACCGTGAAACTCCGCAACGACAGACTCGAGAGATACAAGCCGCCTCTCGATGCTGTAAATCGCACTCCAGTCTTCGCGGAGTCCCTCCTGGGCGTCAAGATGCGACGGCTGTGTCGATCACAGCGCTCGTGAACCTCACGTCGCAATTGCGTGACCTCCTCCTCCAGTTCTCGATTTGGAGGGTATTCCACATTACCATGTGGAGCGCCTGATGGCGCGACGCCATCATCGGGGTGAGACCCAGTATCTGGTGAAGTGGAAAGGTTATCCACATTCACAGAGTTCGTGGGAGTCAGAGACTCCCCTGCGGCAGGATTGCCGTGACGTCGTTGACTCTTTCGAGCGGGAGAACCCCGCTGAGAGTCAACGACCAAAGGGGTGGGAGAAGCCCCTCCACTCCCAGTAGTTGGGAGTTTCCTGGAGGCAGATGCAGAGTTTGCATTGCTCTCCGGCACCACATCGAGGGAACGGGCGCGTGCAGGGCGCGTGCAAAAGGGGCAGGTAATTGCCCCAGCACTTTGACTCTGGCAAACGCCAAGCGCAATGCCCTCTCTATCCGAACGTCACGTTCGGAATAGCTGTTATACAGATTGTTAAAGTCAGGGAGACACTTCTCCCCTTACGCCCAAGCGCGGAATTTATTCTATGCCTCCTTGACATCTTCTCCTTCTAGGAGAACGAAGGGAACCTCATGGAGGCTCTAAACAACGGCACCCCGTGCCTGTTTACCGAGGCGCGCTCGGTACGAGGTGACAGTGAACTGCTTCTGCGTGAGCAGTTTTTCCCGGAGTTGTATCTGGCGCGCGATTTCACGCGGCTTTACAGCCGCAGGGCCAGGGATATGGAAGTCTAAACCCCTCTTACCTCGTTTTTATCCCTCTTTTGGAGGGCGCGAGGACCCTTCCGTGACGGTAAGGCAAGTTGGGCTTCCTGAGTCGCATCCACTCATTGGTGATGATCGCCATTGGCGATCCGGATGTGTCATCCGACGTTGGTAGGGGTGGCGCAAGAGTTAGTGCATTTCCCCCCGTGTGGGGGACGTATTAGGCTGCCGACATCGCCGTTCGGCGTTGTCGGAGCGGTCATACTTAGGGGATATATCCCATAGGGCCTCCTCCTCCGAAATACCGGAGTCAGAATAGATGTCATCCCCTTCTCGGGGAGAATCTTCAGCACCACTAAAGGTCCTCATGGTAAGCCAGAGTTCTGGCAGTTGGAGTTCTCCAACTATAAGTGGTTATTGCGTAGCAATAGCCTTGATGGGGGAGGATGTAACAGGGTTTCATTTGGTTGCGTTGGTGTACGTAGGTACACAACGGTTAAGGTCAAGTATTGACCAGTCCGAAAGGTTCGGACTTATTTGTTTTTTTAGCTAATTAGGGCAGGAGCCCTTGGTGAAGGCGTGGCAGCCTGCCACGTGTTGGTACACAGGTGGTGTACATTACATTTCGGCTAGGTACGAATTGAGTAAGTTCTACTTAGTATTACATATAGTTTACATTAGTTTAATTAATTTAGGCTAATTACATATTAAATATAAATCAGTTTACAAAATACTCTCATACTTCTAGGCGCACGACCCAGACCGGTCGCGCGCGCAGTGAGTGCTAAAGCCAAAGGGAGTACCTCCCTTAGCCTTTTCCCTTTCTAAGGGAAGCCTTGTAACAAGGCGTTAGTGTTTACTAACAAGTAAACTCAGGGAATCTTGGCCCCGGGTGAGAGAGCGATCTCTCACTAAGCCCTTACCTAAGGGCGTATCGGTTAAGTAGCGGCGCATCGCCGCTTAAGGAAAGTCTTCCTCTGTGCGCTAGCCGCACCGTGCGTGTACGCACCTGCTACAGATCGGTTTGAAGATTAGTCGGGAACTGAAGGCCAACCTATCGAACACTTGATCGGGTGGCAAGATCAATCTGAACGATCGATCTAGTAGCTGAACTAGATATAATGACAAGTTCGATCTAGAAACAGATCGCAGATCAAATTGGATCAGTAATTACCTACATTTTATGGATCTGCCTATAATCAGACCAGCCAGAGTACCCAGGGAGAAAATATTGGTCCAAGATCGATCAAGTGCTTGTGGAAGGTAATTTGACCAAACGCGTGACAGAAGATGAAGATATGAAGTTTTGATGTGGCGGAGAAAGTAAGAAGATCCTAATTTTTAATCTTCTCCATAACAAAAAGTCGCACCTTCATATCGGGAATGGTGTGTTGACGGAGTCTACCCGTTCAACTTAAGCCCGCACAAGACGCGCATAGGAACATGTTGGCTCGGCGGAAGCCCCCCTACGGGACTTGTTCTGGGAACACATACACCAAGCGCAGATTGCCCGCATTTTGAATACACATCGATTGGAAAAAAGAAGTTGTGTGGAGGCGATAATTGGTTTTTCTGTAGAGATAGTTGCTATTAGTGGAGTTCGGAGTGTCTCCCGTGTTTGGTTGGATCCGTTCAAAAAAGCAAAAACTCAATCGAATCGTTTCCGGTGCCCAATTTAAGTATCCCGGGGGCTTCCGCCGTGGCACACTCCTCGTCCGATCAGGTACGTATCAGGATACGGGCTCATTGGCAAGATCATAAATTATCAAAGCGCACCTAATGAATGTTACCATTGGATCTAATGGTTTCACGTGGTGAAAAAACGAAAATAGACTATCAATACCTCCCTATCTCAATCTCCATCTGGGTTCGGATGATGATCATCTGCGGGGTACCAAAGTAGTTGAGGGTGAAGTTCGGATATCTGGAATGATATCAAACCTTTGAAATCCCTGCCACCACAATAGGGAGCGCCTCCCCATAAAACTTGGTGACCGTGGATACCACCATGTCTACAGTGATCAAAGCGGCCTTCCAATTTAAGTGGAAATATTTTCTCGGGTTTATTTGTGTAATTCGACCCCATACTGCTCAATGCTAAAAAAAAAGCGACGATCGATCTGCTATGGGAGTGCCAGATCGATATAAATGATGAAAGCACTCCCCAAAAGGATAAGGCGGTCGGTTTATAGTAAATTAATTTTAACCTGGGAGCGGATGGGGAAGAAAATAAAATAAATATGGTTATGATGTACCTAGCAAGCCCGCAAGGTCAGGCTAAGATGTGGAATAATGACAAAGAGGAGGCGGAAAGACCCCCCCCCTGAAAATAGGGATGATTTCTGAATTCGACTTGGACATTATATTCTACTTACGCAAAATAGGTAGATTTTTGAAGGAGAACCCGGTAATGAAAATCATTTGCACAAGATAATTGGCCTATCCACCACGACGATCACAGCCGACAACAACCTAGATCTAATCTGAGGACTTCTTGGCCTGATCAAGAAGGTTGAAAACTCCAGGACACCTGGAATCCAAACAAATTGTTCGATCTGGTTCGGGTGTCATTGAAGAAGAAATGATACACTTTATGATGGCAATCCTCCTGAAAGTGTAGTGGAGTCAAGTTCGAAATCGAAAACATTAGCATCGATAACCTGACTACCACCATCGCGCCCAGCCTTCCAGCTTTCGGAGGGGGTACTTCGCGGACCACCACTCGAGATCTGGTCCAATCGTCCGCTGCAAGCAGACGACCGGTCGTCATCAGAACCCACTTGGTCCGATTGTTTAGTGTCCATCTCACCTTCTGTACCCGATGGAATGGGCTAGTTACACACTCGGTGGATTGGGATCGCAGATTGGATCGAAGCGGTCTTGAATATAGAAGACCGATATGGGTAGGTATCTCTGGGGTGGAACTCTTCACCCCAGACACAAACAGACCAAAAACACTTCCAAGAGATAACTTCCAATAGGTCGATCGTCCAAACGATCAAGACCTGACCAATACGAAATAATAGAGGGTAGACCGACCGTTCCGGTCTAGACCCTGACCAATACGAAATAAGACCAAAACCGGTCTAGTTTCCAACCAATATTAAAACAAGCCAATATGTCCGCGTAAAGACCCAATATGCTCGTGAAACTCCACAAACGATATCTCCACGCCAAGACCAATCCAGTCAATAGCACGTTCTAAACGTACTTGAGTTGAGGTGTTGAGATCGCCAAATCGTACTCCCGTCGAGGGACTTCCGGTAGGCCAAAGTGCGCGTGCGGCGCTTCCAGACCGGGTATAATGGGCGAGAGGGGTTAATTTGACCCTCTCTCCCCAAACCCTCCGCGGCGGGAGGAGGCGACTAGTGTACGAAAAGGGAAGAACGGCGACCCCTAGCTGTGGTGTGAACCAAGACCAAAGTACCTCTACTTAGAAAAATCCTGCAACCAAAAGACTTCTTACTTGGAAAAACCACAACCAAAAGCCTCTTACCCTATAGTCCCTAAATGTACCCCCACAGAAATATGTAAAATACCCAAAGTCGGGTGACTCACCAAAACTTGCGTTCTTGACACTTCTTGAGTCTGATAGGCTGAAAAGCCCCCCTTGTTTAAACCAATCCGAAATTAGACCAAATGCCTTGACAAAACTTAACCAGAAGTGTGCCAAATTTTGGGCACGCTTCTCCACAGCCGCCCCTGAGTCAGACCGTGTCTCACAACGACAACGGTCTGACCTCGTCCATCAAATTCAGTTGAACCTTGGTCATTCAGACTTTTCCGACATGGAGCAACCATCTTCTTCATCCGTTACAGGTACTTGCACTGCTGGACTTGACCTTCTTGTATTTCCTTAACGACCGTTCTTGTAGGCACCTCGCATACCACGTCATCGCATGCCACTTCGCCCGTCCGGTCGGTCCGGTCTGGCATCCCCCATCGTTCTACTGCACCTCAGACTTCGGCAGGGCATCAGACCGGGACCGAAGCGTAGTTGCAAGACGCACTTGAAGATATCGCACGTCTCCAGGAGCAGATTGCTCAACAGGCGACACAACGTAAGCATGCATGTCCGGTCTTCACCTTGGACCTGTTCTAACCTTCGTTTGTCTTCGGCCCGTATACCTCCAGCCCGTATACCTCCTGGAATCAGCAAGGCGATCAATGCCCTGCTTGCCGCCGATCGGCAGTCGAACACGCATGACCTCCAGCTGCGTCAGATTTTGACCGGACTAATAAACGCGCGCAATAGGTTGACCCGCTTGGAGGCTCATCAGCTTCATCTTCGGGAGCATCTTGTGCTGGTCCAACAGCAGCAAGTGGAAGACCTGCTAGAACAGACCACGTTGAGCATTCAAAGAGACGACCTCGAGAGGCGTCTCACTGAGATCCGAATTTCGATTCAAGACCAGACCGAGGAGGTCCAGTCTTTTGAACGCAAGTCGAACGATTGGACGCAGGCAGCAAACGGTCGTCGGGCGGTATTAAAAGAATGTCATCAGCGCTTGGTTGACCTGTTGCGTCCTCGTCGTCATCCTGTTGCTGCCTCCAGCGTAGACCGGTCTGCGTCGGCCGCCCTGGTCGACTTGCACCAGGACCAAGACCGGCGCCATCCATTGGCCAAAATTCCACAGTCCAATATTATATTTTACAAAATTCCAAGAAGCGCGCAAGCGCGCCGGGTGGCTCGAGGGCGCGGGGCATAGCGCGCGACCCCGAACTAGGGGGGAAGCGTGCGGTGCCCCATAAGCTATCCAAGACGCAGACGCTTCTCGTGAACCCAAGATTGGACGTGAGTGATGCCTGCAACCCTGCCAAAACTCAAGCGCCCTCGCGCCCTCGTGCTGACCATGCCAAGTATTCAGAGGTCTCGTCCTGGGATGACTCCGGCGAAGACTCCGGTGATTCGGAGTTTGCTGTCCCCATCCCAACCAAGTCGCGAACAAGTCCACATGAAAGTTTTGTTCAAGTTGCATCGACTTCGGAGCAGACCAAGAAGACCGGTCCGCATGGTGGAGTTCCACCACCTCACGCGTCGACAAAGTCAACCCCTACGGTCTTGCCTGGGACGTCCAAGCTCCACAAAGATGCTTTGTTGGCCAACGTGGCAATCGACAGTTCTTCCCTTCCGCCACGAACGCGTGAGGATACTTTGCCGTGGTCGCCAGGGCAGATCGGTTGCTTACGCCGGTCCACCCTGACCAAGCAGCTCCTGGCCCGGTCTTTATCTCGTCCAGACCATTGTCTTTTCCCGCCGGCGAAGAAAGTTCCTGCCGCGTCTGAATGGCGGCCGGACTTGATCATGTCGGCACATATCTCCTGCTTGTACGCTGACGAGCCGTGGAAGATTTTCGAGCATCCCAAGCTGGGGTTCATCTTCCACTCGACTCCGTGGGCCAATGCTTTCATGAGTCGGGTGAAATATTTTAACAAGACTCACGCTCAAGCCATCTGGGAGGCATCCCACTATCTCGTGCTTCCCCCTGAACGAGTTTGGCAAGACCCTGGCTTGGCGACCATCCAGAACAATCGCAAGCGGCGTCGGATCAGAGAAGGTGAGGCCTGGCAGTCCCTGTGCCAATATGTTTTGGACGGGATGCTGGCCCACGAGTGCGACGTCGATGTGTTCTTATATCCAGTTGTAATTCATATGCCGCGTCGTCGCGTCGAGAGGACCCGGCTGCTGGATGACGGTGGCACATGGTACCCCGGTCTTGGGTGCATTACACCGGTCTTGGACCTCAAGGATGCTTTGGTCCAACTAGACCAACAAGAACCTTGGCGTAACCAGTACCAGGACCAAGTTGAAAAGAATCCGTCGTTGACCGTCGGCCGTCTGTGGGGTGATGGAGAGTGAGGTCGTAAGTAGTTGACCAGATAACACTTAATATATATCATCGTTCTTTTTCACATGTTCGGTCATCAAATCACTTGATCTAATTCCACCACTTTCTCCAGAGTTGCACTAGACACGTTATCACCAACCGTTCCACTTACATCGCGAAAAAACAATCCACGTTCGTCACTCCACTATTCCAATTCGTCACATATTCACAATACACAATACACAATACACAATACCTTCCACCTCTTCACGTCGGTCGGGAAGACCGATGCTACTGTATGTCTAGGTCTTGGTCTTCATGGGTCTGCATCACTGCGAAACGGTTCCGACTGACTCGGTCCCGTTCGAATTCTCGTAGTAGTGCTCCACAGTTCAGGTCGGACTCATCGATCCAAGTTGTTTTATCATGGTCCTTCCATCGGACCAGATATTCTCGGTGGGTCCGGCCGAACCTGGTCTTCTTGACCGATCGGACATCTAATACCTTTT
Organism: Peronosclerospora sorghi; assembly: GCA_026184515.1. Classification (NCBI taxonomy): domain Eukaryota; phylum Oomycota; class Peronosporomycetes; order Peronosporales; family Peronosporaceae; genus Peronosclerospora; species Peronosclerospora sorghi. The sequence continues at coordinate 44,436,585 of CM047587.1, read as the reverse complement.
CCACTTCAAATTCGTCCTTCTCCAGCGGTCGTTCCCAAATTTCCTCCGGCAGTAATGCTTCATCGAAATCAAACCGTTCTGCCTCGTCTACTAGACAGGGCATTTTGGGACGATCAGGAAATTCTCGGACCAGTTTTAACTTGGACACATTTACGATCGGGAAGACCTTGTAGTCCGTGCCGGCTGTTACTAGACGGGCAGCGTGTTCACCAATAAGCTCGGCAACACGGAAAGGACCGTGCCACATGTGAGCCAGCTTCTTCGCATAGCCATCCTTCACTCGGTCTAGGTACAACCATACCCTCGCCCCTGGTTCTATACCGTGGGGTTGGACCTGGTCGTTGTTCCGGTCTGCCCGGTCTTGTGTAGCTTGACGTAACTTTTCGTTGACAATTTCTCTTGCATGCTGGTAATGTTTCTGGACCTGCATGCGCCAACGTCGAGAATCACGATCGTGGGTACGAGTGCAGCCAATAGGTATCGCGGCTTCAAGAGTGGACCGGGGGTCCCATCCATACGCAAGTATAAAGGTGTTTCTCCTCGGACCCGATCGGTCGACGAGTTGAGCGCAAACACCAGCCTTTCTGCGTATTCGTCCCAATCGCGCTGGTCTGGATCGTCAACGTACATCTTGATTGCTCTTGTAATAGTTTGTACCATACGTTCTGCCGATCCATTCGCTTGCGGACGATATGCCATCGTCGCGCTCTGTTTCTGGCCCAGCATATTGTTAAACTACCGGAACACCTCGGCCATGAAACCGGGTTCTCGGTCGTGTCTGATGACCTCGCTGGCGCCGAACCTTCGGAACACGCATTCCTCGTAACTTTTGGCGATCTGCTCGGCAGACCGGGACGCACTTGCCTTCGCAATAACTAGACCGGTGAACAGGTCTACCCAGATCAACAACTCAGTATTGCCATATGTCGATTTAGGCAGCGACGGTATATGGTCCATCGCTATGACCTGGAAAGGGTAGGTAGCTTCGATATTTCCGGGCGATTGCCCCTTGATTACCGGTCTACCCTTTCCGGTCTCGCAATCCGTACAACAACCCACATATTTCTGTACACTTCGGAAAAGACCTCTCCAGTGAAAGTGGGACCTGATCTTGTGATACGTTCTGACTATGCCCTGATGTCCCCCTTCTAGACTCACATGGTAGGGTGGAGGACATCCGGGTGCAGCAACTCAGGTATCACCAATTTCGCCAATCGGTCCCGGTCTGCAATGTCTTGGTCGGCATCGCGGCAGTAATATAGTAAACCATCCTCATCCACTTCGTAACTGTCTGCGATCTTGGCACATTCTTTCGCTTGACCATTCGTCAACTTAGACAATTCACCGCGCAGGTAGGTCTTCAAATTCACAATCCATTCTTCTTCGTCCTGCGCCTTGAGGATCCGTTCTGCCCTTAGTCGTTGCACAGCAGATTCACTCAACCGTTCCTTTGGGAACGGTTGGTGGGACTTCCGAGCTTTCGGTCTAGTCGCGACCATCACATGCACCTGGTCCGGAGCGTTCTTGGGTCCGATCACCTCGGGGAGCCTGTTTATATTCATCAATTCATCAAGAACGGCCTCCTCGGTGATCGTAGCTCCGGTTTGGCCTCTCATGGCCTTGGTCGCGAGGTAGTCGGCGCTTCTGTTCCAGTCCCGTTTCACGTGCAACAGCTCGTGGTTGGGATGGTCTTTCAATGCCTTCATTACCCGATCATTTAACGACCTCAGCCGTGGAGCCTTGCAGTCGATCGCTCCGGTGATCTGCCTGATCACTAGGTTGGAGTCACCACATATGATGACTCGCCCCTTCTCTTGCGACGACATCAGGTCCAGACATAGAAGTAGACCTCGGTACTCCGCCTCGTTAACAGTAATATCCGTCGTGAAATCGGCAGCGGCTGCAACTATAGATCATTGTGGCAACTTCCACAATATGGCACTATAGGCGCCGACATTCTTCTTCACGCTTGCTGATCCGTCAAAACTTAAGGCCAAGAGCTCTTCATCATGGTCGACGGTCAGTGGCGGTCTCGAAACTGACTGCCGAGGTTTCTTCCTCGGGGCAATCGCTATCAATGCCTCGTCCACTTCAGACCGAGGGGTGATACTGGCAGCTAATGTGCCCAATATCTCTTCCTCGCCCCTGGTGCACTTAACGACCTCGAGGGCCCACTGCGACAAGACCGCCGACCATCTGCCTAGACGTCCGTCCATCCCATTGGCTGATAATAGCCAGGCCAAAGTAGACCGCCTTGACAGGACCTTTATAGGTCGGCCGACCAGCAGGTTGTAACACACATCCAGAATTCGTAGCAACGCCAGAACTTCTTTCTGGACAATTCCATAGTTCACTTCATTTGGATTCAGCGTTCTGCTCGTGAACGTGACCGGATGGTACACACCATCATGATCGTACTAGAGTGGCCGAAATGGCCCACTGACTAGCCTATACAATAATGGTCGGGACCTTTTCGGGATCGAAATGCTTCAAAATCGGTGCCGTCACCACCTTAGCCTTCAACATACCAAAAGCAAACTTTGCACGCTTCATATGAATCTTCGGCCTCCACTTGCGGACAATCTGCAGCAAGACCAGAGTCGGCGCCCCCATGTAAAGTTGCCCGGTCTTCTTCGCGCAACATATGGTAGTCCACTTCCCGGAGATCATACAACACAGCCGCGTAGATAGCAAAATCTTCGATGAAGCGGCTGTAGTAGTTTAAACTTCCTAGGAAGGACTGCATTGCCTTCAGAGACTTGGGAAACGGGAGGTGCTTAACGAATCCAGGTACTTAGGATTAGCCTCTAGACCATTGTTCGAGACCATATGACCTAAATAGGCGGCCTTGGACATACCCCAAAAACTTTTTATGGCGCTGATAGATAGGTTCCAGCGGTCGCATGTCTCCAACAATCGTTCAACCTTCTCGCACAGATCGTTCCATGACGAGGCAGGTATCAGAATGTCGTCGATTACGACCGCCTCCCTAGAACGGACGGTCTTCTTTCCCGATCGGGTTCACCCTCTGTAAACACATCATAACTTTCGGCAGGATCCCGATCGGTCTTGATTTTGAAGTGTCCGTACATTGCGTTGTCTATCAACCTTTAATAGATCTGGGGTGCGTTCTTCAGACCGAACGGCATACGGTTCCACTCGAAAAGACCAAACGGTGTCACAAATGCGAAAATCTCACGGGCTCGATCAGTCATCGAGACCACCCAAAATCCACTTGCCATGTACAGCGAACAATACCACAAGGTCTTGTCCAGGTCTTCCAACAAATCATTAATCAGCGGCATCGGGTACACCATAAGTTTAGTTAACCGATTTACCAGCCGATAGTCGATGCACAACCTAATGTCGACGCCGTTCTTCTTGATAACAATTACGATCGGCGAGGCCCATGGCGAGGTTGACGGTGTAATAATCTTGGTAGCCAACAGTCTTTTGATAAGATCAGAAAGCTTTTCCCGGTACTGTGGCGCCACGAATCTACATCGCTGAGCAATCGGCTTGGCATCTCCAACGTCAATATCGCAAATCGCACCACGGGCGTGCAGGTGGTAAGACATTGCCATTTCCGATCAGCAGATGTCTTTTCTTCCATATGATATTCTTCAACTGCTCGATCTGGTCTGGACTGTTAAGGTCTTGATCACCCACTTGTAAATCATCCATTGTAACTTCGGGAGAGTCGGCAAACACTTCAGGGAGGACTGCCATTTGGCTTTCCAGCTCCTGAATATAATGTTCCCCGCCTTCATGTATACAGACTTGTTCATCTTCCGGGGTGATATCACCTAGACCATCTGGACCGGCTGAACGCCCCTGGTCTTGATCGACGGGCTGTCCTTCACTGATATCAGTCTGATTAGGAATATCGTCATGGTCCGACCTAGCAACTTCATGTTCCCCTTCTTCCGTTTATTGCTCCGCTGTCGCCTGGTCTTGTGCTGACACCACGTTGACTAGCCTCGGCTCGTCTACTTGATGGTCCACCGTTCCTGGTGACTGCGGCGCCTTTCTTCGGACCAACATCTTTTTTGGGGTGACATAACCTGGTCTTTCCACTAAAGGTGAAGTATCCTCTTCCACCGACCCATCATCGCTGATAAGATCGGTGGTCAATTGGTACGCCAGGTTTTTCCACTCGACATACCGCCTCGACCCAATCGAGACGAACCCCATCTTCCTTGGTACCTTCCCTTCTGCTAACCACATGCCGACAATAGTGTTATTGTCCAGTGTCAGCGGCTTGTCACCGATATTGGTAACACGGACAAAATCACGTCGACCAGCACTCTTTACGAATGTAGAGACCCACCGATCGCCCCTGGTCAACCACAACTTCCCCGAACGAAAACCTTTCTCAACCGGGGTATCGGCAGACCGACCAACTGGGATAGTGAGGTCTTGATCCCACCGGACCAGATCGGTATACGAACCATACAGAGGTCTTCGACCAGACAACTGGACCTGGACCTCATCCGGGAGTGTAAGCACTCCATGTGACAGGTCTAGGCGAATACCAGCTGGGAACATGAAATCCATGCCTAGTAAAGCGTCCTGTCCAGCCAACTTGCCAACCCAAGCGCTGAAAAAGTAGACCAGCGATCCCGACAAAGTAATTTTCACACGCGTTCTTCCTTCGGTCATATAAGAGTTTTCACCGATCCCGACGCATTCTTGTCTCTGGGTATCGTCTATACGACATCCGACCTTACGAGCAAAGGCGGAGTCGATTATCGAGCCTTCGGCTCCAGAGTCGAACAACATCGTCGCTTTCTGGTTATTAATCTTCCCACAGGCTTTCGCCTGCTTGAACCATTTATCAGGCGCGTGATACTTCCAGTATCCGCGGGATTCTCCAGGAAGCAAGTCCAACTGCATAACCACCTTGGTCCGGGAGTACTCATCGGTCTTCAGACTGTAGACCGGATGATCTCGGTCGACGCAATTTGGAATAGAACGTGTATTGTCGGTCTTATCCTCCTTGCCGACATATGCATAGATGTGAACCGTAGAACGCTCGGCTCGATACAGATTCCAACCTGGCGAGCGTTCTAGTTGAACATATTTTTCTGCGTCCGGCGGCAGCATCCCCGCGTGCTTGTTCGGCACGTACCACTTGCGAATCATGTTAAAAATTCTTCAATCTTGTAGTGGACGGACTCGTGGATCTCTCCACATGACTTGCATACGAAGAGGTAGTGGTCCGTCGGGTGGCCGCGTCTCTCGCACTTCTTGCACACCATCTTCTTCCAGCAGTTTGGACAATCATGTTTGCTCGACCCACAGTGGGAGCACTTCTGACGAGGTCGGTCTGGATCGTACTTGCTTCCGTTCCTTCCCTTCCGGTCCACCTGGTCGGACTTTGACTTGGTCTTCGGGACAGGTCCCGCAACATAGACGTAACGATACTGGTCTTCATCCGATGACTCCTGGCTGGATGGACTTCCACTTTCCCCTTCTGACCCCGTGCTGTCATCAGCTACAATTGCCTTGACCGCTCGGGTCGGTCTGGTCCAAGGTCTCTTGACCGGATCGGTCTGGGTCTTGGAACGATAGCGACCTGATCCACCAGCGGTCTTCGCTCTCATACCACGCGACTGTTGTAACGTCCGAAGGGTCTGTTCGACTTCGCCCGCATCCTTAAGACGCAGTAGAGTAAGCTGGTCCGCCAGTTCTTGATCGTCAAGGGTACTAATATAGTGACCCACATGTTCTAAGGCGGCACCGTTCGGCGGGTTATTCTCTTTGATTGTTATGCCGGCGCAAAGTGCAGCCACGTTCAACCGATGCAAATACTCGATCGGTGTTTCGTCGGCCCGCTTCTGCATATGGTGGTACTTACGGGCGCTTGAAAATCCGGAGTTACAATATTGACCTTCAAACTCCGCACATAACAGGTCCCATTCAGACCGGACGCCCCGACACAACTGTTGAATCCAGTTCGCAGCTGGTACTTTTAACAAATCCCGGAAGATTAAACAACGTTCGCTTTTTGGAGTCTGGTCTCGCAGGAACGCAGACTTGACCCGACTGAACCAAGACCGGGCCTGGTCTTCATCAGCATCCTTGCCGGTGAAGTCCTTGAGGTCGGTCGTCGCGGCCATACGGATGCGCGGAATCGCAGCAGATCCAAAGTCGTAGGCAGTAGTGGAGGCTAGGTTAGCCTTGCGCACCTTGCGCACCTTGCCTGCTCCTGTACCATCTGACCCACCATGGTCGTCAAGACCGCCGACCGACTCCATATCACAGTCACTTGTCTTGCTTGGTCTACGCGGTCTTACGGGTTGCGGCTTGCGCCTTCCCTTGCCGGTTGGTTTATCACTTCTAATAGGCTTATCCATAGATGTTATCGATTCTATATCCACATTTTTGCAAACATTGACACCTCGACAGGTAGACCGGTCTTGGACATGTGGGCGTATAGGTGGTCTAACCCGTTCTTCCATGAAACGTTGCATCATCGTCTCAAACATGGCTTGGACGTTGGCTGGCGTCATGGGCAACGTGTTGATACCCTCCTTTTGCGTAACTGAGACCTGTGGGGCTTGCTGGAGCCCCGACTGGCAAGCAGCCCCTTGCTGCCACATGTCCATTTTTTGTTCAGACCGGGCATGTTCCACCCCCATGGTCATCCGCTCGACACCGGTCTCCAACTCTGATGAGCTGTTAGAAGCCGGTGGAGACTGATAGATCGATTCATCATCGGAACCAATGTCAACAAGCTCTGTGGAGGCTTCGGCGACCTTCATTGCCGTGGTGGGAGTTGGGCGGCGAACCGCCCCCATCAGTGGCACCAAACGGTCGTGGAGGTCCGACATCGACGCCTCCAGTCTCCAAGCATCAAATTCAAACAATTTATTGACACCGGCGGGGTTCTTCATTTTAATGCCAACCTCCGCCAACATCGCCACCAAATTCTTGACGAGCAGTAATGGTCGATCACTCTGGATCGGCTCGGTAGTGGGACCGAGAAGACGGTCGGGGATATGGAGGTCCAACACCCGAAAGACCTGGTTTTGGCGAACAAATCGCTTCAATTCAAAAACATAATACATCTTGTCCAGGTCTTGTTCGGTGATAGCCTCATCCCCGACCTTCGACTTTTCTTCGAAGTCGTCTTCGTCGGGTGGCATTCCCAGCCCTTTTCTGAGCACCTTGGGTACCTTGGGGACTTTAGGGAGGTAGACCGGCTCGTTCCAGTCAGCCTCCAAGTAATTTTCATCTTTTAGTTTTCCATAATTTTTTTCATTCATACACATAGGATCAGGACCAAGGTCCTGATCCTTTCCGGAACTATAGCAAGACCTGCTATAGTCCCGATCGGCTCCGGTGGGAGCCTTTTGGGCAGGAAAAAACTTATTAATCCCGATCTGGTCCTCCGCCAGGCCAGATCGGACATCGCCATCTTTATCAACAACGAGAACGTAAGGCGATAGCCTTTCCTTACGTCCTCTCCAGAACGACTCCATATTCAAATCATTCAAATCTTCGAATCCAGTTTTTGATGGAATATCAGCACGGTGATATCCATGATCACCAAGTGATCCGGGCACGCGCACCATTGTGGTGGAGTCAAGTTCGAAATCGAAAACATTAGCATCGATAACCTGACTACCACCATCGCGCCCAGCCTTCCAACTTTCGGAGGGGGTACTCCGCGGACCACCACTCGAGATCTGGTCCAATCGTCCGCTGCAAGCAGACGACCGGTCGTCATCAGAACCCACTTGGTCCGATTGTTTAGTGTCCATCTCACCTTGTGTACCCGATGGAATGGGCTAGTTACACACTCGGTGGATCGGGATCGCAGATTGGATCGAAGCGGTCTTGAATATAGAAGACCGATCTGGGTAGGTATCTCTGGGGCGGAACTCTTCACCCCAGACACAAACAGACCAAAAAACACTTCCAAGAGATAACTTCCAATAGGTCGATCGTCCAAACGATCAAGACCTGACCAATACGAAATAATAGAGGGTAGACCGACCGTTCCGGTCTAGACCCTGACCAATACGAAATAAGACCAAAACCGGTCTAGTTTCCAACCAATATTAAAACAAGCCAATATGTCCGCGTAAAGACCCAATATGCTCGTGAAACTCCACAAACGATATCTCCACGCCAAGACCAATCCAGTGAATAGCACGTTCTAAACGTACTTGAGTTGAGGTGTTGAGATCGCCAAATCGTACTCCCGTCAAGGGACTTCCGGTGGGCCAAAGTGCGCGTGCGGCGCGTCCATACCGGTTATAATGGGCGGGAGGGGATAATTCGACCCTCTTCCCCCAAACACTCCGCGGCGGGCGGAGGAGACTTGTGTACGAAAAGGGAAGAACGGCGACCCCTAGCTGTGGTGTGAACCAAGACCAGAAGAGGTTTCAGCCACTTATCCGAAAGCTAAAAGATTTCCTTACTTAAAGATAACCTCTGTCCTAAAAGGTAAAACCACAACTAAAATACTACTACCCTATAGTCACTAAATGTACCCCCACAAAAATATGTAAAATACCAAAGTCGGGTGACTCACCAAAACTTGCGTTCTTGACACTTCTTGAATCTGATAGTCTGAAAAGCCCCCCTTGTTTAAACCAATCCGAAATTAGACCAAATGCCTTGACGAAACTTGACCAGAAGTGTGCCAAATTTTGGGCACGCTTCTCCACAAAAGTATGAATGCACCCCCCTCCGATCTATTGACCGCAGCTGATCGAACAAAAATCACTGATCGGCGACCAGAAGTCTGACGATCGCTCATTTTTGAAAACGTCCTCCAGTAAAACCGCCCCGTCGAAGAAGATATCTTCCGATTATTACGTTGAGATTATCTGCATGGCGCGAGGGCCGGGAGAAGCAATCAGCAAATTACCGACAATAACACGAAATGTATTTCTGGCGGTTCTGTAGTAGCTAACTAAACTTATAAAAATCAAAACAGAGGCTAATTTACGGCCGAAGCTTACGTGCGTTCATTGGCATGATTGACCAAAGTCATTATGTTACTATTGCCTATCTAGCAGAGCCAAACGAGCGTGTGATAGAGACCATTATACACGCCTCCATGATTTATGTAATGGAACTTGATCAACGCGCTAAGAAAAATATACGGAGTGATGGATGTTTGCGTGGGTTTGTTCCACGATCTCGTACTCGAGGACACGCCTTACTTATTTTGAGTATGGCTGGAAAGTTTGATTTATATTGGAATGAGCTGTTCTATAAGGTTGTACATAAAGACTAGACCCGAAAACGCTTGCAGATGGAGGTACCGTGTTCAGAAACAGTGCCCGTCTGGCGAAGGAGACAGTAGACGACCGACTTTAGAGGGTGATTAAAGAAGAATCCTGGGTGTATCGCGACCATGTCAAACCTGGGCGGAAAGATCAAATTGACAATTTGGATGGACCTTTCCGGGTCAACTCGGGAACATATGCTTGACATTTCCTGTAGTAAAGTTATAGAAGTTGGGCTAGTTCCCCAACCGCCCAAAAACCCCTCTAATAACCAAGAACGACGATTCCCGCGTGCTGCGCAGGATATCCTTCTTGTTTACAGGTATCCTGATCTAGTCACTGGTGACACCCTCGCTCCCGTACTTGCGTCTTCCTCTTCGGAGAACTTGGTGACCAACATGCCAGACATGGGTCTTCCGACTTCTGGCTGGTTTGTAACCTTCCAGATTACCGAAATACGATCTTTCGGTAATCTACAACCTCAAGCCATTTGTGAGTCGACCCATTTCCCTGCAATCCCAGCAATGTCACGCCGGTTAGATCCATACCATGCTAACTACCCAGTGGTGCAGAAATCCAAGACGTTACAGTTCTATTCGACACTAGAATATAAGAGCGGTCGCTGCGACCTCAACCTTTTCCCGATTTCTATGATGATGGACATGGCCCATAGCAAGATTGAGAGGAAGAGCTGTCGGGCATTAGATAGTACGCAATGTGTGAGGATGCGTAGCGCCAAGAATCAACGGTCAGAGAAAACGTCTCGTCGCATAGAAAGAAAATTCAAAAGTAATATATTTGACTATAACTAAATTATAGTCTTACACAAATACACAAACATTGAGTATACCTATTTTTTGGTCGTGTACGAAGATGTCCAACTTGATCCTCGCATAAAAGTCCCAAAAAGGTAAACGTATACTCAATGTTTGTGTATTTGTGTCATACTATACTTTAGTATAGTCAAATATATTACTTTTGAATTTTCTTTCTATGCGACGAGTGTTGATTATTGGCGCTACCCATCCTCACACATACAGTGTGCTAATTACCAGACTACTTAAGATCGCATTATCACGCAAGGCTGTGAGATAGTATAGATAGAATGGAAGCAGAAACATCCTAGAGCGACGCTTTGTCATTATTGAGCCTTCTATCTGGAGGATCACATCCCGCTCTTCTAGTTACTCGACACCAGACAATGTGCTAAAATGCCCTTGCATCTTACTAACAGATCGTTCGTCATATATTTCGTCAAACTTAATATTCGTGTTAAATTCCACATCCTCTCTATCATAGTCGTACAACATATCAATCCATAAGAATGTTCACCGCAAAACATCTTCGTCACACTTCACGTCGTCCCGCCCACGCATGCGGCTCAGTTCAGCATCTGATTGTTAAAAACATGTACCAGGTTATCATTACAGCTTAAAACTTCTGCCCGCCCACTGAGAGAGCTCGGTTAGCTATAGGTCCGCATCTGATTGGTCAACAATTATGTATTAGCTAGCTTATCAGGCAAACCAGATCACCTTCCGGGAAGGTGCGGGGCATGTTTCCCTAGCATGCTATTTGCGCGCATAACGCTAAATTGTCCGGCCTCCCTGTTCCCGATCAAACGCTTTCATTTAATCCTCCACAGTTCATTCCTATCTCATAGACTCATTGCTGTTGTGTGCTCTTGCCTTTAGCCATCGTATAGTCGTAGTGCAAAAATGCGTAGTAATCACTTGATCCAAGTATACCCTCCCCTTAGTATGCGCAACCTTCGTATCCAGCACTTATCCACAGTAACCGGAACCTAAATGCGCGTCCCCACTAACGAGAAACTTGATCTGCCGTGTGATGTCGCTTGCCCCTCTCTACTCCTACTCAATATGCTAATGTGACAATGCGCACAGAGAAAACGGGCGCGTAGTTACTGTTAGTTAACTGTAAGAAGAAAATGCAAAAAGTGATATATTGAAACTGGACTATTTTTAGTCCGTCACGAAAAATGCAATTTGTGTACACTTATTTTCGACTTTTGTGCGTCGATGCTAAAACCTTGGAAACCCACAATATCTCAACTTGCCCTTGGTTTCCAACACTCATCATTGTGGTGAAGTGGATTCAAGATTTTAGTCACTTTGTGTCAGCGGCACGCCGATCAGATTATCAGCGATCGGATTGGTGGAAAACAAGGAGGCTTTTAAGCCTATCATGTGCAAGTAGTGTCAAGAACGCAGATTTTGGTAGGTAACATGATATTGCGTGTACTTTGCATATTTCATGTTTGTACATATTGGGGACCGTAGGGAGATAGGATTGGTAAGTTTTGGTTTTTCCTTCTAAGAGTCTTTTGGTTTTTCCGTCTTTCTTGGTCGTTAACACCTCAACAAGGAAGTCGTTCGCGTCTTTACACAGTACATCAGTCGTCTCCGCAAGCCGCGGAGTGTTTGGGAGCAGAGGGTCGAGTAATCCCCTCTAGCTCATTATACCCGGCCGGGACGCGTTACAGACGCACTTGGCCCGCCGGAAGTCCCTCGACGGGAGTACGCATTGGTCGGCTTCGCAAGCCCAATTTACACACGTTTGGAACGTGTAAACAAGTTTTTGGATTGTTACGTGGAGATATCGTTCATGGAGTTTGTTACGTTCTCGTTGAGTCTCCATATTGGAATATTGGACTTTTCTTCATACATTGGTTGGGATCTAGGGCTCTACGATCGGTTAAGCGATCTGCCCTTTGGAGTACACTTACTCTAAGTATAATTGGTCTGCCCGTACCCAGGGTGAAGAGTTCCACCCAGGGTACACTACCCAGTACGGTCTCGCATTTTAGACCCAAATCAATTCACAGCGACGATCCACCAAGTGTGCAACCAGCCCATTCCATCGGGTACACAAGGTGAGATGGAGACGCAAAAATCGGACCAGGCGTCCTATGCTGATGATCGGTCGTCTGCTAGCAGCGGACGATCAGATCGGATGGTAGGCGAAGGTTCGCGGGGTACCCCCCCCCCCGTCAGTTGGAAGGCTGGGCACGATGGTGGTCAGGTTCTCGACACTACGGTGTTGATTTTGAACTTGACTCCACCACATCATAATGTTTCCACCGAACGAGAAAACCTGGTAGGTCCGGATATATCGGGTTCTTATGTCTCTTAACACAAATTTGTGAAGAACATCCCGGTCGGCTTACGGCGTTTCCAGTGACAGATGATACGGCAAGGTTCGACTTGACGGTGCTCTTCTGCCGAAAACAGCAGGGTTCAAGCCGCTGTAACTGGACATGTAAAAGTGGAAAATACGTGGATATCAGGTCTATTCGGTATCAGCCGTACTCAACCTAACCACATGTCCTCTCCGATCATCTCAGCAACCTGAACGGGTCATCCACATACGCGCCAATTTCCGTATTTGACTCGGTCTAAGTATAACCGTACCGTTGGTACTCGTTTCAGGCAGTGCCCGGATCGTTTTTGGTCGAATCGCTCCTTTATCGCCCTACCCAGGTGCTCATTGACATTATCGCGGGCTAGTTGATACTTACACTGAATAATCATTATCCGTCGGCAATCGTCGTGATCTAGAGTTCTCTTATAGCCGATCAAGAATGAAGACCCATGGTGGACCTTGGGTCCAATCTATATGTTAGGAATAATAGGGTATCCCTTTTACCCGTTCGACTAACGCGTTTAGCACGAAGACCTACCACTCACCGTATCCATCCCAATATCGCTTCCTGGTATAATCTAGATACGTTAAAAGTGATGTCTTGATTGCGCAGAGACGCAGTCAATGGACGATGACTGGGACGAGGTTGTCTTCTATATATAAATTAAAATTTGATCCGTCTTTGGGTGTACGTAGCTCTCATTTTGATTGGCTGAAATTGACTGACTTGCGTAGAATAGCATCGAAGACGCGGAAGCGGGTTGAAGGACACTGAAGATGGGGGAGGAGGAGGAGGAAGAAGAAAAGTGCAGCACTGTTACGGAAGAAGGGCTATATGATAACGACGTCAAAGATGGTGACGACGACGACGAAAATGAAGACGATGACGAAGAACCAGAAGGTCGTCGACGTTTGTCCAAGAAAATGCGTGATCATATTGCGCACGACTTGCATGTTGCCAAGATGAATAAATTGGATGCGCTAGACAAAATAGATGATGCTGATGATAAACTTGATGAAGGCTTAGTAGAAGGCGACGAAGTAGAAGTGGTGTTGAGAAGAAAGCCGTTGCTGCTGCTGAAAACGAAATGGAGGCGGAGGAGGAAATCGGAGATGTAGAATTGGAGGAAGAACTGGAGGAGGAAATC
>CM047587.1:44411332-44422460 GCA_026184515.1 Peronosclerospora sorghi | reverse complement strand
TATTAGATTAATTGCCCCGTTGGTACAGCGGGGACTATGCTAGTAAGCAAATGTTGTTACATGGTGCGAATATAACGGAAGAAAGGTTTGAATTTAAAAATTTACCAGTCCCTTGGGCATATTATATCAAATTCGAACTGGAATAAAATGAATTTAGCTCATTATCTTTTTTTGTCCTAGGGCTATTTTAGTAAAAAGTTCGGATAAGGTGTGAATTTAAGGGAGAAAATGTGTGAATTTAAAAATAGGAAACGTTAAAAGGACCCCCTATAAAATGTCATAAACCCTATCGCAATCCCGTACCTAATCGAATTCGAACTATGTTTTAGCTTAGTAGAAGGCGACGACGTAGAAGTGGATGATGCGAAAAAAAACGTTGCTGCTGCTGAAAGAGAAATGGAGCAGGCGGAGGAGGAAATCGAAGATGTAGAATTGGAGGAAGAACTGGAGGAGGAAATCGAAGATGTAGAATTGGAGGAAGCAGTGGAGGAGGGAAAGGAGTTGGAGGACGCTGAAGATGGGGAGGAGGGGGAAGAAGACGAGAGTGATGACGAGGATACTATTGACCTCTAGAGAAGTCAAAGAATTCCTCGACAAAGTCAAAGTCCGTACAGAAAGAACACGACGACGACGAAGAGATGATGACGACAACGTAGAACAAAATCAAATCTCGGACCCAGCCAAGAAACCAATAAAGATATCGAAGTCTGAAGCAAGTCAAAGTCAGAAACTATTATATATATAGATAGTGTATATCTTTTTGCCGTGACTTCTCATTTTTCTCAGGTCAACCCCAATTTACATCCTGCAGTGTTACAAATATTAGATTAATTGCCCCGTTGGTACAGCGGGGACTATGCTAGTAAGAAAATGTTGTTACTAGGTGCGAATATAACGGAAGAAAGGCTCGAATTTAAAAATTTACCAGTCCCTTGGGCATATTATATCAAATTCGAACTGGAATAAAATGAATTTAGCTCATTATCTTTTTTTTTCCTAGGGCTATTTTACTAAAAAGTTCGGATAAGGTGTGAATTTAATGGAGAAACTGTGTGAATTTAAAAATAGGAAACGTTAAAACGACCCCCTATAAAATGTCATAAACCCTATCGCAATCCCGTACCTAATCGAATTCGAACTATGTTATAAATGGGACCTAATTGAATTCCACTTTAATTTAATAAAAAGCGCTTTTACCTATGTAGCCAACCCTGCCTGCTCCCGCATTAGTCCCCCCACCCCCACAATGTCACCGCAAGCGAAGAGTCCGATTTCATGGGGAAACCGACTGGATCGGGAGCGGCAGCTCAAAAACGTTCTCTTGAGACACAAGAAGAAAGGAACAAACACGCTAAGCTAAGGCAGCGACAAAACGTGCTCAGTTGTCCCTTGCACGCCAGGAGGTCCCCGAAAATTCCACCTCGCTGCGCTTTTTGATCAACCAGGCTAACTTCTGCTGAAACAACAGCGGGGGGATCTATT
The DNA here is from genome assembly GCA_026184515.1 of Peronosclerospora sorghi. Taxonomy (NCBI): domain Eukaryota; phylum Oomycota; class Peronosporomycetes; order Peronosporales; family Peronosporaceae; genus Peronosclerospora; species Peronosclerospora sorghi. The sequence goes on along the minus strand of CM047587.1, from coordinate 44,420,978 downwards.
GGATTGAGGAGTGCGTGAAGGATCCTGGGTCAACCCTTGCCCGCCTACTTTTTCACCCTGTGCTGCGACCGTGGCAAGGTGGCCAACATCCCATCCAGCAGAGCCGCTACGGAATCTACGGGATCAAACGCCTATTCCCCGGGCGGAGTTGATGGTTATCCACGACCAGACCTTGAACGGGCTGGTCGACACCATTTTATGATGGCATTGCCGACGCCTCAAGGAGGCACCTGTTCACCGGACAATCCTTGCCGCCCGAAATGACAATGTGGTCGAGATCAACACAGCCGTCCTGAACATGGTTCCGGGGGAAGTACAGGAGTTTATCAACTCCGACAAACACACGATGAGAGGATTCAAACGTAACCTGACTGAGGTTTTCAACCGGCTCGACGTGAATTCATGGCCGCCGCATCGCCTGACATTGAAGGTTGGCTCACCAATCGTGCTCCTGTCGTATCTCGATACATCCAACGGTCATTCAAACGGCACGTGCCTGGTGTTCCGTACGTGTAATTGAGGCTGAAGTCTTGACGAGTGATAATGCAGGGAACGTTTGTTTTATCCCGCGCATTGCGTTAAAAAATTGAGCAATCAGGCCTGCCGTCGGAAGCAGTTTCCTGTGCGCTTGGCCTGTGCAATCACGACAAACAAGTCTAAGGGACAGACGCTGCACAAGGTTGTGATATGTACAACTAGGTACGTATTCTCGCATGATCAGTTGTACGTCGACTTTTCACGGTCGACAGCACCGGAGAGCATCTCCATCCTTTTGGAAGCTGAGTCTGCAGAACAACGACTAATGCGAAAAATTGTTTTTGACGAAGCACTACGTTGAATGATGTTAAAATGTCGTATAACTCAAACTCCTGCACCGGCATGACTCTCTAGGAGTCTAGCGTCATACGACCGAGGAAAAGCGAATAAATTTCTTCAACATTTTAGTAGTGTGATAGCATTCTGGGAACGTGATTATCCATGCGAACTACGTATGGGCTCCTCAGTTGTCCTAATGTTTATTCTAGCTTACGTTGACGTTGATCAGATGTAACCACTCTTTCAGTAGTCATATCTCTCCCATTAGTTTGTTCTTAGTTCTTCCCATCTAATTGTTACGCATACAGCCATGAAGCATTTTCAAGCAAAAGAAGGCTTTCGCAATATTTTTCTCCGTTTTGCGTACAAAGGCTTGCTCTGCCCTTCTCCTCGAGCTCACTCCCAGTGCTTTATGTTATAATATGAAGATGTGCTGAAGCATTTAGATATTTCAAGTATGGTGCATCTCCGCTCAAGTGCAGAAAATAGTTGTACACAACTTTTATTATTTTGTGACGGAATATAATTTAGTCTAGTCAAAATATATCAATTTTACATTTTCTTCTTTAACTGTTTAACTGACGCTTCTTTCGAGCACGCTACTTTGCGCGCACTTTGACTTTGGACCTGTTCGTTGTCACTAATCTTCGTCTAGATGTACTGCTGCGTGCACGTTCCAGCTACCTCAAGAGTACTTATACGCGTAGTTCCACAACAAAACGAAAGCAGAAAAGTATAACAGCAGTAATAGAACGTAAAAAAAAATATTATCCACTTTATATCCACTTGTTAATCCACTTTATACGAAACGTGGCCGTAACAAAGTCCACACTCCACGAAACAGAGAAACTTCCAGCCGAAAAGTCAGCGTACTTCACTCCACTTGTTACTTGCGCGAGATAAGTCAAAATTCAGAGTGATTTTATTAGTATTATGATTAAGACTTTAGCTAATAATATGCATATATGTAAGTTGGTGTATCTAACATAAGTTACGTACACCCCACTATGATTTCATCGAAAAGTCGCTAAACACCAATTAACACGACACGTAGTGCCGCAAGAATTGCGCGTCCTTTCAACACTCCCCCTCGACTTTCCGCCAAATTCCGCTTACGCCATCTCCATCTCCATCAAACTAAGTCCTCGTTGCATGCGCCTTAGCTTCTCCGGACCCATTGTCTTCGTGAAAATATCAGCCAGCATAGTATCCGTAGGTTCTTATTCAACTTTAATTAATCCATCTCGACCTTTCGAAACCAAAACTTCACTCGCACGTCAATGTGTTTCGTCCTCGACATTTTTCCATCACCACTGATCGTCTTAATTGCTTCTTGATTATCACATCGTAAGGTCATCGGTAGCTTCACTTGCAATCCGACTTCCATGCGTATCTCTTTCAATCCAATTAGCTCGCATTCAACCGCCGATGCGGCAAAAAGCTCTGCCTCCATGGTAGAAAGTGACACGCACGACTGTCTCTTGTATATCCAATGCACAACATTCCCTTCCATTATCACAATCCCGCCTCTTGTAGACTTTTTGTCATCCTTCAAACCGCCAAAATCCGCGTCACAGTATTCAGAAACCACGATTTCGTTTCGTCTTTGTACTTTCATAATTGATTTCCATGCTTAACTTCATTCTTGATGTGGCTTTCAAAAAACGCAAAATTCATTTAGCCGTCATCCAGTCGAACTTCGTCGGCGCATGCGCTCTGCGCTGGTCCTTTCAACAGGACCAACAAGTGATTGTGTGGTAGGACAGTGGATTTCTCGTTTGGATTCACGTATTAGTGGAGTGCACACAGGTTAAGTTCTCGATTAAGTTGGTTTAGATACCAGCAGGTTGATTACGCACACGCACGTAGAGACTTTACGTTAGGAGCGAGTGGAACGCATATCTGTATTACGATTACTGTTAGAAGCGCGCGCTTTTTCCTGCAGCTCGCGTCGCCATTTCGTTTTTTCAGCGACTTTACAGTGAAAAGGTGATGTATTGTACATAACTTTAGGTTAGGTACAAAACATTGTGTATTTGCATATTATTAGTTTTAGGTGCAAACTTAATTCTAATAAATCACTTCTGAATTTGATTATTGACTCTCGTGTGGATTTTTCGAGTGGAGAACAAGCGCGCTACAGTGCGCGGCTTGTTTGGAGTTTATTACGTTGAGTATTTGGCATACTGCAGTGGCAGTTGAATTTGTTTTCGCGCATTAAATTCTCGTATCTCGCGTTTGTTGGTTTGGTCGCTGCTTTACGTTTTAAGTTGCGCAAGGACTGTGAAATATAATATTACGTTTGTTGCTTTATTTTCCGTTGTCTCGCCACTTGCTCGGAACATCTAAGTGGAGTGGGACTTGACTCGTCAGTACGTAACAACTGGAACACGTGTCACGCAGTACGGACGTTTGGATGAACGACAGCAACGAACAGCTTATGAGCCCAATTAAGGGCAGTGACTCGTCGAATCATACAGTCAACCCAGAAGATATGATGCGATTGTTCGCACATATGATGAATCGCTTTGATGATTTGGAATCATCGTTAAACAAGGGGGCGCCGGCACAAATTGCGGCGCCGAAGTCAAAGGGAGACATTAAGATGAGCTTGGCCTCCCTGGATGGAAGCGATGAAGAGAAAGACGAGGCTAACGTCGGAAGCGCCGGAAAAATGTGATTCAAGAATATTAGCAAAGCTGGCAAGGACGTGTTCACTAGGGGCGGGGGTGCTAACCCCGGTAAGGCTTACGTGCAACCGACGAAAGTATATATGCAACAACAAGCCTCGAATCGGTACCAGCAGGCATACGTAGCCCCTGGGAACTTTCAGCAGGCGTATGAAGCACCTGGAAATGTCCAGCAACCGTATGCAGCACCTGGAAATGTCCAGCAGCCATATTCAGCACCCGGAAAAGTTCAGCAGGCATACGTAGCGCCTGGAAATGTTCATGTGCAGCCATACCGGATGCCAAGACCACCGACGTCCAAGAAAAAGAAACTCCAGATCCGGCCGTTCGATGGAACTGAACCGTATAAGGGTATTGGATCTGGATTTTGGGGCTGAGGAACGAAGTTTTGCAGGCAGATATCGATCGCAGAAGAATGCTGAGGGTTTAGATGGACGGAAGACATCAAGGTCAAATTGCTGGGCCATTATCTGGCTGGCCCAGCGGAAGCATATTACGACCGGTTTGCGGAAACCTGGTGGAAAGAAGAACCAGCGTTGTGGCATATCATGAATAAGATGTATACGGATTTCAGTGTGCGTATAACGCACGCAGAGGGGATGAAACTCCTAGGTGCGCGCAAGGCACCCGGAAGGAGTTGACCAGACCATTTTATATATCTCACGGCAGTGGCGGATGCAGTCGGAGCGACACAATGGTTTTGGATAATACAATTTACCATGCCGTGTCAGAGATGTTGCATGTTATGATGTCACGTTACAATCACTTACGGATGGACCATCTGCAGCAAGCTGAAGAAATCTGTCAGTTTGCGCAGGCTGTTGAGTTTAACAGTCGGCGGCAGAAAGGTCATGGCTCCGGATCAGTAAATATGATTGTGGAAAAGCCTAAAAAGGCTGTGACTATAAAAAATCGCGGTTGCTACGCATGTGGCGTGCGTGGTTATTTCAAGAGGGAATCCCCTAAGAAGAAGAAGATGCCGAAATCTGATTTCGCATTAATGATCGACGGAAATGATGTGCCATCCGGTCGAGACACATGGATTCTCGACAGCGGTGCAAGTGTTCATCTGACGCCGGATCTTACTTGTTTGACGGAGGTGAAGACTGTAGACCGTCAGTGTCATCAAGTGGACGGAAAAACTTTCGTTATCACTAAGAAGGGCACGATGTACATTCGTTTTGTACATGGGAACGTGGAAACTCGCGTGAAAATCAAGGATGTTTTTTACGTAGAAGGAGCATCCCGAAACATCTTTTCGTATGGTGTTTTCGAAAAGGGCGGTTTCGTCATTGATTACGTGGATGGAGAAAGTACGCTTGTCAGGCATGACACGCGCCTTTCGATCACTCATGTTCGCTCAGTGAATAATGTGTTCACCGTGGAAGGTGAAGTGGATCGCCCGAAAAAGGCGTACAAGGAAATGATTATGTCGGTGCAGTACCTGACGGAAGAAAACTACACGCCGGACGACGACGTCTAAAGTGGATCGATTATGCACTTTCATGTGCGGATGGTCCACCTCAATTATGATACAATTCTGAGGTTGAAAAAGGATCCAGAATATGGAATCCAGATCACATACGAGACGCGCAGGCACTGTGTTACCTGCGCGCAAGGCAAGAAATCCAAGAGCAATCAGTCGAAGAAAGACAGCGGTGAAAACGCGCCTGTTGATCGGATCGGTGGTGTGATTTTTTCCGACCTTAAAGGTCCAATCACACCGAAAGATCATTTGGGGAACCGTTACTTGGTGAATTTCATTGATTTCAAGAGTAAATACACTAGGATTTTTTTGGCCAAGAGCAAGGATACTGCGGCAAAAAAAATTGAACATTTTTTGGTTTTTCGAAAGAACCTTTGGATGCAAGATTCACGTTCTAAGGACTGGTGGTGGAGCGGAATACAGAAATGTTGATTACTTCTGTCGTAGTACCGTCATCGCTCGGCAGATAAGCGAGACCGGGAACCAAGCCAGTAATGGGAAGGCCGAAAGCATGCATCGGACCGTGATGAACATGGCCCGGTGCATGTTGTTCGGAAGTGGATTAAATTTGTCATTTTGGGGGGATGCGGCGTAGTATGCAGCCTATGTGCTAAACCGCGGTCCGACAAGCGCAAATCCCAAGCGGATGTCGCCGCTTGAAGTTCTCACTGGAAACAAGCCGAATCTAGGCGGTATTGTGTGACTTTTGGCTCGCCGTGTACCGTTTACAGGAACCCCGGAAAGAAGACTCTGGCGCACCGTGCGCAGGTCGGAGTAATTATCGGCCGAAGCGAGGATACCAAGGGCTTCAAGGTCTATCTGAAAGCCGAAAGGAAGGTGACCGTCACCCAGCATGTCAAGAATGTAGAAACGCTTACGGATGTGCAAAACCGGCAGCTGAGAATTGGAGAAGCCGAAGAATACAAGGAGGAAGCTCCACCAAGTGACCGAGGGTCAGAAGGAGCCGCGATGAAGCCAAGCGTGGAGCAAATCGCGAGAAAGCAGGCAAAAAGAAAGCCGCGTTGGACGAGGGATCGTCATGTCACGCGCCAGTACACCGAGAGCATGGCTCAGGCGGAAAGCAAAAAAGAGGACGACGGTGACGATGAAGAAAAGGAGGCGTCGATTAACATGGTAATGGAGGGTGACCCAAGAAAATATCGCGATACGATGGGTCGCCAGGACGCTGATAAGTGGATTGATGCGATGGATCAAGAAATCAAGGCTTTGGAAGGAAACGAAGTCTGGGAGATAGTAAAGAATCCAGCCAATGCCAAACCATTGCATTTAAAATGGGTTTTCAAGATAAAAACCGATGCAAATGGACAAGTGGAGCGCTACAAGGCGAGGTTAGTGGCCGGCGGAAACGAGCAGCGTTTCGGGGTCGATTATGAGCTAACCTTTGCCGCGGTCATGGAGATGACCACTGTCCGGTTTATTCTAATGCTTGCTCGGAAATGGAGAGTACGAGAGGTGCATGGGGACATCCCCAACGCTTATGTAAAAGCGTTGGAGGACGAACATGAAATATATTTGTTCACCCCTAGCGGAATGAAGGTCGAACAAGAAAAACTCGAGGAATTGCAAGTTGGAAGTTCAATCGGTGTGGTTTTAAAGTTAAAGAAAATACTTTACGGTTTGAAGCATGCAGGGAGGAAATGTAACCGCCTCTTGCACTCCTCCTAAGTCAAGTCTATGAACAAAGTTTCACAGACGGTTGTCTGTATTTCAAGAAGGTTTGTGGTAAAACAGTCGTGGTAGGTGTATATGTGGATGACCTATTGTTCACGGCAACGAAGCAGGTACATGTGACGAATTTTTTCGAGGAGCTCAAGGATTTGGAAATAAAAAATTTGGGCGAAGTGTCAAAATTTCTCGGCATGCGGGTGGAGTACCAAGAAAGCCATGGTTATTTTCTTGATCAAGAAGTCATGATCAAGGACCTCCTGAGGATGTATGGTATGGAGGAGGCGAACACAGTGAGGGCATCGATCGGGGATGAATTCGAAGATCAAAACCTCAAGGACCAAGATATGTTGAAAAATTGTGGAAATGATGGAGCGCCGACGATCAAGAACTTTCAGTCGTTGACGGGAAGTTTACTTTGGATCGCGCGCTGCTGCAGGCCGGACATTGCGTATGAAGTGTACAAGGCCACGCGCAGAGCTCATTCGTCTTCCAAACTAGATTGGACGACGGCGAAGAGGATATTACGATTTCTCAAGGGGACGTCGAACATGGAGTTGCGTTTGGAGGTGAATGGAAACGCAAAATCCAAGGAAAAAGATGAAGTTAGTATCATGGGATTTTGTGACGTGGATTTTGCTGGTTCTAAGGAAGACCTGAAGTCCACAAGTGGAGTTGTGTTTTTCGTGGAAGGGTGCATCGTACACTGGTGTGCAAGCGACAGTCTTGTGTTTCGCTTTCCACGATGGAAGCAGAGATTTATGCAGCGTCAGTGGCTCTATGTGATCTGACGGGTTTCAAAGAGATGTCAAGTGAAGTCGGATTGAAGGTTGCTCTGCCGATGACGTTGTTTTGTGATAACCAGGCGGCGATAATTATGTCGGAAGGTGATGGTAAAAGATGAAAGACAAAACACATGGACGTTCGAGTGAAGTTTTTACTTTAGAAGTCTAGGGATGGTGTCGTGAAGACAAGCGGCCGACCTACGGATGAGATTTTGGCAGATGTTTTCACGAAGCCGTTAAGTCCTGAGAAGTTGAAACGCGCGCAGGATGGTCTTGGACTAGCGGCGGTTGCGATGGAGTAGATGGTTTTTAAGGAAAAGTCGAGAAGGAGTGTTAGAAGCGCGCGCTTTTTGCGCTGCAGCTCGCGTCGCCATTTCGTTTTTTCAGCGACTTTACAGTGAAAAGGTGATGTATTGTACATAACTTTAGGTTAGGTACGAAACATTGTGTATTTGCTTATTATTAGTTGGGCGTGACTGGGTACACCCCCCCCCCCTTTGCTGCGTACACCCCCCTAGGGTTGGGGTTGGGGTTAGGGTTACAGCTTCCCTTACACAAGCTCTAGTAAAGACTTGTAACATCGTCTTGGAGAAAAGAGCGAGGACACCGTGTCGGTCATGAAAGCTCTACGTTGACACCAAATAATACTTATTTTTTGAGATACAGCTCCATAATCACATTGAAGTCACGTAAAACCTTCGACTACGGCTAATGACAGCACATTTCGCTTCTGTATTGTAGGGAATAGCAACAAAGACGTGCGCTTAAAACAATTTACTGCCTGACGCACTTGCTTATGCCTGGCGGTGATGCGTACAACTACACGGCGTCCACGTTGATCAGTACCCCATCAGGAAAGCGTATTACTTCAGACTTTTTTATCGTGAATATTTACATGCATTTTTGGCAACTGTAGTTATTCAAGCCACTTCGCAGAAGTGCCGAGGCGTCCGAAATTCTGCTCGACATCTCAAGTCGCCTGAAATCTATCGAGAAGGCTACATAGTAAACGGTCGATGTCCCGAAGCCCCGATCTCTACGTCTAGTAGAATCACAAGGGCAGAAACAAGAAAACTGATGTTTGACACAAGTTCTATTGGCAAATCTGCACAATGACGGTGTCCTTGTGTTTGCAGTTCATTCCATAATCAATCAACTGTCTCACCAATGTATGTCACAGTTTTAAACATATCACAAAGCCTTGGTGACACCCTCCATGTGCTTGACAACCTCTAGCACTGACGAAACTAAAAGGCTCCGTAGCAGCCATATCAGCTAGCACCTTTCGGTTCAGCTCAATACCCGAGCCATTCATCTTGCCATAAAGCTTTGAGTACGAAATTCCTTCCTGTCGTGCACCTGCGTTGATCTTTTGAATTCATAAAGAGCGCATGTCCTAGCAATTGCAAATGCAATGAAATTAAGAGCGTGGAACACATCATTTTCTTACGTGTAAGGGAAGGTGTTACCCTAACCCTAACCCTAGCCCTGGGGGGTGTACGCAGCAAAGGGGGGGTGTACCCAGTCACGCCCTCTTAGTTTTAGGTACGAACTTAATTCAAATAAATCACTTCTGAATTTGATAATTGACTCTCGTGTGGATTTTTCGAGTGGAGAGATATTTTAGAACCTCCACATTTAATTGGGCAGGTGTAAGCCATGTCAAGCGCGTGCTGTAAGGGCCTCTTCATTACACTTGGACCCCGACTCTACCCGGCCTTGGATTCGTGTCCACTGCGGGACTCGAACCCGTGACCTCCCGGTCCCGTGGTGGGGCCTAAACCACTGCATCGAGTGGAGAACAAGCGCGCTGCAGTGCGCGGATTGTTTGAAGTTTATTACGTTGATTATTTGGCATACAGTAGAACCTGTCTAAACAAATATGCTCGGGACCGGGTCAAATGTATTATTTTACGGAGGTTATTAAATTGTAGAGATGCGCAGCGGAACGCAGTACTGTACTTATGATCAGGGGCTGTGAAATGTAACCCTCAACTAACCACCAACAAACAAAGAACCAACAAAACCGCACAAAACCCGCAACATACGACCGCATCAACCACAGTTTGACAGCAGAACCCAAATATGCCAAGGGCTGGAGCACAGCACACAACCATGCCGGACAAGGTCCGCATTGCCTTGTGTGAGCACAAGCAGAAGAACCCTTCGCTCACGCAGAAAGA
>CM047587.1:44365579-44396780 GCA_026184515.1 Peronosclerospora sorghi | reverse complement strand
CTATGGTTGAATTTGCTATCAACAATTCGGTACATGCATCTACGGGGTTTACCCCGTTTTACGTGAACGGATTAGTGAATCCGAGGGTCCCGTTGACGCCACGTGTGTGTGGCCCAGGGCTTGAGGGGGGAGGATTCCCTGATGTCATCCCTGTATCTGTGCGGAAGCACATCGATAAGGTCTTATCGACGCGCCTTAGTGTCTTACGACACGTCTGCGATGTCATGGATGAAAGCCAAGACAAGCAAAAGGAACAGTCTGACCGCAAGGGTCGGTGTAACAAAAGGGCTTACTTTGTAGGAGAAAGTGTTTTATTAAACGCTAAGAATCTTCTTACACATGCAGATTCCAACGTGCTGCGGAATAAACTGCGCCCCAGGTTTGTGGGGCCTTTTAAGGTACTATCCCGAAAGGGCTTGTCGTATACCTTGGACATCCCGAAGGAGATGCGTACGCATCGAACCTTCTATGTGGATATGCTTAAGCCATACCAGGACCCGGAGGCGGGTACCCTCTTAGAGGGGTGTGGTAAGGCGAATAGCCATAAGAGCCGTAAGACACGGCAGGGCAGAGGAAGCCCGACAGAGCTAAAATGCGACCACGAAGTTGCGCAACGGTCGTCTCGAGAGAGGCAAGCCGCCTCTCAAAGCGTTCAGTGGCATCCCACCCCCGCGGAGTCCCCCGTGGAAATCATAGATGTGGCGGTTGTGTCTATCACAGCGCTCACGAATCTCATGTCGCAAATGCGCGACGTCCTCCTCCAATGCTCGATACGGAGGGTACTCCACATTATCATGTGGAGCGTCTGATGGCGCGTACATCATTGGGGTCAAACCCAGTATCTGGTGAAGTGTAAGGGTTCTTCACACTCACAGAGTTTGTGGGAGTCCGAGACTCCCCTAATGCAGGATTGCCGTGACGTCGTTGACGTTTTCGAGCGGTAGAATCCTGCTGCGGGTCAACGACCAAAGGGGCGCGAGAAGCCCATTCACTCCCAGTAGTTGGGAGTTCGCCGGGGGCAGATGTGGCTCTCACACTGTCCTCTGGCACCGCTGTGGGGGCAGGGGCGCTGGCGTAGCGCGTGCGATAAGGGGCACAAAATAGCTCCATCGCTTTAGCTCTGGCGAATGCCATGCGCAACGCCCTCTCCACCCAAACGTCACGACGGGAATAGCTGTTGTGAAGCTCATCAAAGCTGGGGAGGAGCTTCTCCCCTTCCGCCCAAGCGCGGAATTTTCTTTCTGCATCTTCGGCATTTTCTCCTGGAGAGAGAATGATAGGAACCTCGCGGAGGTTCTCAACAGGGGCACCCTGTGCCTGCCTGTCTAGGCGCTCTCGGTATGAGACGCTAGTGAACTGCTTTTGCGTAAGCAGTTGTTGCCGGAGTTTCTCCCGGCGCTCGCATTGATACGGCTGTTCAGCCGCGGGGGCAGGGGTATAGGATGCTAAACCATTCCTTACCACACGCCTAGACCACTTTGGAAGGTCACGAGGACCGTCAAAATTATATGCCGCCCTTGGAAGGAGTTTGGGGGAGCGTAACGCAGTCCTTCGTGCCTGTGCGGCAAGTTGGGTTTCTTGAGCTGCGTCCAGATCATTGGCGATGATCGCCTTCGGCGATCCGGATGTATCATCCGACATTGGCAGTGGTGGCGCACTAGTTAGTGCATTTTCCCTACGTGTGGGGAACAGATTAGGCTGCCGACATCGCCGTTCGGCGTTGTCGGAGCGGTCAGCTTTTGGGGAGATATCCCCAAGGGCATCCACCTCCGATTTCTCTAAATAGTCTACCTCTTCTTCTTGAGGAGAATCCATAGCACCAATAATGGTGCTCATGGTTAGCCAGAGGTTCTGGCAGTTGGAGCTCTCCAACTAAGCTCCTGGGTTGATAGTGCTTTTCTCCACATCCTGGCACCAATTTCTTTCAATATCTGACATACGCGTTATCACTCGCCTTGCTGTTGAGTCGGGTTTACATATACTATGCCACGCTAACTCTAACCATAACTCTAAGCAGTAGTCTTGATGGGGGAGGATGTAACAGGGTTACATTCTGGTTACATTTAGTATGTGATGTACGTGAGTACTCTACGGTTGGGGGCAGTATTGACCGGCCCGAAAGGTTTGGACCTATTGGTTATTTTAACCAATCAGGGCATGAGCCCTTGGTGGAGGCGTGGCAGCCAGCCACGTGTTAGTACACAGGTGGTGTACACTACATCTTAGCTAGGTACTAATTTAGTAAGTTCTACTTAGTATTACATATAGTTTACATTAGTTTAAATTAATTTAGGCTAATTACAGGGACGGGCTAAACGGCAGCAATTGAAAGACTAACTAGCAGCAAGTGAGTCAGCTACTACTAAAAACAAAAAAGGACCAAAAAGGATATACTTTTTTACCCTTTTGGGACTTTTAAGCGCGGATCAAGGCATTTAAAGCTGGACATTTTCGTACAAGACCAAAAAAGGTATACTCAATGTTAGTTTATTTGTATCAGACTAAAATTTAGTTATAGTCAAATATATTACTTGTAATAAACTAGTTCGTATTTCATGGCAACGTTCAGCGCGGCGGAAGCAGCCGTGTACGACCGGCAGATGCGCCTGTGGGGCGTGGAAGCCCATAAACGTCTTCAAAATTCACGCGTTCTCGTCAGCGGTCTATCCACGCTCGGATCAGAACTTGTGAAAAACTTGGTGCTCGCTGGTGTGAGCTTCACATTACACGATACGCAATCCGTGACGCCACTAGCCGTGGCGTCCCAATTTTTTCTTTCCCAAGAAGACGTGGGCAAAAATGTAGGTCAAACGTGGATTTTCAAGCAATAGACACAGCCCCGAAATGTCCAAACGTTCCTTTCAACTTGATGATTGTATGTGATGAGAATAGCGTGCTGAGGAGTGTCTCCCGCGTGTGCAGGAGCTGAATCCTTTGGTGCAAGTGGCATGTGATGCAGGAATGCCCTACTTCTCTCTATGCTGGCAGGCAATTTCTGCTGCATCTTGCCACGACTCGAGCCGTCGTGCGAACCAGGTGCGCCACGATGCCAGATACGCAATTTCGTAATTTGTGGATGGAATTGGCGAGAGGGTTTAGAGAATCGGTGGCAATGGGCAGGCCTTGGCAAGCTTTGTTACAGCTTTGAAGTGGATATCGTTGAAGAGGATGGCAATTGGCATCCGGCTTTCCATCGTGACCGGAACTTACATATGTGAAGTACCGGCAAACGCTCCGTTGTTTTCAAATACAACCAGCGGTCGACGATACGCGTTTACCGCAATGATTCCGTGATATGGCAGGCTGAACCAGTCCTGTGTTGCAGCTGGATACTTGAATTGTCCAGTGCTGGAAAGCAAGTTTGTAAAGCGTTCGGTGCCAAATGTTTTCATGTAAAAGTCGGCCCGCGCCTCCATGTGCGTAACCATCTCTTGGCGAACTATAACCCAATCGTCTTCACCAAGCCCCAACGTCACTGCCAATGCTCGGAACCCACAGTTACCATCCCTGTCCACGTTCTTGTACAATTCGACTCCCAGCTGCAGAATATCCACAGGCAAGTCGACAAGGTTGGGCGGCGGCTCGCGTGTTGCTTCCGTGACCACCTTTTCAGGCGAGTGGTACTCCGTACACTCCGCGTCATGAGGTTCTGCCTCCTTTTTTTTCTTGCCTTCAGTATACAAATTGCCCTTCTCTTTCTTCACGTGCTCCGCCATCGAGCATTTTTGAGAATCACGACGATGACCAACTTGCTTGCAGGCGTTGCAAGTGACTTTTCTCCTCTTCTTTTTGGTGATCGGTGGCTCGACATATTCAAAAACGGAGGGTTCCCGTCGCGTAGAGTCTTCCTTTTTCCGTGGCCGTCCCTTCACTCGCACAGAAGGAGGTTCTTTCAACACCTCTGGCACTTGCTGAGAGAGGTTTGCCAGCTCCTTCACTACCGTAGCCTGCTGATGGTCGGTTAGAGCCGGGAACGAGATTGCGACTTGATCAAGAATATTCGGAAGTTGATCTTTACAAGCTTGGGAAGCAGTCGGCAGTGGCGGTGATGCGCGGTGAATGTGCCATTGAGTATGAACGTCGCTCAAATGAAGCGGACGTTGAGCCACCAACATTTTGCGGATGGCATGTTTGCATGGAAGGCCCCAAATGCGAGTTTAAGATCCCGAGAAATTGTCTTCAGCATCTATGGAAGGCTGGCGTGCAAACACCAGCTGTATTACAAAATTGGATCAGATGATCAGTCACAAATGTCATCGACAACTCTGTCCAACTTTGCATTCGTGATTGCTTACCTGCTGATGTATTTTGCGCAGAGCAAAGTACGGGATCTTGTAGTTAACGTCGCTAAAGAATTTTCCACTCGGAGTCGGCTGAGCAAAGGTGCATATCTTCATGCATTCTTGCTGGCGTTGAATATTGTAATTTGCGACTGAATTGTGACAGCCAGGTGCAACCGCTCGCAGCAAGCAAAAATGTTGTTCATGCTGTGAGGTAGATACTGTTTGATCATGCGGTGAGCACTTTCCCCTCGTGAAGTCACAGCATGCCCAAAGTGTGGCACACGATCAGTCCATTCGCGGACAAATCGATGCTTATGAGGATCGATCCATGTTTGTTGTATGTACTGGATGACTTCCGTGCAATACGCAGTCTGGAATGCCGTCCATAGCTCGTCAAATTCTGATTCCGTTTTAGCGTAAACAACCTAATTTGAGAGCTGAAAATTAGAATAGCAAATTGACAGACACTGAGTTTGAACGAAACTCTTACGAACTTACCGCTTTCCACTGCTTCATAAAGCAGTTCCATTCGTCATTCTGATCGGAAGACAGGTCAGCATCCCGCTTTTGAACCCGAAACAATGGTTTGCAATGCTTAATAATATTCTTCTCAATGTGCCAATAGCAAAGAAGAATCTGGGCTTGCGTGAAGACAGCGCAAATGCTCGAGATGAGCGCCAGTTCCCGACCAACAACAAAAACAACAGGCTGACCGTCCGCATGGAAGAGCGTCCGAATGAATGTGAGCGCAATGTTGTACGATTCCTCATTTTCGCTCGCCATGAACACGAATGCGACAGAAAATGTCTTTTATAAGGCTGTGCAACCAACAACGTGAAGCAGCGGGAGTCGAGAACTGTTTGTCTTGTACGTCGCATCAACAAGTAGCACGTTATTGTATATCCGAGAAAGGTTTGCGCATTGCGGATGAGACCAGAAGAAATGCGTTACTTGGTGTTGTGCGTATATTTTTGTCTACACCGTGACGTTTAAATCCCTGAATGTGTGAATCAGTGCGTCCATGGGCGTTCGTCCGTCAAGATTTGTTTGAATTGCTTTTTGGCATCGATTGTGGGTTGTTTTCGCTGGAATGTCGACTCCATCGCACCCTTTCCTCACGTGCGACTGAATATTGCGAGGCGTGACCCCAGACTCGTAGAGATTTACCACGACTTCGCTTATGTCTGGTCGAAGACGAAGGTGAACTGGATGTGCCGATGGATGCGTGGACGGATCGTGATTGTGTTTGGCGTTTTGCACTTTGAAGTCCCAGTGTGCTTCGTGTTCCTTTCCAATGAGTCGAAAGGTGCAATCGTTGCATTTGCTGCGCGCAACACGCTTCCGCGTCTCCTCAGTCAGCCCAAGCCTGTTTCTTGGTTTTCCTCCACGATCACACTGGTAGCATAAGGCGTATCGACCTCGTTTCTTTTTTGAAGTTTTGCATACGATTCCGTATCCTTGTGTCGCAGCAAAATTGTTGAACGCCCGTTCCATCTCCTTGCGGGACGAAAACGTTTGCACTTGTAATATCTGATCGGTGGTGGGAGAAGTGACAGTTCCACTCCTAAAAGGGTCAAGCAAAAATCAGCCAATTCACGTTGGCGCGACACGGCGACGTCAAAAAACATTCTGCTCACCATGTGTTGCTGGCACATCCTTGTTTGCTGCCAGTTCACCTTTCGTCTACAAGATATTGTCGTTGCTAGGGTCTTCCATGGTGTTGCCATTAACACTCTCTGAAGGGTCAAGCAAAAATCAGCGGATGCACGTTTGAGCGACGCGGCAACACCAAAACACTCTCCTCACCATGCGTCGCTGGCACATTGTCGTCGGACTCGTCGCTGGAGTCCTTCATGGGGTTGTCCTCAACACTCTCCGCGGAAGTACCATCGCTTGATTCGAATTCGCTTGTGAGACCACTGTCAAACCATTCGGAGGGTTACGGTGGGGAGGTCTCGGAGGTTGCGGAGGCTGCGGTGGTCGGGAAAGTTGCAGAGGTGAATTGCATGGGCAAGTTGGTGGCAGGTGTTTTGGTGTGCTCCAGAAGTGCAGTTCCGTGACTGCGCAGCAACGCAGCTAGGGTGTTGACACGTTGGTTCCATTTCTCCCGCTTCTCTTCAGCATGTCGCAGCATCTCGGTGGCGTGACGCAGTTCTTCCTCCATCCTGGTGACATGGGGCATGGCGCCATGCATGCACACAACATCGCCAGTCAGACACGTTCCAAACGCCAAAAAACCTTCCAGAGTGCTTGGGTGCTGTCTGTAGGACGCTAACCTTCAGTCTTGAGCGTGTTTGAGCGTGTTTGAGCGTGTTTGAGCGTGTTTGAGCGTGTTTTATTGCGTCCAGAAAGTAATGAAGTGAAGGGGGGGGGTGGAAATAGTCAAAGTGGGGTGTGGAAATAGTCAAATGGGGTGTGGAAATAGTCGCGCCCTTAATTAGGGTAGGTGTAAGCCACGCCAAGTGCGTACTGTACGTATGCTTTCATTACACTTAAGCCCGATTCTACTTCGACCTTGAATCGGCGGGCACCAATTAACAGTAGTGCGTCAACTGGTCCTTCAACACGCGTAAATATTTGGAATCCCCATAGCTGTCACCGAGCTAGGGGTAGTCATGGTGCATATGCTCATTGCGAGGCGAAGCCATTTCCACAGTATTCACTCACGTTGAACAATCTTCCCCCTTCACGTGTTTGCAAAATAGACAGGCTGAGGTAGGGATATATGCAGTCGTGGTATCTTCGAAGTGTATCGAGCATTGCGCACATCCCATGCTCACCATTATCGACCTGCAGTCCACAGTAAGCGGCAACCATAATGCGCTGGACGAGGTCGCGAGCGTCAGAGGGCAACTAGATCCGATTGCAGACATGGAGCAGACCGTCCCGCTCAATAGAGCTTGGAGGAGATACGCGCCTGGGTACGGAGTATCTCATAGGTCTCATGGCAACGGAAACCGGGGCCCTGAAGAGTCCGTAGCTCTGAGACAGTCGGCGCCGCACGCGTGGTCGTTCGCTTCACCGTGACCGGCGGTGCTGACTCGGCCCAACGGCTGATCATGTCAGCCATCACCTTGATTCTCGATCGAGTACTGAGACCGACAATCTTCCGAACCCACCGTTGCAAGTTTCCGCCACATGCGCCTTCAGGTCCTTCTGCTGAGCGAACGCCTCCACTAGGTTAGCATGGTAGCAATAGATTCGGAACCTTCACTCCTTTTTCCAGCAGATAGTCAAATTCCAAACACGCTCGGTCTACTGGAAATGCCTTCTAATCGATAAAGGGCCAAATGGTCTCTGCCCCTCCAAACATTCCAAAGTGAAACACCAGACGATCATGGTACTGACCCAACACTGGCACCAATGGCTTCCATTTGCGTCCTTGTGTGAGAATGCCGGTGTTTGAAGCGTCCAGAAAAAGCTAGCGTTGTGCGAAATAAGACGTTTCTAGGAACTTTAACACAGCGTAGAACACGGTCTTGTCATCCTCGTCCCAGGACACTGAGCTGCTTCTTTTTCCGTCCTCACAGAGACATCACCGATTTCAGTTTGGCCTGCAACGGAGGGACGACCCGCGCATAGTCTTTGATGGATTCCCTAAGCCAGTTCATTGCTCACAATAACGTCTGATGGGCCGACGCAGTCGGTGGGAGTGGCATTCTACGCAACGACGCAAGCCTCGATGGCTCATCAGCCCATAGCTTGATTCGCCATACGTCCCGGTACTCACCCAAGGTGGTCATCTCGGAGGTATCGAATGCATTTGTCGCAGCGGACTCGAGCATGGCGTTGAACAGACTATCAACCACGTCGTCTCCAGCTGTAGCGGATACGGGAATGTAGTCGTCGACCAAAACGTCCGCATCACCCAGCGCCACAAGCTCCAGGCCAGCAAGTCGGTCAATCATATTCTTCACGTCATTGCCGATGCTCTTCAGAGTCTCACATCCGAGGGGAAACTCGTCGATATGGTTGCCCAACACCAGACATCGTATGTTAGCGACAGGGAGCACACCCGCGGTCGTATATCGAACATCGCGTACTCACTGCAATGCGTTGTTGCGCCACTCGCAAACTCCACTACTACTTGAGGGGCGAGTGTCACGCACACAACAGAGCTATTGAGCTCACATAGCGAGGCCAACGAGCTGAGTGAAACTCCATTGCAGTCGGCACCAGTATTCCCACACAGAGGGACCTCCAGAACGTCATTGATAGTCCGGCGTAGTAGTACCCATGCGACTCACCTTCCCTCGCTCGGACCTGGCTTCCTTCTATAAACCAACGACGTGCATCTTCTTTCTGCTCAACAGTAGTTGTTGGACTGTCCCTTACTCTTAATCCGACCGACACCGATGACCGGCGTCTTGGGTTTGTATTATTTTGTTGCTGACGCGAACGATAATTTTCTTTCGAGCGACTCCATCACGCTTGATGTTGCTCGCCATCTGGTGGAATGCTGCTGGTGACGGCCTTGGACCACGAACAGGTGATACAACAGCTTGATACTTCCATGGGTCAGCGAGATGAATCGCTCTACATCGAGGCACTGTACCTTGAATTAAACATGCTTCAGCAGTACCTGTCAGCTCACCTTCATGCACTGTCGACCATCACCGGGCCAGCTCCGACAATGCTACCTAGTCCAAGGTCCTCGACAATCTTGTCGAAATCCATGAAGTATTTCAGTACATGTGACTCTATGTCCTGCTCGCGGAGGACCATCTTGAATGAGTCGCCAAGAGCTGGCCTACATCAGGCACAGAGTCGTTCATGAGCGCCTTGTGCTTGATCTCGGTCACGACATCCTGGTCGGTCACGTCCGACACGCCCTTCTTCAGTACATGTGGTCGAGCACCCGCGGCTCGACTGGACTTTTCACGCTGTCCACCACCCTCTCAGGGACTACACCGGTGGCCACACAGCGCTCATGCATGCGCTCCTCGACCTGGAGCCGTTCCCACTGGAACAGCACCGGTAACCCTAGGCCGCCAGCCGTGGCGCCCTGATGAACTCGAAGACGGGCAGGGCGATCATGTCGATGTCGCCGTCTGGGTCTAACTTGAATATGGCGGGTGGCTTGGTGCCGTTTTCCTTAAACATCTTCGTGGCGATTGCGGAGTAATGCAACGTGAGATTATCCAAGTTAGCCGTCTTATCATACGACCGCCCTGTCCTACGGCTTCCCCCTGGATCACCCTTAATCTGCTGCTCGTCCTTGTGACTGTGACCCGCGCGCTATACTGGTCGATATAGTGCGTTGGTCGTACAGCAACATTCGTGTGATAGACACGCGCCGAGCAGACTCACTTTCTGCAACTTTGGCGAGTTATAAGCCCGATAGTTTTCAACTTAGAACATCGGCGAAATCCGTAACTTTAGTGAAGATCTCAAACGATGAAAAAGAATTGCCCGTCTACGACCTGTTTTTCAAGGCATAATTGAACGAGAGCAAGAGGTTACTTGAGAATCATGGCTATCAAGACGGGGGGGGGCAATGATACGGGATGACAAATTGACTGAGTTAAAGAAACTAAAGAAGAACATATTAAATGAAATTTGGAATTGATTGGAAGCGCTGAGGACAGGAAGTTTTGCGGTCATACATTCCAGGGCGGCCTCAAATCAAAATATGAATTGGAGTCAGTAGGACCATTTTAAGATCGCTAAGCACCAGCGGATAAAATGATCAAGATGACTTGGAATTGGCTATGCCCCGTCGAGCTGAAGTGGTGTCAGTCTTATGTCAGAGCTTGAGTGCCCTCGCGTAGCAAATGATACAACTGTTTTATTGGTAGTTCCGGCAAGTCACATGTACCGACAGCTGCGTAGATCAACACCGTACCCAGTAGAAGGCTCAGCTTGATGGATTAGAGCTGGAATGTTGTAAAGGAAAAATCTCAATACAATCACGCGAGGAAGCAATAAGATAAAACCTGTCTAGAGTGCTTGCACCGTCTGAACGTGGCTGTAATGATGATGAGAGTTCCGATCTAAGACTACACAGGTTCGAAGACGAATTGTTGGCACATCAAGAAATTCAATTGGAGCTCTGGACGATTGCGATGTGTTGATTCCAATCACTCTACATCATCTGACGATTGCGGGTGATACCCTACAAACCTACCAAAGATCGAGGTCCAATGAACGATGAAATCCAGGAATACGCAGTTCAATACTGAACACTGGCACCAGTCCAACCTTAAATGCTATTTGAGTGATAATAGTGGATCCTGATAGCAGTGGAAGCACTGGATCTAACGAGGAAAAGAGTGAGTCCAGCGACCTGTCGAATATATCGGTGATCAGTACAAAAATATCTTTGTCGCTGAATAAATCAGAGACATGCCCCTAATCTCGGATCGAACACACTACTTAGTGGTCCGGGAGCGTCTGGATCGAGATCACCAATCCTCAATGCGGGGACTGTAGGCACGACGACTGAAAATGGTGGATTTGACGTACATGCAGGAATTGCATGCAGCAAGATGGGCCATCACTCTGGCCATTGCTATTTTGTCTACAGAGCTTTCGAATGAGTTCAATGTCATCGGACAACTTGCAGTGGTACAAATTTACAAGATACTTCGTCAGTGACACGTCTTTGCTGACCGTCAATTTCCACAAAATGTGAAATGACGTTACGGTTCTGGAAACTACGATTTATGGACTGGAACAGAAATGTGACGAAGTCCGATATGGTATGGAGGTATTATTAGGTGGTATTGGTTAAAATAGAGTGGAGGGGCGACTGACCGTCGATCCGATTGTATATTTGTACCGATCTAGCAAAGGGACGATCGGGTGATCATATCAATCCATGCTACCGATATCGTAGTTGGACTGGGTTATGACAGGATCGGTTGGGTATGACCGGTAGGTTGTGGAAATCGACCCAGTGTTGATGTGATTTGATCCTATAATCCGATTTTGAGAGACAAGTAGCGGACCGGATCGAGTGATCGTCAACATTTTCGCAGATTGGTCTATAGATCAGGCCGGACAGATTGACGAAGGAGGAGAAGAATGAGATTTCGATCACGGTACAGATGGCGAAGATATCAATTTTAGATAGCTCACGTGATTTGGTGTGGTTAAGATAGTATACACACGACTGATATTAAGAAATTAAATGTTTGTGGTGAATTAATTTTTCAAATCTTCCTTAAAATTATGATTCAAATATTAAAAAAACATATTAAAATTATTTTTTTTAACGGGAATTCTCCAAAAAGGGAGAGAAAATTTAACTTATTTCCCAATTGGGGGGAGAATTTAAATTTTGAATATATGATTGAAATATATACAGTCATCCCTCTGTTACTTTATAACCTCGGTGGACAGCATACCCTATAAAGTACCGGGGGGTATTAAGTTGTAGAAAATCACTTAAATTTAATAAAAAAAACGCGGTGCCCATCGTTTTTTGAATAAAATGCTTTGTTTACCTTTTTAAAATGCTTATTTTACATTTTTGAGTGCATAACGGCGAGCTGGCCACCAAGGGAGAGGTATAAAAGGCGCCTTTCCCCCCCCCAGGCCACCAACATTTTCGCTTTCCCCATCGACTGTAGCAAAGCAAGCACCCCTCCCCCCACATACCCCAGGAAGCAAAAATCTGGCCAGGCAACACGATCAAAGTCCAATCATCTCAGCCGCCTGTGTGGTAAGCGACAATTGGAAACAGTTTTTTTTCGCCTTTTTCGCCTTAAGAACAGCAAGCGTTTTTAACCACAATTGTCTTTCTAGTGCCTTCCACTTGTTTTCGGTAAAATGACTCTGATTCGTCTCACGTACGACCAGAAACCCGACATCTGTTGTCACAAGGCAGCAAACCCGGATATGAGCCAGACGGCGCTAGCTGCTTGGGCAAAGGACAAGTTCAACCTTCCCAAAGCCATCACTCAGGCGACAATCAGCAACATTCTCAAGAAGCGAGCTGAACTTGAGGCTATGGATCCAGCCGAGCTCAGCGCCAAGCGGACCCGGATCGTCCAGCATCCTGTCGTCGAGGAAGCTGTGGCATATTGGGTCCTTCAGTGCCAGAGCCGTGGAGTGGTGCTGACCGGTGAGCTCATCCGGCTGAAAGCAAAGACCTTTGCCCAAAGCCTCAACATCCCTGAGAGTGTCATCGAATTTTCTGCCGGATGGCTCCACAAGTTTCAGCAGCGACACAGGCTGCGTTCGGTCCGCATCCACGGCGAAAGTGCATCTGCAGACAATGATGCCATAGTGGAAGCTCTGCTTGGTTTGCGGACCACCATCGCTAGGTACAGCCTCCGTAATGTTTTTAACATGGATGAAACAGGTATGGAAGTTCTCTCAATATCAAATTCTTTGATTATGGCAAAATAATGCTCACTTTCATGTCCTGCAGGCCTTTTTTACAGCATGTGCCCGGAGAAAACAATCGCACAGCATCAAGTTGAGGGTCTCAAAAAGATAAAGGTACAAAAAATCTTTGCTGATTTGGAGTCTTTACTCCCTGTCTAACATTCCTGTGTTCAGACCCGTTTCACTCTTGCCTTCACGGCAAATTCGGATGGTTCCGAAAAGCTTCCGCCTTTCATCATCGGGCATGCCGCCAAAACGCGTGTTTTTCAACGCAAGACCGGTGCCCAGCTGGGCTTTTATTACCGCCATAACAAAAAGGCCTGGATGACTGGCGTATTTTTTCAGGAGTGGTTGCTGAAGCTGGAAGCTGACATGAAGGTTTGTTTTGATGCATGCTATGCTGAATTGTCTGTGACATTTTTCCACTCATTACTGTATCTGTTCGTGTACAGAGGCAGAAACGCGAAATCCTTCTCCTTCTTGACATCGCTCCATCGCACACTACCGAGGAACTTCAGCTTGATCACGTCAACGTGGTTTTTCTTCCTCCAAACACAACCTCAAAAATTCAGCCGATGGATGCCGGCATTATTTCTGCATTCAAGCGTCACTACCGCCGCCATCATCTTCAGAACGCACTTGATCGCGACGAGCGGGGAGAGACGGAATTGTATAAGGTGGATCAGCTCACAGCTATGCGTTAGTCAGTGGCAGCTTGGGAGGAGATCACCTCCCAGACAATTGCCAACTGCTTCCATCATTCTGGGCTCTTAAACCAAGTCGAGCGGCAGGCAGCACAGGAAATACCACAGTCACCTGCGGTGGATCTAGACGAGCAAGCGGTTGGACAGGAACTTCAAGACTCCATCAACCAACTACCCCTTCGTAATCCAATATCTGTTGAAAACCTCGTTAATCTTATCGTGGAGCGGGAGGCAGCTCAACCTGAGTTGGATGACAGTGAGATCCTGGCTTATGTGCAGGATGCTGAGGAGGAGGAGGAGGAAGAGACTGTGGAGGAAGAGCATACGGTAAAGCTGACAAAGGCTGAAAAGCTTCAGGGTATTGGAATCTTTGCTTCTTTGCTTGATCCTTCCCTTCCTGAACACCGCAATGCCCTTAAGGTAGCTCGTCAGATGCAACTTGATCTCCGCCACAGTAGCACTGTCCAACGTACCCTTGATTCCTGGATTTCTTGAGATATTTTTTTAATATTTTCTCTCCATTTTCCCTCATCCCCTTTTTTTTGTTTATGAAAAAATTTCCCTCTGCTACTTTATGTTTTGTTAGAAATGTTATAAAGTATTAGGTATAAGGTTTACTCATAGGAACGACAGCGGTGGAAGCCAAAATCCATAAAGTAACAGAAGCTATAAAGTACCGGGGGATAAAGTTTCGGAGGGATGACTGTTTGGGCGTTCTTCGACACACACACCGAGGGGGGACACCAGGGGGGGGTAGAAGGGCGCCCTTGTTAAATTTGAGCTAAGTAACTTAACATAATATACTTTGGAGTGAACCCCCCCCCCCGGTGTGTCTACTAGTATACCCCTTGTATATATTACATGTAGTACTTTAGATTAAACCAAAAGTTATGGCGTTCGTGAACACATACCACTTCTTCGTCCATGTAGCTTCTCTACATAGCGGCGATGTCTCATCGTCTTCATCTTCAGCCATGCTACGGTGAGTTGGCACTTGCAACGATAAGAACAGGAACGCAAGTACTTGCAAGCTGACTGCAATTAAAGCAAGTGCTGCTACATCATAATACCGGTTTTCATAATCCATGCCTAAAGTCTTGCGATACACTTCGCCGTAAACGAGTACAGCCGGATATCCGGGGGCTTCAAAATTGAGAATTAGGCCTTTAGATCGTTGGTCATGAGGATTTCAAAAGCGTAGCTAAAGATCGAGAGATGTTTTAACCAACCTACTGACGCTGACATGGTTTGTGAGTTGAGCAAGAAGCCACCAAAGAGCAACATGACAAGAACAATCACTGTTGCACCAAGATCTGAGGATCCAACCTGTCTTGAAATTACACCCACAAGAAGACAGATAGCACCAGCCGCAACGTTAAAGAGTACCAACGTGATAGTGAACAACAAGAAGCGCGTCGCCGAGACTTGAAGTATCATTATCCAGTAAAAAATACTGGCAAAACACGAAGCCGGCAGTAATCTCAAGAGCAATGTGTCCAGCGTGGCCTTGGCGAAGAAGTAGCTGAACGCTCAATAATACATGACTCTAGTATCTCGAAGGAAGATCGGACGCTCTCCGATAAACAAGTCCATTGAACTCATGCTCGCAAAGCCAAAAAATGTGATGAAGTAAGATCCACCCATGCGGTTTTGAAATCCTGCTAAGTCGTTGTCACGTGATTGAAGATCAATCCGACAAATAAGGCTATTTACAGACTGAGGATCAAATGCAGCACCAGAAATGCCGGTGAAGAAGGATATTTTTTGCCGTGCGTGCGAAAAGAACGCGTATTTCAACTATGATTGATCGGGACGTTGTTTTCTCATCATAAATAGAATTTCTCGTTTCAATTTTAGCAATAGGCACAGATCGCGAGCTTAGCGGTGGCCTTGACGTCACTGGAACTTTTTCATCATGAGTGCCTGCAGCTGTAGTCGTAGTAAAGTGTGACACAGCCCTTTGTTTCATGTGAGACCGAATCATTGATATGTTGCTCGTGTCGGATGCGATGTCAAGGATGAAGTCAGCGATGTTTTCGTGCTAATTAGTATAAAGTCAGCAAACGGCTGTTAAAATTCTGTGATAGTTACCATAATGAAGCGCGTACCATAGGTACCTCTTGACACTTGAAACCAAGATCTTCAAAGTACGCTTTAGGGCTTCCAGGAGATCCACTGTAGAGCAGTTGCCTTTTCCAAGAAGCATGATCTTGTCAAGAAGCTTGAAAGAACGTGCACTTGTCTGATGAATAATAAGAAACACGATGCGCCCATGGTCTTCCAGATCTTTTATAAGTTGTACTACTGAATAAGCCGAGGACTATCAAACCCAGATGTTGGCTCGTCGAGAATAAGAATTTGTGGCGACGTAACTAGCTCCATGCCGATGCTTCACGTCTTCGTTTGCCACCAGATATAACACGCCATCCATTGCTTCCTCCACTTGCTCCCACTCGCAAATGTGCAACGTGACTTATATGAAGCTCTGCGATTACGCGAGCGACCA
This sequence comes from Peronosclerospora sorghi, assembly GCA_026184515.1. NCBI lineage: Eukaryota > Oomycota > Peronosporomycetes > Peronosporales > Peronosporaceae > Peronosclerospora > Peronosclerospora sorghi. The sequence continues at coordinate 44,380,953 of CM047587.1, read as the reverse complement.
TCGTCATCTTCGTTTCGTCCGACAGTGGCGCAGGAAGTCGATGCTGCGCCAAGTAGATAATACTGTCACGTACAGTAAGCGTAGAATAGATCGAATCATCCTGTTGCACGTAGGCAGCTATCCGGTCGCAACGAAAGTCCAGAGCACTGTCTGGAAACAGTGCTTGGAGGTCAATAGAAAGTTTGCATCCATACGTCTTCAGAGACGCATTTTCGTCGTATATAACCCTGTAACGAACGAGAAATCCGATCCGAAGGTGGCACTGCAGACGTCGGAGAAAGCAGCTGCCAAATAGCCACTGGCAGAGCACATGCGGCAGTCAAACCCGCTAAAACCATCTCGACAATCGCAGTGTCTACTAGTTGCGTTGTAGTGCTAGTAGTGTGGATCACAGGGTGCTAATGAAGACGATGCGGATACCAGGGGCGATGGTACTAGGAGAAGCAGCAGAATCCACTTATGCAAAGATTGGGGATCGAGTTCTGACGAATCAAACTAAAAGCCATCAGCTAAGAATATTTACCACTATTGTACCATAGGCGCCCTTCCACACACACCGGGTGTGTGTGACCTCAGGCTCTCCCTATATATATATCTATAGGGAATTGGTAAAGGCGCCCTTCTACACCCCCCGGTGTTGTTGGAAGCCCCCCCGGTGGGCGCCCATATATATTTCAATCATATATTTAAAATTTAAATTCTCCCCCCATTTGGGAAATAAGTTAAATTTTCTCCCCCTTTTTGGAGAATTCCCCTTTTTTAAATGTTTTTTAATAAATATTATTTTTTATGGATATTTTTTTTGATTTTTCCAGACGCAAATGGGTCAAATGCAACTTTTCAGCAAAATGCATTTTGGGTAGTACCCAACATACCCAATTTTATACTTACATTTATTAGGTTAAGTATTAAACTTAAGAGAAAATTACATGCATGCGCTCGCTTTTTGCGGAAATTACATGCATGCCCCTGATTTTATGAAAATTACATCCATGCCCTTTGCTGCAGCTTGCCGGCCAATGAAATTGCTCAATGTATTTATAAACGGTGGAAACGAAATAAGAGCGAACGTCCAGTGAGGACACCATTACCCCGAAGCGATGGATACTGAGCTTCCGACTCCCGTTCTTGTGTTAGAAGTGATCGATTACGCGATCATTTTATAGGTTGTATATTTTGCATTTATAATTAGTGAAGTGCAGGCTGAGTCGTCGTGTCAGATTGGCTCAGTCGGTTGGTGTTTGGGGTTCACCAGAGCTTCACCCCCCGGAGCTACGTCCCCAGTTACGCAATCGTCTTCATTGTGCATATGACACACAAAGATTTTACCTAAGGGTAATTACAGGATGTAATTACTCAATGGTAGGGTTAACATAAATTGAGAGAGTAGGAAAAGGAATGACTGGCTGCAAAGCCACGAATTAAACCTAACAAATAAAATATCACTTTTGATTTGACCACTTAAGCAAGTTTCTTCATCACGACAAGTTCTACAGCTAAAAATTGTTCATATTGGACCCCTAGCTGAAGGGCAGCGGCACACCACAATGACGGCGTTTCGCAAGTGCGTGCAAGAGGAAATTACATGCATGCCCTCTCTTTTTGCGGAAATTACATGCATGACCCTGATTTTATGACAATTACATCCATGCCCCTTCCAGATTGCTTGCGCCAACCGCGCCCCCACGTCAGCCCTGGAGTTTTTCGGAAATTGCATCCAAGCACTTGCCGCCCCCCCACATCTTATTTTCCCTATCCGTTCCTTCCATTCCGCTACCTTGTTTCACTGGCCACTCAGATGGGATTACGGCACGTACGATTCGAATGTACCAGTCCATTACAGCGTCAACAGCGGGAGACGCGCTTATCGCGACCCAAGTCTTCTGTTCGCAGCCGCTTCTTCTTGGGGCGTCCCGGAGGGGGGGGGGCGAGTAAGGGGCGTTAGTCAATCGTCTCTTGCCTCATGTTTGCGGTCTTCGTCACTTCTAACATTCCCATTCATCCGGATCTCAGCTTCTTCCAAATGAATAGGTTCCATTGTTCTCTCATATGTCATTCGGTACGTGTCTGCTTTGTAGTATTGTGACGCAAAACTTTTCACATTGCTGCGACGGAGCAGCAGCGCTGCGCACGCGTGGGGACATGGCAGACCAGAGAGCTGCCTTATCTTAAACGTGCATTCGCCTCTGTCCACCTTGACGACGTTGGTCTTGGTTTCCGAAACGTGGATTAATCGGCACGGAAAACTTGGTACCGGCGGGCGCGAGCTATGTTACCTGCCAATTGACGCTCTTCGGAGGGAACCAGTGCCGTGGCAAAACTGTTACCGCGGGTACGACGCTCGTCGAACCAATTCATCAGGCCGCACCGGATTATCATCAACATGGAAAGGATGGGTTGTCGCGGGCCTCCAGCATCCACGCATTCAGCGACTCCGCGACGTTACTCGTCATGTGGCCGTAGCGCCGACCACGAAAGTGCTCTGCGGACCATAATTTACCTCAGGATGGCTCTGCAGACAGGTGGGAACCTACAAGGAAAGGGGTGTCCCCACAAGGCATAAGTGCAACTGGCAAACCTCTGGATTTAGCTCGGCGATTTGGACAATGTAGTCATTGTAGTCAGATACGGTGGCAGACCGAGCATCTTTCCAAAGCAGCTCCACATTTGGACGCTCTTGAATTTACGGCGCACGTTATCTGCTAGGTGTCCCATGCAAAAGGCATGATGCGCTCCTGGAAATGCCGCACTTACACCCTCAATCAAGCCCTTTTTCCTGTCCGACAAGAAGGTAAGGTTGGCGCCGTTAATGTTGTCGTCAAGCGAGTCTCAAAGCAGACACATAAACCACAGCCAATTGCTGTCGTTCTCCGCATTCACCACACAAAAAGCGAGTGGGAACAGCGATCCCTCAGCATCTATAGCTTTGGCGCACAAGAAAATGCCAAGATAATTCGACTTGAGATGTTTTTCGTCAAGTCCAACAAGAGGTCTACAGTGGCGGAATCCTCTGAGAGAAGGGGACAGCGCTTGGAACAGGCGTGGGAAGTGGTTTTCTGTGTCTTTGTCGAGCACGAACTGACTCTCAGGCATAACGTCTTTCAATTTTGTGCAAAACGAGTGCAGGAGTTTATAGGCCGTCTCAAACGAGCCATCTCGCCTGCACAAAGCTTCTGTGGTGTAGCGGCTGATCAAAGTTTTTTTAAGCTTGATCAGGCGTTACCACAGCGCCCGGACTGCCGCCTAACGAAGGGAGTCCTCCGGTTGTCCCTTGACTGCTTGTGTTCTTGCTCACCTTGTGTACCCGACGGCTTGGGCGTTGTTCGCTCTACAGGTGGCGGGTATGGCACGCTGCAATTCCTTGCTGCAAGATTGATATGACTTGTAATGAATCGACTGTTGCCGATCAGGCTTGATCAGGCTTGATCAGGCTTGATCAGGCTTGATCAGGCTTGATCAGGCGTAATAGTCAATGATCAGGGGTGATCAGGGATGATCAGGGCCAGTAGACGAAAATTACAGATCGTGATCGACCTGATCGGTCTGATCGGTCTGATCGATTTAGTCGATCAAGCACTAGTTCGAGTGAGTTGCGAGCAGATGAACGCAGGTCGAAGGTTGAAAAATGTCGATCAGGTGTTGATCGGTGATGGGGGTACTTGATCAGGCAGCGGAAGTCTTCACTGCCCGATCACGGAGCCTCTGAGTCTTAATCAGCTAACAGAATACCCAAAATATATGTATTCTTAGCCTAGACCTACGAGGGAGGTAAATTTCACTAAATCTACCTAGAGTTCCCGTGGGGTGCTTATAGCAGCCGAACTCTAGGGGCCAAACGTGAACCATAAAAGGAAGAGGTGAGTGCGCACTGCTCAATCACGTTCCCGAGACGAAAAACCTTTAAAAGAAGAACTGACACAGCGGGCTGAGTTGCGATGAGTTCTCAACACTCTACGCCTGCCGGTGAGCCAAAAACGCACGAAGTGCTCCCGCCCGGGACGTAGAGGTGTGTATTAATGGGGGAGGCGCAAAGGTGCCGACCCAGAAACGATCTGCTCTATCGTACGCAAAAGGAGAACTTTTATTATCGCTTATATCCCTAGAACTACCAATTACCTAATATCGACCAATCAGAACTACCCATTCCATCGTACTCCGTCGACCAGTAGACCTGATTTATCCGTCGTTCGTTGCTGTTCGTTAGGTACCTGTACATAGTCGTACCTTCTCACGATGTCCCGTCTATGTACACCTCAGTTTTACACGCAACTGTATACGCCGCGGTACACACAATCGTACACGCCCTTACTCACCCGGTTGTCCCCACTGTCACACCCATAATAATGCCCACAATTGGTACCAATTTTATGGCACACTTTACCACAGCCGCCCCTGAACCTCGTCCCAGCCGTACCGCGGTTGTGGTGGGGGTCGATCATGCCGTTGATCACCGAAGATCATGCCACCGTTGATCGTGTTGTCCACACCCATTAATCATGACATCATCGATCAGGCGATCAGCACCCATCAATCTGCCCTTTCTCCCGTCGATCAGGTCACAATCGATCAGGCCGTTACCGTTTAGTGGTATACCCATCGCGATCAGGCGCTCATCCCCCACCGACCGTGACATCAGCGATCAGGCATTTCTGCATTTCCATCATGCGAGCCATAACAGACGGTGCCCCAGCGACCACAGCTAACGCTCTTGTCCTAGATCGGGCCACGGCTGATCGGCTGATCGCCGCGGTCAATCAGGCTTACAGCCTGCAAGAGACATTCCGCGCACGCGATGAGCAGTTCGTTGTACTATCTAACTCGCTCGCGGTGAGCGAAGACACTATCTCGGTGCTTCGACAGCAGCTCGCTCGCGCCAACCGTAACGTGGCGGATCGTGATGCCGAGATCGAGCGGGGCGCCCTTAAACAGCTTGTGCCACTGCGTGATTTTGTCGGCGCTGCAGTCAACGATCTCAGGTCCAAGTTAAGGACCACCGAGAAAACCATGGCCGATCAACGAGCCCATATCCGCGATCTGGAGAGCAGTCGTGATCGCGATCGCTATCTACGATCGGTGCAAGAAGAAATCATCGCTGATCAAGCGCAAGAGATCTCAAGTATCATGGCACTTCCTGATCAAGCGACGTTTGATCAACTTCAGCAGCGTGTGAGCGTGCTACAAGAGGAATACGATCAGGCCGCTTCCAAGAATCAGAGCTTGGTCGAGAAGGCGTTCAAGATCAACTCCGCGGTTGAAAGATGTAAGCGTCAACACAATCGCCTCCGGAAAAAGAATAAAGCCAATCGCCTGTAGATGGACGACTATACCGCCATCATAGCCCAGATGCAGGAGATATGCGAACGTGACGGGGGGGGTGTCGGATCTCAAGACCGAGATGGAGGATCTGCACGCCGGGAATTCCCAGCTGGAGGAGGAGCTTTCCGTAGCGCAGTGTCGCTTCGATCAAGTTTCTGCAGGTCGCGACGCGCTGCGCAATCAGTTGCGACAGGCTCGAGATGAAGTTACGCAATTGCGTTCCTTCCACTCGGACCTTCAAGCCCATTTGTCTGGCATGTCACTTTAGATGCAGATCACCCCGGTCGCCAGCACCTCGCTTGCAGGTTCTGATCAGGCTGCATCACCTGCTGGCCTTCCCGCTGATTCTCCAGACACCTCGATCGGCCGAGTCGCTTCTCCGTCTAAAAGACGTATTCAACGTTGACGATCTTCATCTCGGTCCAAGCGGCCACGCCTTCTTCCTACCATTTTGGAGGAGAAGTCGGAGGATGATGATCCTCCAAGTCCTGATCAGGACGATCATAGTGGATTCCCTGACCTGATCGTCTCAATTCCATCCACTCCGACGATCAGCGAGTGTGGGAGCGAGGGTTCGCTTGATGAAGGCTCTGCCGGGTCTCTTTTTCCTCGTACGGGTGATTTCAAGTCCTTGATCATGGTGCCCGATGGTGCCGCAGACGAAAACATCTTGCCGTGGACTCCAAGTCAACTAAGTGGTTTCGATCTGCGTAGCGTCTCGGCTAAGGTGGTCTTTGATTACTTTACCCGCCCCGAAGGATGGTTGTTCCCAGTCGCCACGAACGCCCCTTCGGCTGATCAGTAGTTTTGTCACTTGATCACCCAGCCGGAGGTAGAGCGGTTATATTCTCAACTCCCCTGGGACATCTTCAAGACCATGTTGCCACCCGTCTCTTTCCGCTCAGTCGTCTGGTTTGCCGACTTTGAAGCGAAGTACCGGTCGTTTCTCAACCATCACGCGCAGGCGATCTGGGAGTCGACACATTATCTCCCCATCGATAAAGGCCTCCGCGAGAGCGATGACTTCTTCCAAGAATATTACCAAGGTCGACGTCAGCGCAGAAGTCGTGCCGGGGAAACATGGAATAGAATCGTTGAATTCTTCTTGCAGGGCATGATCGACGGGAAGTGTGATCTCGACATTTTCCTGGACCCGTCGATCTCCCATTGTGCTCGAAACCGTCCCTTGAAGTTTGCCCGGCCGAAGATGAGGCGTGGTACCCGGGGTTCCTATCGGACCCGCCACCTCGGACCCTATTAGCCGCGCTGAATGAGGTTGATGACTATGAACCTTGGCGGATCCAACATCGCCTTCCTCCTGAGGATCGCCCTGGCCGGAACATCCCTCGCATCTGCCGTAAGTTTTATGGGTCTGATTAGTCGGCTGATCGCTCTTTTAATTTAATCAATAAACACTCTTGATCATGTCATTTTCAACCGTTGCCTCGTCACCTTTTTCAAACATAACATAGATCGGCCTTACATCGGCTCATCTGCCGCTGTTCCACGACCTTACTTCGTAATATCCACCGTAAATTCACCACTTCAAGTCAGTCATAGTTTATCCATTGATCGTAATCTTTTCAGTCATAGGTTCTTCGATCATAATTCCATGATCAGTCCGCCGATCACGCATTAGTTGGACGCTTCGTCCACTTGCATTACGTCAAACTGATGTCTGTTGATCATCCTCCTTTCGAAGTCCTTGATCATAGCATCACAGTTCAGATCTGCCTCGTCTACACATGACGGCTCGTTGTAAACCTTCCAGTAGACTTGATATTCGCGTAAGGTTCTGCCATACCTAGTTTTTCTTCCAGATCGGACGTCGGTGACACGATCAACTTCGAATTCATCTGGATCTAGTGTCCTTTCCCAGCTGTCTTCGGGTAGCAAAGCTTCATCGAAATCAAAACGATCTTCTACTCCAGTTGTTAGCACAGCTGTAGGGAGATCTGGAAACTCCTTGACCAATTTCGACTTGGACAGGTGCACCACAGGGAACATGCGATAATTGGTGCCAGCTGTAACCAATCTCGCCGCATGATCACCGATCACCTCATCGACTCTGAAGGGTCCATGCCACATATGCGGCAGTTTCTTCGCGAACCCTTCTTTCACCCGATCGAGATATAACCAGACCCTTGATCCAGCTTCAATCTTGTGTGGTATCACCTGATTATTGTGCTTTTCAGCTCGATCAGCCATCGCTTGGTGCAAGCGAGTGCTCACTTGGTCACGGGCGTATCTGTAGTCTTTCTTCAACTTATATCTCCATCGACGAGCATCCCGGTCTTTACGCCGAATTCCACCTAGTTGTAATGTTGACTCCAAACATGATCGCGGATCCCACCCATACGCCAAATAAAATGGTGCTTCTCCACCAATGCTATCAGGGGTTGAGCTTAGCGCGAATACCAGACGCTCTGCGTACGAGCTCCAATCCTTTTGACCGACATCTGATACATACATCTTGATTGCTCGCGTAATCGTCTGCACCGTTCTTTCCACCTTGCCATTCGCCTGTGGACGCCATAGTGGCACTCTATCGTTGTCCCACTATCTTGTTAAGTTCATGAAATACTTCGGACATAAAACCGGGCTCTCGGTCATGCCTGATCACCTCACTAGCTCCAAATCGTCGAAACACATATTCTTCATAATTTTCGGCGACTTTCTGCGCTTTGCGAGACGATCCAGCTTTCGCGATCACCATACCCGTGAACAGATCAGTCCAAATCAGCAGTTCCGTATGCCCATCAGTTGAACGAGGTAGCGACGGGATATGATCCATGGCTATCTCTTGAAATGGATATGTGGAGAAGCGTGCCCAAAATTAGGCACAATTCTGGTCAAGTTTTGTCAAGGCATTTGGTCTAATTTCGGATTGGTTTAAACAAGGGGGGCTTTTCAGCCTATAAGGCTCAAGAAGTGTCAAGAACGCAAGTTTTGGTGAGTCACCCGACTTTGGGTATTTTACATATTTTTGTGGGGGTACATTTAGGGACTATAGGGTAGTAGTATTTTAGTTGTGGTTTTTCCGGATAGAGGGCTTTTGGTTGTGGTTTTACCTTTTAGGACAGAGGTTATACCTTTAAGTAAGGAAATATTTTAGCTTTCGGATGAGTGGCTGAAACCTCTTCTGGTCTTGGTTCACACCACAGCTAGTGGTCGCCGTTCTTCCCTTTTCGTACACTAGTCGCCTCCGCCCGCCGCGGAGTGTTTGGGGGCAGAGGGTCGAATTATCCGCTCTCGCCCATTATACCCGGTCTGGACGCGCCGCACGCGCACTTTGGCCCACCGGAAGTCCCTCGACGGGAGTACGATTTGGCGATCTTAACACCTCAACTCAAGTACGTTTAGAACGTGCTATTCACTGGATTGGGCTTGGCGTGGAGATATCGTTTGTGGAGTTTCACGAGCATATTGGGTCTTTACGCGGACATATTGGCTTGTTTTAATATTGGTTGGAAACTAGACCGGTTTTGGTCTTATTTCGTATTGGTCAGGGGCTAGACCGGAACGGTCGGTCTACCCTCTATTAGTTCGTATTGGTCAGGTCTTGATCGTTTGGACGATCGACCTATTGGAAGTTATCTCTTGGAATTGTTTTTGGTCTTTTTGTGTCTGGGGTGAAGAGTTCCGCCCCAGAGATACCTACCCAGATCGGTCTTCTATATTCAAGACCGCTTCGATCCAATCTGCGATCCCGATCCACCGAGTGTGTAACTAGCCCATTCCATCGGGTACACAAGGTGAGATGGACACTAAACAATCGGACCAAGTGGGTTCTGATGACGACCGGTCGTCTGCTTGCAGCGGACGATCGGACCAGATCTCGAGTGGTGGTCCGCGGAGTACCCCTCCGAAAGTTGGAAGGCTGGGCGCGATGGTGGTAGTCAGGTTATCGATGCTAATGTTTTCGATTTCGAACTTGACTCCACCACATATCCGCTTCTCGATGCGGTCAATCGCACCCCCCCCCCCCTCATCGCGGAGTCCCTCCTGGACGTCTTGGATGCGATGGCTGTGTCGATCACAGCGCTCGCGAAACTCACGTCGCAATTGCGCAACCTCCTCCTCCAGTTCTCGATACGGAGGGTATTCCACATTACCATGTGGGGCGTCTGATGGCGCGACGCCATAATCGGGGTGAAACCCAGTATCTGGTGAAGTGGAAGGGTTATCCACATTCACAGAGTTCGTGGGAGTCCGAGACTCCCCTGCGGCAGGATTTCCGTGACGTCGTTGACGCTTTCGAGCGGGAGAATTCCGCTGCGAGTCGACGACCAATGGGGCGGGAGAATCCACTTCACTCCCAGTCGTTGGGAAATCGCCGGAGGCAGATGTGGCGCTCACATTGTCCTCTGACACCGCGTTGGGGGCAGGAGCGCTGGCATAGTGCGTGCGATAAGGGGCACGTAATAACCCCATCGCTTTGGCTCTGACAAACGCCAAGAGCAACGCCCTCTCACCCGAACGTCACGGTGGGAATAGCTGTTGTGCAGCTGATTAAATCTAGGGCGGATCTTCTCTCCTTCCGTCCAAGCGCGGAACTTTTGTTCTGCCTCTTCGGCATTCTCTCCTTGTAGAGGAACGATGGGAACCTCGCGGAAGTTCTCAACAGGGGCACCCTGTGCTCTCGGTATGAGACGCCAGTGAACTGCTTCTGCGCGAGCAGTTTTTCCCGGAGTCGTTTCCGGCGTTCGTATTAATACGGCTGTTCAGCCACAGGTCCAGGGATATAGAATGCTAAACCATTCTTTACCACAGTCCTAGCCCACTTTTGGGTAACACGAGGACCCTCAAAATTATATGCCGCCCGTGGCGGGCGTTTGGGGGCGCGTAACGCATCCTTTCGTGCCTGTGCGGCAAGTTGGGCTTCCTGATCCGCATCCAACTCATTGGTGATGATCGCCTTCGGCGATCCGGATGTATCATCCGACATTGGTAAGAGTGGCGCACCAGTTAGTGCATTTTCCCCACGTGTGGGGAACGGATTAGGCTGCCGACATCGCCGTTCGGCGTTGTCGGAGAGGTCATCCTTAGGGGGAATATCTCCTAGGGCCTCCTCATCCGAAATACCGGAATCAGAATAGTTGTCATCCTCTTCTAGGGGAAAATCTTCAGCACCACTAAATGTGCTCATGGTAGGCCATAGTTCTGGCAGTTGGAGTTCTCCAACTAAAATTGATTATTGCGTGACAATAGTCTGAATGGGGGAGGATGTAACAGGGTTAAATTTGGTTACGTTGGTGTACGTAAGTACACAACGGTTAAGGTCAAGTATTGACCAGTCCGAAAGGTTCGGACCTATTGGTTATTTTAACCAATCAGGGCAGGAGACATTGGTGGAGGCGTGGCAGCCTGCCACGTGTTAGTACACAGGTGGTGTACATTACATTTCGGCTAGGTACGAATTGAGTAATTTCTACTTAGTACATATAGTTACATTAGTTTATTAATTTAGGCTAATTACATATTAAATATAAATCAGTTTACAAAATACTCTAATACTGCTAGGCGCACGACCAAGACCGGTCGCGCGCGCAGTGAGTGTTAAAGCAAAAGAGAGTACCTCCCTTAGCTTTTTCCTTTCTAAGGGAAGACTTGTTACAAGGCGTTAGTGGTTACTAACAAGTAAACTCAGGGAATCTTGGCCCCGAGTGAGAGAGCGATCTCTCACTAAGCCCTTATATAAGGGCGTATAGGCTAAGTAGCGGCGCATCGCCGCTTAAGGAAAGTCTTCCTTTGTGCGCTAGCCTCACCGTGCGTGTACGCACCTGCTACAGGTTGTTTCACATGCTGACTTCGGGATTTTTAGAACGATAACCCCGGAAGAGTCACACGCCTGTAAGGAATTGAGAGTGTTGCGAAAACGCTCATAACCGTGTAGTTAAGTGCAAGAGAACGATGTCACCATGCTTGAATTATTTGATTACGGCGCATCAAACGACCTCGTGAGAATATAAAGTTAGCGTCGTTGAACTTCGTGGAAGCTTATACAGCACGAAGCATGTTTTCTGTCCACATTTAACCGTGACTATACCAAAGGGCGTGATACGAACGCGCTTTGGGCTGGACGAACTGTCATTTGAGGATAAATATATGGTCCTCCAACTTGATGACAAATATCATGTTATCTTGGGCATCCCGTTGATGTCCAATTATCAACCAACGATCCACTGGAATAGGTCTGCAACAATTCCACAGAGACTGACCTAATTCAAGTGTATCAGTGGATGCATCTGTGGAGAAGCGCATGGAACATTTTTTGCGCAACGGTCATGAACACGGACGGGACATCCGGAGCAGAAGTGACGCAGGGTACAGGTGCATGATGGTAAGCGACAGAGGAGTGATATATCATATTGATTGGTCGATGATGCATATCATGATGGGTAGAGTTGATTGGTCGATATTAGGTAATTGGTTGATTTTAGGAAATAAGGGATAATAAAGTTCTCTTTTTGCGTACGATCAACTAGATCATCGATTGGGACGGCGTGATAACTTCGCGCCTCCCTTTCATTGCATAAGCAAATATACACGTCCCGGGAGGGAGCACGTAGTGCACTTTTGGCCCACCGGCAGACGTAGAGTTCCTGAGAACTTAACCTCAACTCCGCCCGCTGTGTCAGCTGCTCTTTTAGAAAGGCCACTGGGAGGGTGATCGAGCCTAGTGTTCTCACCTCTTCCCCATTATTGTTTTGCATCTATCCTCTAGAAGTTCGGCTGCTTTAAGAGCCCCTTGGGAACTCTAGGTGGATTTTTGTAAAATCCGTCGATCTGCACATAGAAAGTGCGGATCGAGCCCCTTCCTCTTAAGTTTAGGCTAGGAATACATAATATATTGGGTATTTCTTTATAGATCTAGGCTTAAGAGGCTCGGAGATCAAGTGGTGAAGATTTACGCCACGTGATCAAGTACCCCTTCGCTGATTAACACTAGATCGACACTGGCAATCTGCGATCTGCAATATACGGATCCGCAATCTCGCCAATTCGCACTAGATCAACTGGTTCGATCTGCGAACTGCGATCATCGATCTGTGATCAACGATCATCGATCTACGATCTACAGAACCGCAATCTCGCCAACCCGCACTAGATCAACTGGGTCGATCTGCGATCTGCAATCATCGATCGGCGATCTTCTACCCACAGTTTTCCCTGGGATCTCGAATCTGTGATTTTTCACCAGATCGACACCGGTCGATCTGCTCAAGGTGATGATTGCGGTGATCGGGCAGGTTAGTACGATATTGACCGGCCTTCGGTGAACGGAGTATCCCCCTCCGATAGTGATACGGATATCAATTGCCTTTTTTTACACCAAAAGGGCTTTTTCTTTTAAAAAAAGAAATGGGTTTTCTAGCAAAAAGTGTTTTTTTTTACAAAAAGTGTTTTTTTCTATGGCGAGGAGGGACAAAGGTGTGGTCGGAATTGCATTAATCTACGTCACAGTCACCTGGAGAGCGACCCACGCCCAATCCTTCGGATACACAAGGTGAACAAGACATACGCCTGTCACAGGACAACCGGAGGACCCCCTTTGTTAGTCGGTTGTCCTGGTGGAAACGACTGTCCAAGCCTCAAAATTTGTCCAGCCGCTCCACCACTTATCGCAGCGTCAGACGGATTGGTTAGTATCGATGGAGCCACCAATTCTGATCAGGTAATTGAAGCGGAGGGTACAGCCCTTATTAGCAACAGTTAAGTGGGAGTATTCCATGCAGCTGTTATGGACGACGGTTTCCCTAAGGAAGATTCAATAAAGATACGCAATAGCCACCGTGAAGAGAAGCTGCCCATGGTAGGCAGCGGTCACCATAAGGAAGAGAATATTACAGCGGTAGGTAGTGGCTACAGTGAGGAGGAAACGGGTCGGCCAAGTCCATCTGACCTGACTGCAGAGCACATTGGGAGACTTAACGTCCTAGCGCAAACAGAGACCATATTAGCTACTCAGTTTCTAGCGCCCGGTGACCCTCCGAAGTGAGATGGATCTTCCACTATTAGTCAGAAAAAAAGATCGATAAGATGCTTATGTTAATACCTAAAAAAATAGGGAGATTAAGTTAAGTAATTCCCCTCGTTTCGTGATACGGAAAGAAGTACAGTCTCCCCCATACCTCTCGGTAGATAGTGCGAACCTGTTCTTGCTGAGTCCCTCTCTTTGCGGTGATATCTTGATCATCTTTGGGATTGTGTTTACAGCCAATTGATCATCAGTTAGCCAATCTACATCTTTACAGACCTACCAACCTACTTTAGACCAATCAGAAACCAAGATATTTTTGTGGTTGGTCACTCTATGTTCATAAACAACACACTTCCATCTGTCGTGTGTTACACACTACTTATTAGTACCCTAAAACATATGTACTCAGATGAGTACAAACCAGGGGTGTGCGGTATCGATTTTAAGGTTCGGTATGGTATTTCTAGGTGAATACCGAAAATAGATGGAGGGGGTATGGTATTAGGTATATGATACCGATTTTCAAATCAACGGTATCGGTATTAGGGTATTGCTACCGACTTTTGCCTCAAGGGTACCCCAGTACTGGTACCATTACCGAGTTTAGACCACACTGTTTATAACAACCGGAATGATACCGAGACAAAGGGAGAGCGGTACCTATAACGGTAAACAATACCGACTTTGCCAAGAAGCGGTATCCAATACCAGTACGGATACCGACTTTGGGCAAAATCGGTATCTAATACCGGTACCAACACCGAGCTTAGAGTACAGCTATTAGAGTACGTGAGAGGTAGTTATTATAGAGATCTGTGAGAGGGGTACAGTACAGTAGCACTTGTGGCAACATCAGGCAAACTGCCGTAGCAGCATTTAGAAGGAGATCAGTGGCAGCAAAAAGCCGTGGTATAATGCTTGCAGCATCGGTATTGGAAGAAGGTGCTAAAGCTTGAGTCTCTTTTAACAGAGTAGATATATAACGTGGTACTCGTGATAGTGAGGATGGGCACTGGACACCAACAACATTGGAGGAGTAGTTAGAAGGACTATTGCAGCATTACTCTGATTCCTTATAATAGTATACTATCCACCACTACTTGAGATGCTCGCATTATATATATTAGAGTTCAGATAGCTTCTTCTGTTGTCGTCAATCAGCTGGAGGCTACTAGTGGGGCCACGTCATACCACTCTCTAACGAGATCCTTCTTCACCCTGAATAAAAGAGTAACTTCGAACACCTCGTCTCCAAGAAGCGTTCGGAGATCATCAAGACTAGTTTGGACTGAGAGAAGACCCGTTCGCATGATACCGACTTTGTATTGGGCGGTAGGGTATATCAACAAATGATACCGACTTTGTGTAGCGCGGTATGGTATACCGACAATTGATACCAAGTTTGTCTTGAGCGGTACGGTAGCCACACAAATGATACCGACTTTGTGTAGAGCGGTAGGGTATAACCGCAATTGATACCGACTTTGTGTGGCAGGGTAGGGTATACCGACATTTCATACCGATTTTACGTGGGACGTATGGTATACCCTGGCTCAGTACCAACTTTAGTAAGGCCGGTATCGGTATAGGAAAATACCGATATTCAATAGCGGTATATACCGGTATTGTTTAATACCGTTATCAAATACCGCACACCCCTGGTACAAACACACTAAAGTTAATGAAAATAATTTTCCTGGTACAAACACACATAGGGCAGGTTACTAGTAAGTGGGATATGATTATTGCTCAAACTAATAAAAGTATCAATCATACCCGGCTTTAATAAAAACCGGTATTATGAATACGTTTAACACTTCTTAATATATATTCTTTAATAATAGAGCCCCTGATTACTACGCCACCATATTCCTACAGCCGCGCGCAGTGTTTGGTGTGTATAATGAACAATCGGGCCCATGGTTGATAACAGCGGTGCCATGTGGTACGTCGGTGGAAGTGTTAAAAATAGTCTGTATACTTAATTATTATAATTAGGTAGGACCATTTGTTTTTAGTTAGCAATATGTATTTCTTATCTTTTAGGTGCTAAAAATAAGGCAGCTGTACTCGG
>CM047587.1:44341258-44365569 GCA_026184515.1 Peronosclerospora sorghi | reverse complement strand
ATTTGACTTCACTATACGACTATTGCGACTCGAGTTTCCTACGTATTTACGCTACGATGGACAACAACAACTTTCAACAGGTTATGAGCACAAAGGGTCAAGCCGTATCAAGTGACGACGGATCCCTTGAAGAGAAGCCGGTCTCGTTCGGAGCCGAAGGGATGCAGATTTTGGAGATGTTAAAGAAATTGTGTGACCGCATGGACAAGCTTGAGTCTTCCAAGGTACAACCGGACATGAACAACTTTGGATTCAACAATTAGATGCACCTAGGGACTCGCATGCGCATGGAGTCGCTTGAAAGCACTCCGGGGAGGCAACCGCAGGTGCCTCCAAACGTACCACCAAATGTACACCAAAATAACTTTGGTATGGGTGCACCTATGCATCAACGTCCCCCAGCTTTCAAGCCCCCCTAGCGAAAAATTGCAAACTCTCCATCAAAGTATTTGATGGTACCGAGCAGTATCGAGGGCTTGGTGCTGGATTCAAGGACTGGGGTACAAGATTTATTGGGCAAATCTCTATCGCGGAATCCGCTTGCGAATATTACTGGAGCGAAGATTTCAAGGTCGATTTGCTCGGTCATTACCTGGGTGGTACTGCCGAGAAGTACTACAACAGACGGGTTCACACATGGTGGACAGAAACGCCCACTCTCGTGCATGTGATGAATAATATTCTTAGTGCATTTCATACGACCATCACCTCTGCACAGGCGATGAAACTCTTCACCAGTAGGAAGAGCCCCAAGGTCTCATGGAATGATCACTTCCTTTACTTGGTGCAAATTTACGAAGCTGTTGTCAACAGTGAGCCGCTCGTACTGGACAATGTGGTCCATCATGCCTCGCCGGAATTGAGGACGGTGTTAGTGGCTAAGTACGATCACACGCAGACGGACTACCTCCGACATGCCGAAGAGTTAACACACTTTGCACAGGCTGTCGAAGGCGATTCAAGGGCTTCCAAGACGCACATCATGAAGCAGTGAATATGGTTGAAGATAAGAAAAAAGTCATCTAGTGTCATGGTTGCGGTAAAGTAGGTCATATTAGACCGAAATGCCCTAATAAGCCTGACAAAAAAGTCGATTTATCGCTCGCTGTCTCGAATTTCGCGCCGAAATCTGTTGCAAACACTTGGATACTCAATTCCGGTGCTAGTATGCACTTGGTTAATCAACGGAAGTATCTGCGTGATGCCGAACCAGTTGACGGCACGTTAAGTGTTTCCAGGCTGATGGAAAACAGCTGGAAATTACATATAAGGCTGGATCTTGTTGAAAGTCCATGCCAATGGTAAACCAAAGACCGTTCGTGTGGAGAACGAATTTTACGTGGATAATCTCGCCAAAAACATCTTGTCGTATGGTATTTTGGAGGAGAAAGGGTGCCTAGTGGCCTATGTCAAAGGCAACCGTGTATTATTACACAAGTCCACCCAATCTCAAATTTTCGACATCCAAAAGACCAACAAGGTCTTAACGGTAAACGTTTCCGTCGTCATCGACAATGAAACTCATTTTCCGGCCGTGATGCCCATTATCGATGAGAACGACACCGTTTTGGCCCGGAAATCAGATGTCCATAAAGGGTCGTTGATTTATTTTCATGCACGACTCGGACATCTGAATTGCGATGCCATTGAACGTTTGGCTAAGGATAAGTCTAGCGGGGTTGTCTCGACGGACCATAAACGGATGAATTGTTTGACCTGTTCCCAGGGCAAGCAAACGAAAAATTCGAGGTCCGTCAAAGACAGTGGCACCAACTCATTGATTGATCGTATCGGTGGTGTCAAATGTTCGGACCTAAAAGGTCCTATCACCCCAAAAGACCGCCTAGGAAACAGATATATGATCAACTTTGCTGATCATAAGTCTAACTACGTGCATGTTGTTTTGGCGAAAACAAAAGATGTTGCCGCGAAGAAGTTTGAACACTTCATGGCATTTTTTTGAAAGGCACTATAACTGCAAGGTTCGAATTTTACGTAGCGATGGAGGGTACGAGTTCAAGAATCTCGATGGTTTCTGCATGCAGACTGGTGTTGATCGCCAAATCAGTGAGGCCAACAGCCAGTCTAGCAATGGCAAAGCAGAACGCATGCACCGAACAGTCATGAACATGGCTAGGTGCATGCTTTTCGCAAGTGGATTACCTCTCACTTTTTGGGGCGATGCGGTTCAATACGCTGCGTATATTTTGAACCGCAGCCCAAGCAAATCAAATTCTCGCCGTCAGTCACCTTTGGAGGTGCTGACAAACAAACAACTGAACCTCGGTGAGATCGTTGATTTAGTCTCGATCTGCACTGTGTATAGAAATCCTGGAAAGGATTCACTAGCACATCGTGCCCAGGTTGCGGTTGTGGTTGGGAAAAGCAAAAAGGTCAAAGGGTATAAGGTTTACCTAAAGGGTGAACGCAAGGTTGTTGTGACGCAACACATAAAAAATGTTGAAACCTTGACCACGATCAAAACCGTACACTTCAACAAGTATGGTGGAAGATCGACAATCAGGGGGGGGGACGACTACCTCTCCGACCACCAAGAAGACGAAGGCTCGCAACAAAAAACGTTGGCAACGCGAGCCCTGCGTCACGCGAATTGTTTACAGGTCCAAGATTGAAGATCCGACTACTGCTGACGAAGTTACAACTGAAACTCAAAGTGCACTTGAAGATGGTGGGTCCATACATTTCGTTAGTGAAATGGACCCGAAGAGTTTTACTCAAGCAATGAAGTCGGCTAACAAGAACAAGTGGACGACTGCTGTTCAGGAGGAGCTTAATGCTCTTGAACGTAACGAAGTTTGGAGCGTCGTCGAGAAACCTCAAGATTGTCGACCTCTCCACACAAAATGGGTTTTCAAGACAAAGCCGGACCAAGATGGTGAAATCGAACGGTTTAAGGCTAGACTCATTGCATGTGGCAACGAGCAACGTTTTGGTATTGATTACAACTTAACGTTTGCCGCCGTTATCGATATGAATACAGTCAAGTTGGTTCTGGCGTTGGCGACCAAGTGGCAGGTGCCTGCGAGGCACGGGGATATTCCAAACGCCTATGTTAAGGCAGAGGAAAACGAACACGATATTTTTCTGTTCATCCCCCATGGTATGCATCTAAACACCGATGCATGCAATCAAGATGACCAAGCCTAAAAGGTACTCAAGCTCAAGAAGACGCTTTACGGCCTCAAACAGGCAGGACGACTGTGGAATAAGCTGATTCATGGAAAGCTTTTGGAACTGGATCTTACGCAGTGCTTGACGGACATGTGTCTATACGTCAAGCACTTGGACGGCGAAACATATAGTAGGCATCTATGTTGATGACCTACTAGTAACTGGTACAAAACAAAGGAGGAGATCGTGGAGCAATTCTTTGATGATATGAAATGCCTCGAGATTAAGAATCTCGGCATGGTATCAAAATTCCTTGGTATGCGAGTGGTTTTTGACAACAACTCGGGATACAAGTTGGATCAAGAAGTGACGATCGATGCGATCATCAAGGACTTCAAGATGCAAGACGCAAACGTAGTTCGAACACCGATCGGCACCGACTTCGAAGATACCTCGCTTCAACCAAGTGAACCTCTGAGTAGTGATGGTTCGATCACTATCAAGGATTTCCAGTCTTTGGTCGGCAGCTTGCTCTGGATCGCTCGCTGCACCAGACCCGACATTGTATACGCCGTTCATAAGGCGACTCGACGTACTCATGCCCCCACCATCGCTGACTGGCAGCTTGCCAAGAATATTTTGCGTTACCTCAAAGGTACCAAATATCTTAAGTTTTGTATGGGGCGTGGTGAGGTGGCGAGCAACGAGATGAGCATCAAGGCGTATAGCGACGCGGATTACGGAGGTTCCAAGAGCGATAGGAAGTCAACCTCCGGTGGACTCATATTTTTGGTTGGCGTTTTGGTGGCTTGGCTTTGCAAGAAAAAAGGTGCCGTCTCGTTATCGACTATGGAAGCGAAATTTTATGCGGCTTCGACGAACGTAGTGATGCTTTTGGGATTCAAGGAGATCATAGAGGAAGTTCAAGTCAAGATGAAGCTGCCCATGCAACTTTGTATGGACAACCAAGCAGCAATCAAGATTTTCAAGGGCGAGCAAACAAGTGCCAAGATGAAGCATGTTGACATTCGAATCAAATTTATTGTTTCAAAGTTAACGGATGGACTTATCGAAGCTACCTACGTTTCGACTCATGATATGCTTGCTGATGGACTTACCAAGGCACTGCCAGCATCAAGGTTCGAAGAGCTACGCGCCGCGCTCTGCTTTCAACATGTGTGATTTTCGAAATACACTTGAGGAGGAGTGTTAAAAATAGTCTGTATACTTAATTATTATAATTAGGTAGGACCATTTGTTTTTAGTTAGCAATCTGTATTTCTTATCTTTTAGGTGCTAAAAATAAGGCAGCTGTACTCGGTTCTGAGTACTGCGGATTTTTGTACTGATAAGGTATGTAGGTAACACAACAGCTGTTAGCGGTATAGTATACCTGCAACAGCTCATGCATATACATGTTAGGCTAGCGAATCACTTCTCAATAAACTTTGCATTGGATAAACATCTAATTGCACTCACTTCGTCGGACGTTCAACAATCTCTCAAAGGGTGTCACTCTCGCAACTTAGCTGTAATTGATTGTCAAGATACAGACACGAGACGATTTGGTATATTTGACTTCACTATACGACTATTGCGACTCGAGTTTCCTACGTATTACGCTACGATGGACAACAACAACTTTCAACAGGAAGATTATTTAACAGAATTTCTACGTGATATGTTGCTCAAAGTAAGCCGCTTGATGATGTGGTACGTCAGGTGACTCTTGCAAAAGCGTTTTCTGTGGAGGAATCCAAACATCATCGAGGAGACACGTCGCAAAGATATCTCCCCGTTCTTCTTGATTACCACAAAATCAGTTGAGGGGTTCGGTTTATATGAATTTCGATGGGACCATAATCCATGGATCATCGAGCCGTCCACGCTCTTGCTCGAGGCACGCAAACTCGACGGAATTCCAACACGTTCTATACAGGATCTCAAGATAAGGCGGGTAGGAGTAACCGAATTCATGAAGTGCACAATTCCAAGGACCAAGAGGTCATACAAAGCAAAAGTCCTGATAGCGGTGATTTTTTCTTGTTCCCCTCCTGTACCTGGTGGTGCAATCAACGAAGAACCACCAGTCATTCATTTGGCATGGATACCTCACGTTTTGGATTGGAAAATACTTCATGATCGATACATTCACGGAACCCAGAGGGAAAGTGCTCAAGAATGGACGGAGCTGATGGATTACGCAGTGGGGGAGAACTAGCCAGATTGTAGTGGGCTTTGTGCTCTCTAAGGATAGCCTGTTTTGGCAACGAAACGGAGTAGGTAGTCGACCGAAGACATTAAGAATGGGTATGGAATCGAAGTATCACTCATGTTCAAGCAGTAACAACGTATGAACAGCGGGGGAATTTAAGTGCTAATATGTACGGAATGTATGCTGTTGATTACAATCCGAAGACACAATTAAACCCTGTCAGTTGTAGATTCACAGCTAATAGTACTTAAGACAAAATAGTCTACGATTCTATTAATACTGCTATCTATTGTATTACGGATCTGGCTAAGTAGGATTAATACGTTATTAGTATTGCCATGGCCTCGGACATGATGCAGTTGCAAACTGCTGTTTATTTATAGCAGTGCTGACACGAATGTTTTTTTTTCAATCGGGGTTTTATTTGGTTTTTGAAATAACCGACGAATTGGGTTCAGCGGAAAATCTGTTTTTTGTTTTTTTTGTCACATGGGTTTCGAACCCTGGAGACCTGAACGTAACGCTCAAGCTGTTCGGCACCAGTCAACTTCGAGAGTGAGATCAGCTGGTTATCGTTTCCTAGCCTACGTTGCTCCCTACAGTCTCACAGCTTGAACGTTCTAGATCGTGGACAAACAGTCTACAGCACCTCCACACTCGTCTTGGTCTACACGCTTCGACGCGCGTTCTAGAACGTTCTCGAGGTGGTCGCCCACCGGGCTCACCCGTGTTCTGCCTTTTAATACGGCTTCTTAAAGTGATGCCAGCACCAGGTTGTGCATGGTCATGTTACTAATGCACGAATCATTTGGCATAGAGAGTACACGGTCGGCAGTGCTCGCCAACACAGGCCTCGGGGGACAATGCGAGACTTGCATAATCGCATTGTCCCCCGAGGCCGAGCTGCGACTCAGAGAACTATAAAAAGAAGGGATCATTGGCGTCAAGCGTAGATCTCTCCTTTCCACATTGTGGTGCTCCTCACTTAGAAACTCGTATCTGGATATATCAAATCTGAATTCTCCAACGATTTCCAGCTTCAACCCTAGCTCTATTCCCATCAGGGAGCGTGCGGCCGGCAGCGCCAGGAATTATGATGCGCCTGTGCCTCTCCATCCCAATGCTATCGACTCTGTTATGCTAGGCAACGACGATGAAGTGGGGGAGCAAACTATGATGAGAACGATGTGGAGGAAGTCGCCAACGGACCGCACAGTAAGCGCGGTCGTCTTCAGAGCAATGTTTGGCAATACTTACACAGGCAGTAAACCCCAGACGGCCAAGTCGAGCATCTGTAAGCATTGTAAGCCCCTGATTAACTACACCAAAAAGAGCGAGATGGTCAAGATACATCTCAACAAATGCGTCTCTTTCCGAAAGCTGATGAACGATAATGAAATGTCCAAGACTCTGCTTGCGTCAGAACGACATTTGCATTTGCTTGTCTGGACGTGCGACTTTATTCAGGTAACGGCGAGCCAAAAGGCACAGCGGGTCGAGGTGAGCCACAGTCACAATGAGCGCTTTATCGAGAATCTCGAAAAGACGCTGGCGATCCTGCGCCCACTTGATCGATTCATCGTCAAGCACCAGTCCGACAAGATCCCAATTACCGAGGTGTTACCCGACTTCCTCAGCCTGCAAACGGAATTCAAAAAGGCCCACAACGACAACTTCATCACCACGGAGGAACGCTACTACCTCATCAAGCTTGCAGAGCAGCGCATGGATTTCATGTATAGAGTGGCGCGCGGCATGTCCTACTTGCTCAACCCGGTTTTCCTTAGTGAAGGCATGCCCAGCGCCAATCGTTGTAACTTGGAGGACGCTTTTATCAACTCGGCCATTGACGACGAACAGGCTGTCGACGATGCTCATAGAAGACAGCTCTATTTGGAATATACCAAATTTAAAGTCGCGACGACAAATGAAAAGACCCAAAATTCTTTCGATTTCAGCTCCTTGCCGATCGAAGCAAGACTCCAATCGAATGGTGGCTGACCGACAGCGGGGACTATCCCCCGCTCCAGAAAATTGCCATAAAACTTTTTAGCACTTCGACCGATGCTTCCGAGCGCAACTTTTCGACAATGGGGTTCATCCATTCTAAGCTCAGAAACAGCTTAGCCCCGGATACCGTCAAGAAGCTTGCCTTCATCGAGTCAAACCTTGTAGCTTTCTACGAATACCAGACGCATGCAATGATGAGCATGACGGTGAGAGCGAGACTGGCAGCAACGTCGATGAACACGAGGTGCCGTCGTCTAAACTATAATAGTATAGACTATTATATACCAGTCCAAAACTAAAACCATGGTTTTAAGCGCCAGAATTCGGATTTTTTCCATAAAACCAAAAACCCGATGGATAAACTCGGGGGTTTTCCACCCCTGGGTTATAGAGCGTTCGTTGAAAACAACGTCGCAGATAGAGGAAGTTGTCTGGTTTGTTCTTGAAAAGTGTAAAGTAGACCGCACAATTACCGCACGCATGAATGTAGCCCTATGCGAAAACCATTTCCGGGTAGCATGATGATTTGTACGCCTCGCCCTACGAGTGTAGGTAGAACAGTGGCTCCTTGTTGAATGGAGCGCACGTCTCGTTTGTGAGCCTTTTAGTATGTAGTGTGTCGGGTCGCCACGCACGTGCGTGGCAAAGATGCGACGGAGCGTCACGTTGAGACTTTCTGCTCTTGCCCGTCCACTCGGTTAAGTTTCGAGCATCCTTGTGGTCGTAGGTAGGTAGGCCTCCCCCGAAAGTCTCTCGGGCTCGTCGACGCAGTGGCAAACGTCGTGGCAAGCGTGGACGAATTGGTTTTTTTTCGCGACCGATGGAAGTGCAGCAGCAACGTAAGCGCGTGGCCATCACGTCGTCCTTTTTTCCCGTGGACGAGCGGCTCTTACCGCAATTAAACATTTCCGCCGCGCAGCACGATGAATTACGAGAGTATGCGCTCCAAGCCGCTCGAAACACGATTCGAGATGGACCACAATGGGGGCGTTCGAATATTGAACAGGCCGTGTCCAGTGGCTGGAAAGTGCTCTCGGCTCGGCCCGCGGCTTGCTTTATGACCAAGAAACAAGTCAAGAAGAAGAAGAAGAAGAAGAAGAAAGGGAAGAAGAAGAAGAGTGAGAGGAAAGCAGCCAAGGCGCAGCAGCACGGCATGCATCGTCAGCAGCAAGAGGATGAGAAACGAGCGATCCCACCCTCTCCGTCCATTGCAATCCATCCGAGGAGTCTGGATGACATTGGTAATAGTCAATATCCCGCGCAAGCGCAAGCGTTTGCACCTGTGCCAGTGGAAACGACGAGCGGCCAGCACTTTATGGCGCATGCCATTCTGCCCAACTCACTTGAGGACGTGATGAACACGTTGTACTGTGAACACACGTGTGAAATGCGCGAGTTGAAACGAAAAATGTACGGCGACGTTGCCTTGGATTGCTGTGTGTTGCAGACGCTCGAGGGCGCGACGCTTGAAGATCCTTTCTGGTACCTCGGGCTGAAATGGTTGGCGCTGCGCTCCCCGATGCAAGCATTAATGGCCAGTCGCGAGTTTGTCTACCTGGAACATCAAGGCACGCACGTGGATCCGGACACGGGCCGGCGCATGCTCTATCGCGTGACGCAGTCGGTACATATTAAGGGATATGGTGGGCAAGACTCGTACTTTGGCCTGACGCGAGGACATATCGAAGCTGCGTTTGTGTACTGGATGGATGACGAAGCGGAAGTACGAAACCCGTTGCTCCACGTCTGTGCAAAAGGTCGGATTCACATGAAGGGCAGTATGCCCGATTCACTCATGTACAGATATCTCAAGTCGTTCTGGCGCTCCGAGCGCTTGCTCTTCTCTTCGAACAGTGGTCCCTCCTTGTTTGGCAATACCATCGTTAATGAGAGCCCATGCCAACTCTTGAAAAAGACGTCGAAGGAGAAGAAACTGCTGCGACGACACAAGATTCCGAGCGGCCCACCGCTTGAAATGGCTCATGATTGGGTCGCTGATGAACTCCGTCCTCGATGTTCTGTGTGCAACAAAAAGTTCCGCCTCGTTGGACGCTTCAAGCACCATTGTCGGGCGTGTGGAGAAATCATGTGCCGTGAGTGCACGTTTCAGCACAGAGTGAACGTCCGCGCGACGCGAAGCTTTCGCGGCTTGCGAGGCACGGTCGCAGCATCGTCGGATTTAATTGCTGATACGAAAGCCGCAATGAATCCTCGGCCCATTGTAAATTTTGAAGAGACCATGGCGTGCAGCGTTGATAAGAAGGTGGAAGAGGAGGGGAGAGCTGGAGACTTCCATGACAGTCTATGTCTTGTACATGGGACAAAAGGAAGAAGTCCCTCCGATACAGCCGTCCTCGGTGGCGACTCTGTCGTATGCGTCGTGATGGCCAAGGTGTGCCTCCGGTGCCTCCAAAGTGTCCCGATTGTCACGAGGTCTAAAAGCAAATCTGCCACGCAACGGCGACATAGTGAAGTGGCATTCCATGGAGACCTATCTGGATCCAGCACTCAGGGCGTTAGAGCGCTTGGGGTATACGAAGAGGTTCCTTCGCGTCCGCGAACATGGACACCAGATGAGACGGAATTGAAAGAGCTGGAAGAATTTGTAGACGACGAAGGGCGCATGTCTGGAGGGGAGTTGGATCTTCCCATGTTGATGGATACGGACACGGAGAGTGTGGATGGACTCGCAGACATGAAGCGAAGGCCCGACTCGACTGCGTTTGATGCAAGAATTGGGTCTGGGAGTGAGGTACAAGATGATGGGCTCGATACGCACGCTCAGAGTCATCGCGTGATGCTTCTTTCACCTCCCGCTTTGTATACCTCCTCCCCCTTTACGTGTGACAAGCAAGTGGACCGAGACGATAGCACGTACACCAGTAGTTGGCGCTCGGAACCCTATTCGAGCCAGACCAGCGTCGCCTGTTCGAGTGACTTGGACGGTGACGACAACGATTCGATTCAATTCTACCCCACGCGCATCAATGCCATTCCGGATGAGACCGAGTCGAAACCATGTCCAGGCACGCACCACGGCCTTGATGCGACGAGTTTGTATGAGCTACAAGACGATGCCAATGACCGTGCGGGTGTGACAGAGACCGCGTTGCGTCACTTGCGTCAACTCGACGAAGAAACCTTGTTCCCCCTCCAACGCGTCTCGATGTCATTGTGTACGTACAGTGGAGAGGATGACAGCGAGGTGGAGGAATAGAGTAGACGCACTCCCACACCGCCTATGGACCACGTTCGAGTGCTAGTCCCCAGTAACAAGACAGATCTGATCTGCATGAACCACGTCTTCCGGGAAGAGAAACCTACTCGACATGATAGAGTAGCGTACAAACGAGATAGGATAGAGAGACGCCCTTGGTAGGAACTAATGACCTTTCGAAGGCACATATATATATAGATGTCGGGAGTGCATACTTTGTCGCTTGATGACCAATTTTTATACTCTATTTGCTGCTACATTGATTCGATGAAAAGAGAGACTCGCTACTACGACGAAAGCAAGGAGAGGGATGCAATGTAGGCGTCGGCGCGGGGCGTTGGCGCCGTGTGGGTCGATCCAGGGCACAGCAACGACGATCGTGCTTCGGACGACATTTCGCCCGCCGTGGTCGCGGCCGTCGTCTTGGCCACGGTGTCATCTTCCGCGAACCGATTCATCTTGCTCCGTTGCTCTGCAATGGAGCGAATCAAGGCTTCTTGCTGTGCAATCGATCGTTCCACCTGTTCCAGTTGGTCGGGTATGGACATGGAGCGAAGCTTGGAGCTCTCGGACTGACGAGCAGCCATCGACGGTCGACGCGGTGCAGGCGACAGAATGGCGTCGCTTCGGTTCGTCGAGCTCGCCCCGCGCTCGCGCGAGCTACGTCTCGCACTCGTGTCTCCGTCCTCGCCACAGTGGGGGGTGGTCGGCAAGAGAAGATCGTCGAAATTAAAGGTGCTGTCGCCTCCGCTGAACAAGTGACTCGGTCGAGCGGGTGGCGACTCTTCGCCATTGTGGAGATCCTCGACGTCGTACAGAAGAATACTCGGTCGCAAGTTCTTCTTCTTCTCTCTCGCCATGTGCATCTGCCGCATGCGTTCCACGCGAGCCGAATACTCTTCATCGGTTTCTTCAATCTCGTCATCCTCGTTGCCACCATCGAGTCCAGTGTTATTGAGTTCGTCGTCCGCTGCATAGCGACCACCCGGGAAGAAGCCACGGAGCGGTCCGGGTCGCAGGCCAGCGTTATCTGCCAGAGAACCCTGCAACACGAGCGGAAATTGCTTGATCATCGTAGGGGCCGCGTAAAAGTTCGTCGCTCCTCGCATCGTCCCCTTGCGCTCCTGTCGGATACTAAACATGCATTTCTTGCACAGTTTAACATTGTTGACGGCCGGATATCCATTGGGCCGAGTCTCCTCGAGACTCTTCTTGGCTGGTTGCTTGAGCAACACGCTTGTAGGACGACTTTCCCTCTGGTTTCCATGGCAATGGGAGCAACGAGGATGCGAAATGTCTTCCACTTCTTCATCATCGACAGCATGTGGAGCTGAAGAAGGGGGTGCAACGACAGGCAATGTAATCATGCAGCGGGAACACATGACCTCACCGCACATGCGACAGTGATGGCGATGGCGCCGGACGATACCAAAGCTTTTAAAGCACACAAAGCAGACTTTTCGCTGATGATCGGGAATCCAGCACGGCTGGGGACTGATCGACATGCGACTGATGACACGAGCCGTTCGGAATCCGCTCGACATGGACTCGTGTTGTGATGATGGAAAAGGCATGGCAGAAGGACCATGGGCTGTAACCTCCGAGCTACCCTGACTCTTGACAACGCTATGGGCCGACTGAGAATGACATATCTCGGCTGGTGGATGCGGGAAAATCATGCCATGCTTCATGATGTACTTAATGTCTGCACAGTACTCGATGCGCACCACGGTGGGCGCAAACTGGGAAAGAAATGCACTACTAAGCCACGAAGACGCTCGACCTCCCGGATCGAGAGAACCTTCCGCAAACACTTTAACGGCATTCGATGCTTCGTCGAACATATACATTGATATCATTGACAGATAGCCGCGCACAAATCGTAGCTTGGACGGGTCGACACCGTCAATCTTGCCATCATGACCGATAATTTGAGGCAAGGGAGGCAGGATGTCATCGCCAACGGACTGCATGACCTTGACAAGCACCTTGTATCCCTCGTCAGTGACCACAGTCTTTGCATACTCATAGTACGCGTGATCTCGGGGCGAGAAGAACCTCGCGGGTCCACCCGGGGACGCAAATGCCATCCACTTGATGCCAAAGAAGCGAAACGGGTCGCTCTCGGTTTGTGTCTCGAGCACCTGCAGCACCGCAGCGTCCAAAAAGTAATCGCGAAAGAGATACGCGCTGATCGAGCGTTCATCGAGCGTCGTGTCACTATACTTGCCATATTCCACGTCTTGCAGCGTGAGACCCGGAATGCGTCCCGTCGCGACAAACTCATTGGCCGTGGCACTCGGATCCTTGCGTTTGTACACGGCCAAATGCGGCTTGGCACTGTGCAGTTTCCACTGTTTCGGATCATCAAAAATCTGCTTGGTGCCGTCCCACGCCGCTTGGGATTTCTGCAAACAGGCGGCAATGAGCTCTTCGGCGTGCTCGCGCATCTGCGTTTGCTGGGCTTCTGTAATATCGACGCGGGGAATGACCTCGTCCATGCGCGGGAGCTTGGCAACGTGCTTGGCCTTGGCGCGCCCGGGTAACTTGAGTCGCGGCCGCATCGTCGAGCGGTGGTGGTGGGGCGACACGCTGTCGGGATTCCAGGGCGCCACGGTCACTTTGGTCGGGCGATGGACATGCGACCTCGAGAGTGGCGGGTCCGAGAGACTCGAGTGCTCACTCTCGGCAAAGACGGGCTCGGAGGCGCGATAATCCATGCCGATCCTGCTGTTCATCGCTTGCTGCTGAATAGCGGAGACCTACGAGGGGCAGAGCAATCCGTTACAAGTACCGCGAGACGGAAGGGTGTGAGACGTTTGGGTTTTTAAGTGATTGGGGGGGGGTTGTATTGAGATTTTACTGTCGAATTGCAGAGTGCAACACAGCGTGGTGGGGGACGGGACTGTGTGTGTCTCTGTGTGTTTGATCGACGTATTGAATGATGCGTTCGTTGTTGGACGGACGTACGACAAGCCACGCTCAGCGCTGGCTCGCCGTTTACGTACCGAAGGACAGGGAGTCGGTTCGATAGAAAGACCATTTTGGTATTTTAGGAGCGGACTTTTTACAAATAAATGCCCACAACACACATAGATGAGCGCGCATCCTCCAAGACGCGAGAGGCATGAGGATGGTTACGCGTTCCCACTTGACCGTGCCTCGAGGATTGCACCGCCATCTGAGACAGCGAATTTTTCGACACGTAGTGTTGCAAGGGTGTGCTCGTCTCTACCGCCGCAAGGACTCCAAGTTAGGTAAAAGCAGCAAGTACCCGTAAAGAAGTGGCGCTCTATAAGAGTCCTATACAACGTCGACAGCGAAATAACGAAGTGGGGAAACAGAGAGGGGGCGGCCTATCCATGCCATCGTCCAATCACAGGATGCAGGAGCATTCGTACTTAGGCGTTTCCTTGTGCCACATCACGTGGTACCCTAAAAAAACCGCACCAACCTCGCGTTGAAGATGCAGTCGTCGGCGTCACCGGAACCTTGTGCCAAGCACGAGGGCGCGGTGCGGGAGACCGCGGCCGATGCGTCCCTGTGCAAGCTCTCTGCGAGTCAAGTAGGCTACTTTAATGATCCATTTGTACACTATTTTGTCAAGCGACCGTCGCGCCGACTGCCCATTATCAATCGTGGGTACTATGCCCGCGTCGCGGCCGTCGAGTCGCTCGTGCGAAAGTTCCTGACCGCTGGCGCCAACACGAACGAGACGCACGCGAAAAAGCAAGTCGTGATACTCGGTGCAGGATTGGACACTATGTATTTTCGCTTAAAGAGCAGCGAGGCACTTACGACGTGCGAGTACTTTGAACTCGACTTTCCAGACGTGACCATCCAAAAAGTGAGCACGATCAAGCGGCAGAAAGCTCTACAGGAGCTTTTGGGACTGCATGACGCCAAGCAGATGATGGAGGCACTGTCATCCGACTATGCCGAGCTCCATGTGCCTGGCTATCATTTATTGCCGTGTGATCTACGGGACCTGGAAACGACAAGAGTCAAACTCGAGGTAGCAGGCATCGAGCGTACTGTCCCGACGCTCTTTGTTTCCGAGTGCGTGCTTATCTACATGGAAGCGAAGTACTCGACGCAATTGATCGCGTGGGCGGCCTCGTACTTTGCAGATGTAAACTTTGCATTGTACGAGCAGATCTTGCCCGACGATGCATTCGGAAAAGTCATGATGGCCAACATTAAGGCGCGAGGATGTGACTTGTTGAGTATCTACGATTTTCCGACCGTGGAAGCCCAGATTGCGCGATTTAAAGCACACAGCTACGAGACCGCGCAGTGCTGGGATATGAACAAGATCTACTACCACTACTTGGATCCAGCTGAGCGTGCCAAGTATGCAAGCAGGAAGCGATCGATGCTGTGTGCTTGGACTAACGCTTGTTTGTTTGTTTCTTATGATAGACGTGAAAAGCTTGAAATTTTTGATGAAGTGGAAGAATTTCATCTGCTGCAGGCACATTACTGCGTTGTTGTCGCGAGTAAGTTAGCCTCCTCACCTGCAGCTCAAGCGATGACGCTGAGGAAAGCTCATGAGTAGCATGTACGTACTAGTTTATTGCTTTATAAAGCAGCGCCCGTTGCCCATCGCAAAATAAAAGCTTGGATGGATTAGTGCTGTTGAAATGACTACACCAATCTACTTATTAACATAACAAACCACTGCACTTCCAAACTCTCTTGTAACTAATGGGCCCAGCAGCTGTCACGACATGATCAGTCCCACTGCCACTATTCTTCTAAACCATTTGATCCATTACTAATGAAATCCTTTTCTTGTCATTCAAGGCACTGGTACATTGACAGCGGGGCATGAGTAAATGCGGTGATGGGGATCTAGAATTTGACCGCGCACTCGTCCACAATACGCGCGAATTTCTGAATGTGATCAATGAAGAATTCACCCGTGCGCTGGTTGCTCGCCTCCTCATCGACGAGGACCAGGTTATTATTCAAGACGAAATGCACGTCCGTTTTGAGACGCGCACCGCCGACCTTTAACGCCATAAGTTCCGCCCGCGCCCGCTCGACATCGATACCACGAAACGCTGCGAGCTTGGCCAGGTCAATCGAACGGTAGAGTTTAATGTAGGAGCGCACGGCTGGAATGTGTTGTTGGCGGGCTACCATGGCCTCAAATGCCAGTTGCTGCCTCTGGGAAGCATCGGCGCTACAATTCAGTGTGGCCTCACCTTCTACCGCCACAGCGGGCAGTATAAACTTGGGGCAGGAAAAGTTGAACAGTTCGCTGAGAGTCGAGATGTCGCCCTTGAGCAGTTTGCTCTGTTTGTCGCCGTACTTTTCACGAATGAGCGCGTGGATTTGCTCGTTCACGCGGTGGCCTGGACTGAGGAATAACACAATGGCGAGTAACGCCATGGCTTTTTCCGTCAGCTTCTGCAGCTGTTCATAGTCGGCAAAACGCGAGTAGTAGTTTCGATTGCGGTTGACCTGTAAAATAATGGTCGAGAAGGACCGAATCGCCGCGGCAAAGTCCTCAAGCATGAGCTGGGCAAAGCCCATGTGGTAGAACATGGACACGTGGCAACTCGGCGACTTTTCGTAGATCTGGGGCGTCGTCTTTCCGTCCTCATGGGAGATAGTGTGAGGCAAATCGAGGGGTTCTAAGAGCTGGAGCGATGTGTAATAATCGCCAAACAGCACGTGGGCCCGAGCGAGCGTGATCAGACTAAAGTATCCGAGCTCCTGGACGACATTCAACACGGCTTGGGGTCCATGTCCTTCCTTCAATCGTTCCACGACGTTGGAGTGGCGCACGAGCGCGTGGAGGTAGCCAAGCACCTTGCTCGAGTCCCAGATAAAGAGATTCTCTTGGTACAAGGCGATCTCCGTTTCGCTCTTGGACGCGACCCGTGCACGAAACTGACTGTACGACTGATACTGATAGACAAACTCATTCACAATGTCAAAGATCCACTGGGACGGGAGGGCCGCGAGCTCGAGCGAGCCGTCCAGCACGCCGTCAAAGATGGCCACGTACGTCTCCCACGACGCTACCTTCATATCCATGCCGGGTTGTAACCGTGAAAACAGGTGCCGAAAGTAGATTTGCTTGTACAGCAAGAGAAACGTCGCGTCCTCGTCCACGAGCGACTGGATGGCGCTTGGCTCGGGCCACGACGCTTGTTTAAAATAATTATTCGTCAGGTTATGGAAGTCGCGGTCGTACAAGCGCGCCATCTCGGCCACGTTGCCTGAGATCAAGTGCGTGTACATGTGGGTGAACCAGCTCTTGATCGTCTCGGGAAGCAAAAAGTCGGCCGGTTTCTCGTCGTGACGGTCCGCCATGTTGCTTGCTGCCTTTGGATCTGCCCAAATGACTGGTTTGGGTTTCAAATAGCACACGGAGATTGATTGATACATTGATCGAACACCTTTTCTTTTTCTTTCAGCAGATTCTGGAGGGTATACAAAACTAAAGTTACACTCATACATAAGGACGCAGCTAGGTCGAGCCAACGACTGCTGATAGAGAGCGGCTACCTGATCAAAGAGAATGGAGCAAAGGTCCTGGACCGCCTGTATCCAGATCACGAGCCTTTTGAATTCTCCAATGGGTGGCTAGGTGCTTTCAAAGCATGCCATGGAATTCCCTCCTTTCGCCGCTTTGGCGAAAGTGGATCTGTTGAAAACACCTTCATCGAGGACGAGCGCCCAAAGATCAAGGAAGTTCTTGACAAATATAGCGGTATCTATCAGCACTAGTGGCTAACAGATCAGACGATACGAGTAAGACGATAAGACGTTGGCTTGTTGTCCACTGTGTAACTTTGGCATTGAGGAAGGAACAGCCCACAGGCACAAAACCCCCTGTTGGTCTTAACCTGTCAGCACTAGGGGTCACACCCATAACGGTGAGATAACAGCTATAGATCTATTTGGGACAAACACATCTTAACTGACAGACAGGTCTCAGCTTGTGATTCATCTGGTCTCTAGCCATCTGTAGCAGGTACGTACACGCACGGTGCGGCTAGCGCACAGAGGAAGACTTTCCTAGAGCGGCGATATGCCGCTATTTAGCCGATACGCCCTTATAAAAGGACTTAGTAAGAGATCGCTCTCTTACTCGGGGCCAAGATTTCCCTTGGTTTACTAGTTAGTATAAACTATCGCCTTGATACAAGGCTTTCCTTAGAAAGGGGGTAGTTAAGGGGAAGGTATTCCCTTTCACTACAACACTTACTGCGCGCGCGACCGGTCGAGGTCGTGCGCCTATCAGTCTTTAGTGTGAAATGTAAACTGATGCATATTTAATATGTAATTAGCCTAAATTAATTAACTAATGTAAACTATATGTAATTCTAAGTAGAACTTACTCAATTCGTACCTAGCCGAAATGTAATGTACATCACCTGTGTACCAACACGTGGCAAGCTGCCACGCCTCCACCAAGGGCTCCTGCCCTGATTGGTTTAAATAACCAATAGGTCCAAACCTTTCGGACCGGTCAATACTTGACCTCAACCGTCGTGTACTTACGTTTCAACATAACCAAATGTAACCAAATGTAACCCTGTTACACCATCAGTCTGGATTGCAGCTCTCATAGTATCACCTACCACAGATGAGCCGCTAGAACCTACGATACCTTCTGTCGACATTTCCTCACCTCCACCTCCTCCACTGCCAAAGGCCCTGCGCACCACAGTGTGCATCCGATCAGGTCGAAGTAGAGAGCTCCCTGCATGATGTCAACGTCCACGTGGACGATATTCCTAACTACGTCAGGAGAGAAGCGTGCGCATGGATCGTGAAGTTTCCCCCCTAACACACTTCGTAGAATGGTGCACGGTGACACAAAGTCGACATCGCGACTGTAGATGGAGCAAGTGATAGGTCAAAATTACATGCTCAACATTAGTAAGATCAAGAAGTCTCCATAATAATACGATTTATCTCGCAAAATCAACTGTCGCGCGCAGTAATCTAAGGACGGAATGCGACGCGAGGTCAGTAGAGGCGGCAGAGGTCTGCCAAGCCGGTCGAAGAACGGAGGGCTATGAAGGTCTAACACCGCCAACTGATTTTCCACAGAAATATCTCGGAAGGGGTCCGAAACGACGACGTAGTAGTCATAAAATAGAGAGCCTTGGACCTCAAGTAGCAGCAACTTAGTGGACAGCAACAACAACGAAGAGATCATTAGCCGTCTTCGCGGCGTGGTATTTGAAAGGATCAAACAAAGAGTGCACTTATTATACGGTCTGTAAAGCACTTTCACCGTGTTCCCTTTACAACAAAACGTCCTGATACAACGAGGTAGGTTCTACAGGTTAGCAAGAAAATAGATCTATGCGATTACTGTTTTGAATACATTTGAATGACTTTGAAGCGACATGCTCACGCACGCCGCAATCTCGCATTAAAAGGAGGATAGAAAGAGAAGTTGCTGAGTAGAAGAAAGGCGATGAGTTGGACGACAAGGACGACGCATTTAGACATTTTGAACATTGCTGTGTCCTCTTCTAAGATGTAAACATGATTTGTTGGAATTGTTTGAAGCCATTTTGTCTTCTACGTCTCTCCAAGATGACGAAACCCCATTGGCTGAAATGGGTGGATATGTAACGGGGTTACATTTGGTTACGTTGGTGTACGTAAATACACAACGGTTAAGGTCAAGTATTGACCAGTCCGAAAGGTTCGGAATTATTGGTTATTTTAGCCAATCAGGGCGGGAGCCCTTGGTGAAGACGTGCCAGCTTGCCACGTGTTGGTACACAGGTGGTGTACATTAAATTTCGGCTAGGTACGGATTAAGTAAGTTCGTAAGTACCCATATTTGACGCATTTGGACAAAAAAGGGAGGGGGGGTATACTTAGTATTACATATAGTTTACATTAGTTTATTAAGTTAGACTAATTACATATTAAATATAAATCAGTTTCCATTTTACACTATCTAGCTAGACGTTCGACAGGGAAAGGTCGAGCGTGCTGTGAGTGTTGTAGCAGGGGAGTTCCTCCCCTAGCTAGTCCCTACTTAGGAAAGCGTAAAGCTAAAGCGTTAGCGTAGGCTAACAGGAAACTGGGGAAATCTTGGCCCCGAGCGAGAGAGTAATCCCACGCTAAGCCCTTTTAATAGGGCATATCGGCTAAGTTGCGGCACATAGCCGCTTAAGGAAAGTCTTCCTCTGTGCGCTAGCCGCACCGTCCGTTTACGCACCGGCTACATCTGGTAGAACTAGTAGTCAATCCAACACCTGTGTTGGTAAACGGCATCCTCTGCAAAGGATGAACCAGGACGATTGGGGTAAGCTAGCCCCCATCCAACAAGAAGCCTTTAAGAGGCTGGTACCCTTATTGGGTCAGGATGGCATGCGCCTCCTAGTGGAGCAAGGTATGAATACCGTGCGTGAGAGGGTGAACGCCCCCATCGCCCATGAGGCGAATTTTCGTGGAAGTCACTCCACGTCTACGGGGGTGCGCCCTCTGTTATCCTTTAAGATAAAGGAATTCACCGGTGAAAAAGGTGATACCCTTTATGTGTGGCTTCGCGAGTTCGAAACCGCCTTCGCCACAGCGAATGTGATCGAGGATCACTTGCAAGTGGGACTTGCACTAACCCATCATACGGGCAAAGCCCGTACATGGGCGTTTACGTGTCCGGATTCGGTCACGAAGGTGTTCCCGACCTGGGAAGGCCTTAAGCGAAAGCTTATGGACATTTACGCTACGCCTTATATGATTTTCCAGAATCAGCTTGCGTTTCCGAGGTGCCGTCAGGGAACTAGGGACTTGGAGACATACGTCCAAGAACTAAAGACCCTGTTGGCACGGATGTACGCGAAAGCGTATTCGGACGATGTGTCCATTCGCGTGTTCATGGGAGGCCTGAAAGAAGGGCCAGAACGTTCGGAGCTCTTCCGATGCCGACCCCAGTCCCTGGGAGAGGAGTTTAAGATGGCGTTTAACGCCGAAAGGAACTTTCGTTCCTCTAAGGTCGGTCCGGAACCCATGGACCTGAGTCAGGTCGAAGCGGAGGAGAAAACTTCCGCTAAGAGTCACTCTGACTCCTTCTCGCAGAGCTTCGAGACAGAGCTCTTAGCTATGTTGCAGCGGCATGGGCCGCTGAGATGCTTCCTGTGTGGAAGCACGGATCATATGAGGAACAGATGTCCGAAAAATCTCCAGCGAGACACTCGCTACAAGGGACCAAGGGTGGGGAAAAAGCCCTTGCCCAAGCCGTCGGGAAACTACGGCTCCCAGTAGGTGCGGTGCGCCCTACTGGGGGGGCCCTCAGTGCTGTTAATCCCCAGGGTAGGGGACGACAGCACAAAGCCCCGAGGGAAGCGGTGTTTTCTAGCACCGAGTTGGTGTACCAGCCAGGTTTGCTGGTAGTCCTTGCGGACGTGAAAGGCTTTGATAAGCCTTGGAGAGTCTTGATAGACTCTGGAGCGTCTGATAATAATGTCAGACGGGCTTCTGTTGTGAAGAGTCGGCTGTATTCCGAGGCCCTAGAGGCACGTTCTCGTGACGTTGTCACGGTCTGTCTTGCGACGGGCGTACAGGTTTCTGTACCCAAGGTCTCAATTTACCTTAAGCTGAAGTTTGCAGACTTCGACAGCTTAGAACGTTACCTAGTCCTGGATTGGACTCGAGGTATGACCTCATTCTGGGCATGAAGTGGCTGGAACGCCACGAGCCATGGATAGACTGGAAGTCTAAGTCCATTGGATCATTGCACCCGTGATTAGGTGAAGCATTGGAGAGTCATGAACCCACCTTTGCTCGATAGTAAAAGCGATTCTGGAGAGAGATGACAGAGATTGAGATGTCTGAGATGATCAGTGCCAATGAGGTCAAGGAAGTGTTCCTTGACGAGGGGGATTCGGCGGTTTATCCCCACGCCGTTATAGACGGGACTGGTGAGTCGCCAGGGGTAGAGGTGGATTCCTCTGAGGTTAAGCGAGAGGCGCTTCCTAGTGAAGATACCCGAAGCTCGTCTCTTTTGCAGGTGGAAACTGATTCCGACCACGCCGTGTTCGGCGAACAAGTTGGGACTCCAGTGGTAGGGGTAGAGACCCCTGTGGCTAAACGCGAGGCGCTTCCAAGCGGAGAGAACCGAAGTTCGTCTCTTCCGCATGTCGGAATTGATTCCGACCACGCCGTATTAGGTGAGACCGGCGAGTCACCGGTGGTAGAGGTAAAGACCTTTGTGGATAGGCGCGATGCGCTTACAATAGATGGGGCAATTGACTCCCCACATCTGGGTTCCGGGACGAGTCCCGAGGCCAGTATACAGCAGTCCTATCGGATGCTGAATAGTTTGACAGGTGTTGTCTCGGAAGTCGTAAGCCTTGAACGGTTGCCTGGGGTAGGTGAACTGTTGTCGTTGGAGGAGATGTCCTTCAACGAGTTTGAGATTGCTGTAAAAGCAGGTGAGCTCGACGAGATCGTCGTGTTTCGTCCGGAAGAGGAGTTGAACTCCTCATCAACGATGGAATCGTCAGTTTTGGTGCAAACCAAACAGGAATTGAATGCCCGAAGCGGTCTCAAGATCCTTGCGGATACTGAGGACCCTTACCATTCCTTACTTAAGGAATTCGGAGATGTCATCAGTGACAACCCGCCGATGGGGTTACTACCGGATCGTGGAGTCCGACATGAGATTGACTTGGTTTCTGGAACCAAATACTGCGTCACTAGGCAGTGGCCTCTCCCCAAGGAGCAATGCGACGTCATCGACGCATTCTTCAAGGGGAATGAAGAGGCAGGGATGGTACGGGAGAGCAAGTCTCCCCACTCATCTCCCACTTTTTGTGTTCGTAAACCGAACGGAAAGTGGCGCATTGTGCATGCGTACAACAAGCTGAATGCAGCTACTGTACCCGTGCAGACTACGATTCCTCGGAAGGATGTCCTCCAGAACAATATGGCGGGCTGTACTGTATACAGTGCCTTAGATCTGGTGGATGGGTATTACCAGGTGCTCATGCGAGCGTCCGATATTTCGCTTACAGCGGTCAGCACGCCTAGCGGAATGCTGTGGGAGTGGCTTGTTATGCCAAAAGGGCTTTCAAATGCACCAGCGACTTTCAATCTCTTGGTGACTCAACTCTTCCGCCCTCATAGGAAGTACGCTCAGACGTACTTCGACGATATATTCGTTCATAGTCGCGCGGAAAGCGACTCGTCTGATGTTCAGACGCACATTATATACCCTCGAGCTGTGCTCGAATGTATGCGAGAGCATAATCTGTATGCAAACGCATCCAAATGTATTTTTGGTGCTGAGGAAATCCCTTTTCTCGGATGCTTCTTCGGTAAGGATGGAGTGCGGGCGGATCCCGCGAAGGTGAAAGCCATTGTGGAGTGTCCTTCGCCTGTAAATCTTAGAGATTTACGGAAGTGGCTTGGATTATGCAATTATCTCCACAAATACAGCGAGAACTACGCTGAGATGGCGAAGACATTAACAGACCTTCTTAAGAAGGACGTAGATTGGTGTTGGAAAAAAAACGCTTTCGAAGCGGTAAAGGGGAGCTTGTTGAAAGCCCCCGTTATTGCTCTCCCAGATTCTGGGAAACCATTCAGCGTCGTCTGCGACGCCTCCGATTTCGCAATAAGATGGGCTTTGTTACAAGCAGACGATGCGGGACGGGAACTTGTGATTGCGTTTGAGTCGAGGCAGCTTAAAGCTGCGGAACGGAATTATCCCGTTCATGATAATGGGCTACTTGCTATGAAGTATGCCCTTGTCAAGTGTAGAGTTCACCTACTCGGCTCAAAGCCGTTCGTGGTTTATACTGACCACGCGTCCTTACGGACAGCGACAAAGTCACCTCATATCTCGCAACGGATGGCCTGTTGTCTCTCCTTCTTTGCGGAGTACACCTTTGAGGTTAAGTATAAACCTGGCAAGCAGAACGTGCTTGCAGACGCGTTGTAGCGTCGTCCCGACTACGAGCTCGCTCACGCGACATTCATCACCTCGTCTGTGGTGGATCTCATACTCCAGGCGTATGAGAAAGACCCACAATGTACGGCGCTAATCAGCGCGTTGGGTGACAAGGGTCTTGGCTCGTCTGAGCCTACCCTTTTAAGTCGAGCTAGAGCTCGGTTACACCGTTACAGGTAATGTGACGGTTTGCTATATTATAGCACGAGCGCGGAGGACACTCCGCGGGTGGTTGTTCCTCATGATGAGGAACTGAAGTATAGAGTCCTCTTTGAGGCACATGACGCCCCTACCGGGGGTCATTTAGGTCGGGATAAGACCTACAGCGCTTTAAGTGCTTTGTATTGGTGGCCCAAAATGTATAAGTGGGTCGGTGCGTATATTCGCACCTGTGAGACGTGTCAGATGATTAAACCCTCTGCAGATTCAGCTGCGTCTTTGGCGAGCTTATCCGTTACTACGGAGTTGTAAATCCATCAGTATGGATTTTATCTTCTGTTTTCCGAAGGATAAGGCTGGTAACACCGGCATATTGGTCTTTGTAGACCGTTTGAGAAAGATGGCTTACCTGGAGGCGGTGCCTGAGTCCATTGATGGAAAAGGAACAGCGAAAGTGTTCCTATACCGTGTCTTTCGACAGCATGGTATACCCGATTCCGTTGTATCGGATCGGGATCCCGTTTTACGGGGCAGTTTTGGGGGCACTGTTTAAGGTGCTGGGCACCAAGCTCCTCATGTCCACTGCGGATCATCCGCAGAAGGACGGACAAACGGAACGCGTTAATCGCGTTGGG
>CM047587.1:44287743-44332961 GCA_026184515.1 Peronosclerospora sorghi | reverse complement strand
AAAAAAAACGATCTCACTTGCCAAAACTCACGCTCGCATCGTGCATCTCAACATTCCCTCTGTCAAAACAAATGATAATGAACATTGACCACGTCGAAGCGTTGGCGTCTCCATCACTCATCGTTGCTGCTCTTGCAAGGGCTCATACGCAGGAACACGCTCGTAGCGAAGCCGTAGCTCAAGTGGAAAACAGGGAGAATGTTCTTGAACAGACCAACTGCAACCATGAACAAGAACAGATTCCAAACGACAATGATGCAACGAGGAAACGCAAGCGTGCAATCCAGCAGGTTGCGTCGGTTGGAACACGCGTAAAAGTCATCAAGTGGATGGTCAAAGACGCTGAAGAAAATGGAGAAAAGGGCGTTGCTTTAATAGCAATAAAGAACTTTCAAGCTGATTTCCGTGGTGAATACAAAGTATGTGTGGACTTGTTCTGCTAATTGGAACACAAGAAACAGTAACTTACGGCATCTACGTTCTCAATAGGCAAACCACATCAAGTGCACACGTTGGTGGAATGATCGCGAAGGCATTCTAACTGCTGCTGACGCCAGTGTCAAGTCGATTTCAATGGTTTTAAACACGGGAGTGAAGCGAGTTCAGGTGAAGGTGGCTGTTGGAGGTCGTGGTCGCCAGCGTGCCCCCTGGACGGAGAGGCTGCATGAACTTCTTCCCCGTTGAATTTTCTCGGATGCGCGCAACTGGCATCAAATTGTCGCCGTCTCTTCTGCTCACAATTGCACTTGCCATCATTGAGGGCTCCGAAGAATGGGCAGCCGAATATGGTTCAGGTTACGTTAATCTATCGGACAACATACCTGTGAAAGAAAAAATTAAAAACGCGTTGGGTTCAGCATTTTATGATGAGTTCTGGCAAAGTTTGCGTTAATTTCACGCTGTTGTGAAGTTGTTCTTAAATAATTTGGCCATTTTCTGCGAACAGAACGCCAACAAAATCGTTATAAGGATGCAAACGGGAAAACTCTCTTGAAGTCCTGAAAAGGAATTTCAAATTGAAAAGACGGTCGCATTTCACATGGGTGAACTCCACCGTGGTTTCACTGCTGGAACATTGGATGAAAATCTCATCCGAAACATGGATTAGACTCACTTCGTTATCAATTTTGGTAACGGGCGCACACTCGGATGTGTAGATTCTGATGTGAAATATGCCGATATTGTTTCCGGGGGGGAGGGCATGACGATGACGGGCAATCTTACCGGAGGGCCAAACTCCCAAATCGCAACGCCGATGCTCATATTTCAAAATGCGAAACTATCATATCCCATTCAAGTTTGCCGGACGACGTTCCTGGCGTCACTTACCGAACTGGCACGAAAGGGTGGTGCGATAAAACGGTACATTCAATATTATTCTTATGTTTCATTTTTGCGATTAATGAATGCGGTTGAACTTTCCACAGGTTTTTTCGACTTGGTTTAACGAGCAACGTGCGCACCGTCCCGATCCTTATGGAAGCCGGCTTCTCGTCTACATGGACAACTGTGGTGGGCATAATGGGTCCCCACAGTTGAAACAAGTGCTTGAGCAAACGAAAACTGAGTTGCGTTATTTCCCTCCGTGTGTAACAGTGTTACATTCGGGTCACATTTAGTAGGTGGTGTACATGAGTACACTACGGTTGGGGTCAGTATTGACCGGTCCGAAAGCTTTTGGACCATTGGTTATTTTAACCAATCAGGGCAGGAGCCCTTGGTGGTGGCGTGGCAGCCAGCCACGTGTTTGTACACAGGTGGTGTACACTACATTTTAGCTAGGTACGAATTTAGTAAGTTCTACTTAGTATTACATATAGTTTACATTAGTTTAAATTAATTTAGGCTAATTATATATTAAATATACATTCAGTTCACAAAAATACTTAAGACTGCTAGGCACGCGACCACGCCCGGTCGCGCGCGCAGTGAGTATTGTAGCCTAAGGGAGTTCTCCCTTACGCTACCTCCCTTTATAAGGGAAACCATGTTACAAGGGGTTAGCGAAAGCTATCTGTAAACCACCCCGGGAATCTTGGCCCCGAGTAGGAGAGCTCTCTCCTACTAAGCCCTTTATAAGGGCGTATCGGCTAAGTAGCGGCGAACGCCGCTTAAAGGAAAGTATTCCTCTGTGCGCTAGCCGCACCGTGCGTGTACGCACCCGGCTACATCTGGTAGCACTTGTAGTCAATCCAACACCTGTGTTGGTGATCAACATCCTCTGCAAGGGATGGATCAGGACGATTGGGGTAAGCTAACCCCCGTCCAACAGGAAGCCTTTAAAAGGCTGTTACCCATATTGGGTGAGGATGGCATGCGCCATCTAGTGGAGCAGGGCCTCGATGCCGTGCGTGAAAGGGTGAATGCCCTTATCGCCCATGAGGCGAGTCTTAGAGGGAGTTATCCCGCGTCTACGGGGGTGCGCCCTCTGTTATCCTTTAATATAAAGGAATTCACCGGCGAGAAAGGTGAAAACCTTTATGTGTGGCTTCGAGAGGTTGAAACCGCATTCGCCACCGCGAACGTGATCGAGGATCACCTGAAAGTGGGACTTGAACTGACCCATATTACGGGTAAAGCCCGTACATGGGCGTTTACGTGTCAGGATTCGGTCACGACCGTGTTCCCGAACTGGGTAGTCCTTAAGCGAAAGCTTATGGACATGTATGCAACGCCTGATCTGGTTTTCCATAATCAGCTGGCGTTCCTAAGGTGCCGTCAGGGCACTAGGGACTTGGAAAGGTACATCCAAGAACTTAAGACCCTGTTGGCATGGATGTACGCGAAAGCATATCGGACGATAACCCATCCCCGTCTTCATGGGAGGCCTGAGAGAAGGGCCAGCACGTTCGGAATTGTTCCGATGTCGACCCGAATCCCTGGAAGAGGCATTCAAGATGGCGTTCAACGCCGAGAGGAACTTCCGTTTCTCTAAGGTGGTTCCCGAACCCATGGACCTGAGTCAGGTCGAAGCGGAGGAGAAACCTCGCGCTAAGAGTCATTCTGACTCTTTTTCACAGAGCTTCGAGGCAGATCTCTTAGCTATGCTGCAGCGACATGGGACGCTGAGATGCTTTCTTTGTGGGAGCATGGATCATCTGAGGAACAGATGTCCGAA
The DNA here is from genome assembly GCA_026184515.1 of Peronosclerospora sorghi. NCBI lineage: Eukaryota > Oomycota > Peronosporomycetes > Peronosporales > Peronosporaceae > Peronosclerospora > Peronosclerospora sorghi. Next base: position 44,329,843 of record CM047587.1, on the reverse strand, counting down.
AAATCCCCAGCGAGACACTCGCTACAAGGGACCAAGGGTGGGGAAAAAGTCCTTGTACAATCCGTCGGGAAACGACGGCTCCCAGTCGGTGCGGGGCGCCCTACTGGGGGACCCCTCAGTGCTGTTAAGCCCCAGGGTAGGGGACTACAGCACAAATCCCCGAGGGAAGCGGTACTTTCTAGCACCGAGTTGGTGTACCAGCCAGGTTTGCTGGTAGTCCTTGCGGACGTGAAAGGCTTTGATAAGCCTTGGAGAGTCTTGATAGACTCTGGAGCGTCTGACAATAATGTCAGACGAGCTTCTGTGGAGAAGAGTCGGCTGTATGCCGAGGCCCTAGAGGCACGTTCTCGTGACGTTGTCACGGTCCGTCTTGCGACGGGCGTACAGGTTTCTGTACCCAAGGTTTCGATTGACCTTAAGCTGAAGTTTGCAGACTTCGACAGCTTAGAACGTTGCCTAGTCCTGGATTTGGACTCGAGGTATGACCTCATTCTGGGCATGAAGTGGCTGGAACGCCACGAGCCATGGGTAGACTGGAAGTCTAAGTCCATTGGCTCAACGAACCCGCGGTCGGGTGAAGCATTGGCGAGTCATTAACCCACCTTTGCTCGATCGCAAAAGCGATTCTGGCGTGAGATGCCAGAGATTGAGATGTCTGAAATGATCATTCCCTATGCGTTAAGGAAGAGTTCCTTAACGAGGGGAATTCGGCGGTTAATCCCCGCGCAGATATAGGCGAGACTGGTGAGTCGCCAGTGATAGAGATGGATTCCTCTGAGGTTAAGCGTGAGGCGCTTAGAGAAGAGACCCGAAGTTCGTCTCTTCTGCAGGTCGGAACTGATTCCAACCACGCCGTGTCCGGCGAACAAGTTGCGACTCCACTGGTAGGGGTAGAGACCCCTGTGGTTAAGCGCGAGGCGCTTCCAAGCGAAGAGACCCGAAGTTTGTCTCTTTCGCACGTCGGAAGTAGTCGGAATCATGATTCCGACTACGCCGTTATAGGTGAGACCGGCGAGTCACCGGTGGTAGAGGTAGAGACCTCTGTGGCTCTGTGGATAGGCGCGATGCGCTTCCAATAGATGGGGCAATTGACCCCCCCATCTGGGTCACAGGAAGAGTCCCGATACCAGTAGTACCGGTCCTATAGGATGCTGAATAGTGTGACAGGTGTTGTCACGGAAGGCGTAAGCCTTGAACGGTTGCCTGGGGTAGGCAAACTGTTGTCGTTGGAGGAGGTGTCCTTCAACGAGTTTGAAACTGCTTTGAAAGCAGATGAAATCGACGAGGTCGTCGTGTTGCGTCCGGAAGAGGAATTGAACTCTTCATCCACGATGGACGAGTCAGTTTTGGTGCAAACCAAACAGGCATTGAATGCCCGAAGCGGTATCAATATCCTCGCGGATCCTGAGGAACCTTACCATTCCTTATTAAAGGAATTTGGAGATGTCATTAGTGACAACCCACCGATGGGGTTACCACCGGATCGGGGAGTCCGACATGAAATTGATTTGGTTCCTGGAACCATATACTGCGTCACTAGGCAGTAGCCTCTCCCCAAGGAGCAATGCGACGTCATCGACGCATTCTTCAAGGGGAAAGAAGAAGCAGGGATGGTACGGGAGAGCAAGTCTCCTCACTCATCTCCCACCTTTTGTGTTCGTAAACCGAACGGAAAGTGGCGCATTGTGAATGCGTACAACAAGCTGAATGCAGCTACTGTATCCATTCAGACTCCGATTCCTCGAAAGGATGTCCCCCAGAACAATATGGCGGGCTGTACTGTGTACAGTGCCTTGAATCTGGTGGACGGGTATTATCGGGCGCTCATGCGAGCATCGGATATTCCGCTTACAGCGGTCAGTACGCCTAGTGGCATGCTGTGAGAGTGGCTTGTTATGCCACAAGGGCTTTCGAATGAACCAGCGATTTTTAATCGCTTGGTGACCCAACTCTTCCGCCCTCATAGGAAGTACGCTCAGACGTACTTCGACGATATATTCGTTCATAGTCATGCGGAAGGCGATTTGTCTGATATTCAGGCACACCTGATACATCTTCGAGCGGTGCTCGAATGTATGCGAGAGCATCAATTATATGCAAACGAATCCAAATGTATTTTTGGTGCTGAGGAAATTCCTTTCCTCGGATGCTTCATCGGTAAGGATGGAGTGCGGGCGGATCCCGCGAAGGTGAAAGTCATTGTGGAGTGGCCTTCGCCTGTAAATCTTAGAGATTTACGGAAATGGCTTGGATTAGCCAATTATCTCCACAAGTACAGCGAGAACTACGCTGAAATGGCAAAGCCATTGACCGACCTTCTTAAGAAGGATGTTGATTGGTGTTGGGAAACCAAACACCAAAACGCTTTTAAAGCGGTAAAGGGGAGATTGTTAAAAGCTCCCGTTCTTGCTCTCCCAGATTCTGGGAAACCATTTAGTGTCGTCTGCGACGCCTCCGATTTCGCAATCGGATGTGTTTTGTTAGAAGCAGACGATGAAGAAAGGGAACGCGTAATTGCGTTTGAGTCGAGGTAGCTTAAATATGCGGAACGGAATTATCCCGTTCATGACAAGGAGCTACTTGCAATGAAGTATGCTCTTGTCAAATTTAGGGTTCACCTACTCGGCTCAAAGCCGTTCGTGGTTTATACTGACCACGCGTCCTTACGGACAGCGACAAAGTCGCCTCATCTCTCGCAACGGATGGCCCGTTGGCTCTCCTTCTTTGCGGAGTTCAACTTTGAGGTTAAGTATAAACCTGGCAAGCAAAACGTGCTTGCAGACGCGTTGTCGCGTCGTCCCGATTACGAGATCGCTCACGCGACATTCGTCACCACGTCTGTGGTGGATCTCATACGCCAGGCGTATGAGAAAGACCCACAATGTACGGCGCTTATCCGCGCGTTAGGTGAAAAGGGTCTTGGCTCGTCTGAGCCAACCCTGTCAAGTCGAGCTAAAGCTCGTTTACACCGTTACAGGTACTGTGACGGTCTGCTATTTTATAGCACGAGCGCGGAGGACACTCCGCGGGTGTTAGTTCCTCATAATGAGTAACTGAAGTATAGAGTCCTCTTTAAGGAACATGACGCCCCTACCGGGGGTAATTTAGGTCGGGATAATACCTACAGCGCTTTAAGCGCTCTGTATTGGTGGCCCAACATGTATAAGTGGGTCGGTGCGTATATACGCACCTGTGAGACGTGTCAGAGGGTCAAACCTGGAAGTTCAGCTGCGCCTTTGTCGATCTTATCGGTTCCAACGGAGTGTTGGAAATCCATTAGAATAGATTTTATCTTCGGTTTTCCGAAGGATAAGGCCGGGAACACCGGCATATTGGTCTTTGTAGACCGTTTGAGCAAGGTGGATCACCTGGCGGCGGTGTCAGAGTCCATAGATGGACAAGGAACAGCAAAAGTGTTCCTAGACCGTGTCTTTCGACAGCATGGTCTACCCGATTCCGTTGTGTCGGATCGGGATCCCCGTTTTACGGGACAATTCTGGGGAGCGTTGTTTAAGGTGCTAAGCACCAAGCTCCTCATGTCCACTGCGGATCACCCGCAGACGGACGGTCAGACGGAACGCGTTAATCGCGTTGTGGAGGATATTCTCCGGAGTTTATGTCTGGATTCTCCAAAGAGTTGGAGTGAGATGCTTCCGATGGTTGAAATTGCTTTCAACAATTCGGTACATACATCTACGGGGTTTACCCCGTTTTACGTGAACGGATTGGTGAATCCGAGGGTTCCGTTGACGCCACGTGTGTAAGGCCCAGGGCTTGATGGGGGAGGATTTCCCGATGTCAGCCCTGTATCTGTGTGAAAGCACATCGATAAGTTTTTATCGACGCGCCTTAGTGTCTTACTACATGTCTGAGATGCCATGGCCGAAAGCCAAGACAAGCAGAAGGAGCAAGCTGACCGAAAGGGACGGCGTAACAAAAAGGTATACAAAGTAGGAGAAAGTGTTTTATTAAACGTTAAAAATCTTCCTACACATGCAGTTTCAAATGTGTTGCGCAATAAACTGCGCCCCAGGTTTGTGGGTCCCTTTAAGGTGTTAACCCGAAAGGGCTTGTCGTACACCTTAGACATCCCGAAGGCGATGCGTACGCATCCAACCTTCTATGTGGGTATGCTTAAGCCATACCAGAACCCGGAGGCGGGTCCCCTCTCGGAGGAGGGTGAGAAACCGGATAGCCGAAAGGCGCAACAGGTCGGAACATCTCCGACAGGATTGAAAAACAACCCTGAAGCTCCGCAACGAGAGACTCGAGAGAGGCAAGCCGCCCCTCGATGCGTTCATTCGCACTCCCTTCGTTGCGGAGTCCCTCCTGAGCATCTTGGATGTGACGGCTGTGCCGATCACAGCGCTCGTGGAAGTCACGCCGCAATAGCGCGACCCCCTCCTCCAGTGCTCGATACGGAGGGTACTCCACATTATCATGTGGAACGTCTGATGGCACGACGCCATCACCGGGGTGAGACCCAGTACCTGGTGAAGTGGAAAGGGTATCCACATTCCCAGAACTCGTGGGAGTACGAGACTCCCCTGCGGCAGGATTGCCGTGACGACGTTGACGCTTTCGAGCGGGAGAATCCCACTGAGAGTCAACGACCAAAGGGGCTGAAGAAGCCTCTTCACTACCAATAGCTGGGAGTTCGCCGGAGGCAGATGCTGTGCTTGCATTGCTCTCCGGCACCACATCGAGACCAGAGCGCGTATAATAGGAGGCAGGCAATTGCCCTTGCGCTTTGGCCTGAGCATAGGCCAAGCGTAGCGCTCTCTCTACCCGAACGTCGTGTTCCGAAAAGCTGTTGTACAGCGCATCGAAACTGGGGAGGCGTTTCTCCCTTTCCGCCCAGGCGCGGAACGCCTGTTCTGCGTCTTCGACCCTTTCGTCCCTCAGAAGAACAATGGGAATCTCGCGGATAATATCCACGAGGAAACCGCGTGCCTGCTTCCAGAGGCGCGTCCGGTAGGATTTAACGGAATAATGTTTGGGCGTTAGTAGTCGGGCCCGGAGTTGGTTCCGATGCGCAATTTCACGCGGCAGTATAGCCTCTGGACCAGGGGTATAGGAGGCTAAACCCCTCTTGACCGCGTTCTTAGCCCTCTTTTGAGGGTCGCGAGGTCCCTTCCGTGCCCGTCCGGCACGTCGGGCCTCTTGAACCAAGGACGGTTCATTGGTGGTGGTTGCCTGTGGTAACCTGGAGGTATCACCCCTAGCGGGCAACGGTGGCGCACGAGTTAGTGCGTTTTCCACACGTGTGGGGAATGGGTTGGATGACTGATAGCGCCGTTCGGCGCTATCAGAATGTCCAGCCGTTGGGGAGAGCTCCCCAAGGGCATCCACTTCCGAGTTGTCGGAATAGTTTGCGTCCATAGCACCGCTGAAGGTGTACAATGGGCAGCCAGAGGTACTGGTGTTGGACTTCTCCAACAAGATTTCGATTATTGCGTAAGCAATAGTCTTGATGGGGGAGGATGTAACGGGGTTACATTCGAGTTACATTTAGTGTTGGTGTACATGAGTACACCACGGTTGAGGTCAGTAGTGACCGGTTTGAAAGGTTCTGAACCTTTGGTTATTTTAACCAATCAGGGCAGGGGCCCTTGGTGTGATGGTGTGTCAGCCATCCACGTGTTAGTACACAGGTGTGTACACTACATTTTAGCTAGGTACGAATTAGGAATATTCTACTTAGTATTACATATAGTTTATATTAGTTTAAATTAATTTAGGCTAATTACATATTAAATATATTCAGTTTACATTTCACTCTATTTTGCGGACGTGCGACCTCGACCGGTCGCGCGCGCAGTGAGTGTCGTAGGTAAGAGGGAGCCCTCCCTTTACTTACATCCCGTAAAGGGAATACAGCCGTTAAGGCTAAGTAGTAAACCAACCCGGGAATCTTGGCCCCAAGTAGGAGAACTCTCCTACTAAGCCCTTTACAAGGGCATATCAGCTAAGTAGCGGTAGCTACCGCTTTAAGGAAGAGTCTTCCTCTGTGCGCTAGCCGCACCGTGCGTATACGCACCGGCTACATGTAGAGCCTTATTGTAACCAAAGGCAGGAAGCGATATGAGATGAAGATATTTTTTTTGATTTTAATAAGAGCCTTGTCTTTTTATCCTGTGCACAATTTCAATTTGACTTGAAGCTGCCAGTGCCTGCCCCCCGATTCCGTTCACGCAAAATGATTCACAGTGTACCAGCTTCTAATCATTTGTTGAAAGTCCACACCAATTAGGAATATTCGAATTTAGTGTGGACCACACTATATTTGCAAACACAGGAATAGTTTGGATTCGGAAATAGTTTGGTCCACGCTAATATTGATCTCCGTCGAATATCCGGGAGGTTGAGAAATAGTATGGACCACACTAATTACGGTGAACGGTGTAGCACAAGGGTGGTTCCAAACCTGCTGACCATCATTTTTCGAGCTGAGCGATATCTGTCGCGAGCATTGCGCAGTCTTTGACTCGGGCCGTGACTGATCCAATTCGATTGCTCTCCTTTAGAGCAATAGAACGATATTGATGTACGTTTGTTACCTCAACGGCAGGTTGCAGATATCGCGCATGTAAATGGAGTGTATGTAGTACACATGGTATGTACTGTCAGTGAGATGGCTCCACTCAGCACGTAATGCGAAGGCAGCTTCTATGTGGGCTTAGCTATCATTGGCATAGCAATACGAAAGCCTTTCCGCTTTATATGATCATGGATAAATGAGTACTGCCAACATGAGGAAAAAAAACGCTCCAATAACCGTTTTTATTTGGAAAGCACGTCATCCCCTATCCATACTTCCAAGCTCAAAATAGTCACGCAAAATTTCTGAATCCAAACGTCGTGCCCCGCAAATTTTTCGAAGAAAATCAAGTAGCTAAACCTTCAAGCAAACGTATCCCGTCCAAACGCTTGAAAACCCTTTGGGAGGGATAGGGGCTGGTCCACTACCTTTTAAAGCGCCAAGACGAAATTACTTGGACGTTTAAAAGCCAGTCGCATTGTATTCCTCCATCTCGTCCTTGATGAATACAATGCGACTACAGTTTCCACCGCATCACTCGTTTGCATTTTAATGCCGCATCATTTCAAGTCAGCACGGAAGGAAGAAAACTACCTCCATATCTTTATCGTGACCTTTAACTTTGCACTGTTTTTACGCGGCTGCCGGATGCTCTATACAATCGAACTCTCAAACCCTCTTCCCTCCCCACAAAGCAAACAACTCGATCAGTCGAACGCCACATTTATTCCGGAACAGAACACTTTCCCCTCGTACCTGGGTTCCCATTTCGACTCCCTCGAAAGGATGAAATGCGTGCATTGGTTACTTCTTGCGGCGGTTCTGTCCTCTGGGCAAGCCAACGAGGCGGCGACGTCGGCCGCTTCGATACTGGAACTCGAACGCATTCTCTTGGCGACGCCCTTGCTACAGGGCGGCCGGAGACTGCTAAGCGATGACATTTTTGAGGATCACGCGGCGCGGTATTTGGTGAATGCTCCTGACAAGACCGAGGAAGCGACGGCCCTTTTTAAGCTCTATAAAAAGCTGTACCCAAAGCACGTGGCGGCGTGGGGCGCGACGGAGACCAAACAATTTGCGTATTTTGAAGATAAAGTGTTTCCTAGAATTGAGGATAAAGCCGACAAGTTGTTAGCTGCCTCTAGCTCTGGAGCAGACGATAGTAGCTCACCCGTGGGAGGGGAAGAGTCCGGTACCACCCAAGAGGATAAGACTCCGACCGACAGTACATCGGCAACGACGAGTGGGAAACATGATGGTGCATCCGATGACGATAGCACTACTACTAGCGATGAAACATCGACCAATGGCGATGGTGGCGGTCGCGATGGTACGTCAACTAGTGGTCGCGGTGGTACATCGACGAGTGGTCGTGGTGGTACATCTGGAAGTGGCGGCAGATCTGATGGTGGTCGCGGTGGGGCATCTAATGACGGACATGGTGGCACGTCTCGTGGCGGTGGATCACCTGCCAGTGGCGGAGCTGGTGGATCCCCTGCCAGTGGCGGAGCTGGTGGATCACCTGCTAGTGGCGGAGCTGGTGGATCACCTGCCAGTGACGGAGCTGGTGGATCGCCTGCCAGTGGCGGAGCTGGTGGATCACCTGCTAGTGGCGGTGCTGGTGGATCGCCTGCCAGTGGCGGAGCTGGTGGATCACCTGCCAGTGGTGGAGCTGGTGGATCGCCTGCCAGTGGCGGAGCTGGTGGATCGCCTGCCAGTGGCGGAGCTGGTGGATCACCTGCTAGTGGCGGAGCTGGTGGATCGCCTGCCAGTGGCGGAGCTGGTGGATCACCCGCCAGTGGCGGAGCTGGTGGATCACCTGCTAGTAGCGGAGCTGCTAGCAGCGGGACCTTGACGGCTACGTCGAAGTCGCCGACGAGCACTGCGTCGGGCTCTTCCTTCTGGTCGACAACGTACAACCCAAAGCTGTCGTCCAATGTCAACTCCCTCTCACCACAGACCAGTACACTCGAAACGGTGGTGTCATCCGCGGCTGGCAGCGACTCCAGCACGTCTGCCGTGTCGCAGTACACATCGCCTACAGTGATCAGTGGGTACACGAGCCCGACTCGTCGCTTCCTTACCAGTGGCGATGCCGACACGTCCAACGTCGATGTTTTATTCTGCGATATCGAGGGCAACGCTATCTGGAAGTGGAGTGCCGAGGACGTGCCAGATGCTACCGTCACCAACTCATCCAGTTCCTACACTGAAATCGATGTGACGGTGGATGGTGTGTGCTCTGCTACCACTACACTTACTGTATCTGCTTACCAAACTGGGTGCTCGCTCCAGAATCATCCCGAAGGGTGCGAAGACGTCTATTACAAGGGGTGCGGTGGCATTACTGTCTCCCCCACGAGCAACCGGATTGTCATTGCTCGCACCGGGGGTCGTACGCTTGGTGTACTTAACTACAAGTCGGTGGACGGTGCTTGTCAGGGTCAAGTCGTGGATGCCATCACGACGTACCGGGGCCGGAAATTCAACAGCCCCACGTATGCCGAGTACGCCAACAATGGCAATCTCTACTTTACGGACAGTCCGTTTGGGTTAGCTACGAGCGACGCGGACTTTGACGGCGACACGCTCGACAAGTCGCCGCTTCGCGAGATTCCGTTCAATGGGGTGTACATGCTGCGGAACGGCACCGACGCGTCTGTCGAGCTCGTGGATTGCGACATGACGCGTCCGAACAAGATTGCCTTCTCGCCGACGCAGGACATCATGTACATTACGAACTCGCAACGAGGCAACTCGTACGTCAAGCGCTACGTCCTGGCCGAGAATGGCACCATGCGCAGCTCGAGCGTCTTCTTTAACTTTACCGCGCATCCGGAACTCAAGACGGATGCCGGGTATGCCAAAGGCATTAAAGTGGATGACAATGGCTACGTCTACGTGGTGTGCTACAAGGGCGTGTACATCTTTTCGCCCGAAGCGGAACTCGCGGGTGCCATCATGAGCTCCGAGGAGCTCGACTCGGTCTCGATGGGTCTTGGCCGGCTCTTCATTTCCGGTGCCTTTGGGCTCGTGGCGCAGACCAGTGGCGTGCCGTCGCAGACGCTGCCACGAGCTCACGTGACGTGCCCTGCTTCGTAATCAGGTCGTGTTCGTCCTGACGCGCGCGCGGTGTGTGCGTCCTTTTCTCTTGGCTGTCAAGAGACTCGAGAGTCTTCGCATGTTTCCATGTTTCCTTTCATTAAAGAGGACGCAGCTACAATGTGTGAAGTACCTTTCGTGTTGTTTTTTTAAAAAATAACTTTTTTTCCAGTTCGCTCTTTTCCCACTTCGTCGCGCTTACGTATTGTTCGTACTACTTCAGTACCCTCTTCTTACTATTCGTCTTCCCATGTCTAGGTTTCCTTTCATTAAAGAGGACGCAGCTACAATGGGTGAAGTACCTTTCGTGTTGTTTCTTTTAAAAAAATAGCTTTTTTTTCCAGTTCTCTCTTTTCCGACTTCGTCGCGCTTACTTATCGTTCGTACTACTTCAATACCTTCTCCTTACTACCTGTCGTCCATGTCCATATTTCCTTTCGCTAAGGAGGACGCAGCTACAATGTGTGAAGTACCTTTCGTGTTATTCTATAAGAAAAAACTTTTTTTTCCAGTTCGCTCCTTCCCACTTCGTCGCGCTTACTTCTCGTTCGTACTACTTCAGTACCTTCTTCTTACTATCCGTCGCAGCCTCTAGAGGCGCCACCGCTACGGAAGCGGCGGCTGTTGTGAGTGTAAACTTAAGAATGAGATTGGTGCTCGTGATCGGCTCGTCGTCCGCCCGGCGTCGGCCATCCTCGCCTTCAGCATACGCAAGGTTGGATCCAACGAACGGGGAGACGCGGCAAGCCAACTCCTTGATCGTCGTGCCACGTTTGACAATCACGGCGTCAGCCAAGACGCCCTTGTTCCTGCTTCCAGGGCTTGGATTCGTCGCCAAGCTTTTCAAGGATTTCACGGGGTACACAATCACGACATCCGCGAGCTCGACCGCAGCATTAATGGCCGCGCGCACGCCCGAGCTGCCGTACCGAAAGAGCACCATGTCGGCAATGCGCTCGAGCCGCTTGCGAAGTTTCTTGTCCATTGGTCGTAGCGGTCCCACGCCTCGCTCAGCATCACGCTTGGCTTGCGCTTCATCGTGGTCGTCGAGCGTCGAATAAACCATCGAGCCCGGCTCGTACCGAATATACCGCTGCTTGCATGCCGCTCGTAAGAAACACTCGGCCGCGGCACTCGCGACGAAGCACCGGTCACTCCCGTATTTCTCGACGAGTTTCTCAATGTTGCGGTCCGTATCATCCCCTTGATCCGCCTTGTTCAGCACCAAGACGGTCGGAAACCGAATGGCTAGAAACACCTTGACCAACGTATGCACGTCGTCTTCTCCCCACGTGGTAAGATCCAGTGGTTCCTTCCGACCTAAGTGAGCCACGACCTTGTGCACAAGCGACGGCGTGGCGCCATACCCTGACAATTGGCCTACGAGCGTACTCTGCAAACTACTTTTCGTCGCTTGATGTCGTCTCGCAATCGACGGCCATCGCTTCCAGAGGTTCGTATAAACCCACGCATGGATCTCCGTGTCGAGCCACTCGGCGTCATGAATCGGGTCATAGCCTACGGTTGCCTCGCCCTTTTCGTTCGTGTGGCCCGACACGTCAATAATGTGCATCAGCACGTGGGCATGCCGCAAATCATCCAAGAATTTATTCCCAAGCCCCGCACCTTCCGACGCGCCGGGAATCAACCCAGCGACGTCCAGTAACTTTACGGGAATGTGCCGTGTCCCTTGGTCGCATTTCCCATACCGTGGGGCACACACGTCGGTCTTGTGCTTCTCGAGACACGGACAGGGTGCCATGTAATACGTAATGCCTTCATTCGGTTCAATGGTCGTAAACGGGAAATTCCCCACTTTCGCCTTGCCATCGGTCACGGCATTAAAGAACGTCGACTTGCCCGCACTTGGCTTTCCGACACATCCAATCACGAGCTCCATGGTGGCGCAACGAAGTGTGGTGTACACAAATTAAACGTCCCATATGTGGTGGACACAAATTCAAGCGCACATGTGGCGTTCGTCCAAGCGAGCGCTCTCGAGTGCGAGTCGGCGGTCGGCTCCCGCACGATTCGGTATCGCATTCGATATTGATGGTGTCTTGATACGGTATGTCAAGTCGTAAAAAAAAACACTTTCGATCAAAGCGCTTAGGCGTCGTGTGTGTGATCCGTAGGGGCGGCCAGAAACTTCCGAGCGCGACCCAAGTGCTCGACTCGCTGCAACGACAGCATGTACCACATCTGTTCTTAACCAATGGCGGTGGATGCATGGAGGAGGAGAAGGCCAAAACATTGAGTCACATCGTGGACTGCTCAATTCATCCAGAGCAAATGATCCTGTCGCACACACCGATGCGGGAACTTGCCACGACATTTGGAGGTAGGTTAAGGAAATATGCTTTTTGGTGATTTTGTTTCCGTGCTGGATGGTTTCATGTATAACGCTAGACAAGCGAGTTCTCATCATGGGGTCGCATGATGTCTGGCGTGTGGTATGTTCCAAGTGGCGCGTGAGATGGTGGTTTCATGCTCAAGAATTTGATCTTTGGTAGGCCAAGAGCTATGGTTTCCAGAAGGTCGTGAGCGTCGAAGACTTGTTACATCATCATCCAACGCAGTATCCCTTCCTGCACTACGATCAAAGGTATGTTTCTTTTGCCTCTTACATGCTTTGGTCTTCTAACATGGCCTATCATGTAACTAGATCGGCACCGCATCACGATGAGCCCATTGAAGCGATCATTGTGATGCACGACCCGATCCATTGGGCGCCAGACATTCAATTTGCCGTCGACGTGCTCATTGGCGGCGATCCACCAGGAAGTGCCTGTCTTTCGAACAAACAGACACCGTTGTTCGTGAGCAATGACGATTTCGTCTTCAGTGGAGCGTACCCGTTTCCTCGCTTCGCTCAAGGTATTCCTTGTTTTTTCTTTCGTCTCGTTCCTTTTCTCATTTCTTGTCTTGCAAGTGATTTGAACATTGAAGCTAATGCATCGTTTTGGTATGTAGGGGCTTTTACGAAATGCCTAAAGTTGTTATACGAAGAATACACCGGTCGGAAGTTGGAAATGACAAACTACGGCAAACCACATCGAGTTACTTACCAGTATGTACTTCTTGAATGTACACTGCGCGAACTACTAGTTAAATGCTGACAACGTTGTTTAACGTTGCAGGTACGCGCAGAATCGCCTTAATACGATTTCAGGACACTCTGTGCCTTTAAAACGCATCTACGGGATCGGCGACAACCCACTGTCCGATATCCAAGGTGCAAACAACGCCGGGGGTGACTGGACTTCCATTCTCGTTCGAACAGGCATTTTTGATGGCTCAAAAGACCCCGAACATGAACCTGACGTGATTGTCGATGGTGTTGGGGACGCCATCAAGTACATTTACAAGTGCGAGGGCATCGACGACTCAATGTTGTAAACGATACAATGACAAATGTGCCAGAACCTACAGCGAATCCTCGTTTGATATGTCTTTCTTTCCTTTTGTGCTGAGTGTTCGATGGTGGCTGCAGGGCAAGACGTCGAGTGATGAGCCGCCAGGCCCTTTTAGCAGTTCGATCTCTGATAAAGACGATGGTGTTGCATGGCCACCAAGCATCGACGGAGCAAGCAAATACTTTCACGTAGAATTGCTAATGATGGTCGTCCACGTCCGCAGCCATGATGGACGATTGGACCAAGGATCTTGGCAGCCAGGTCAACGATTACAACGCTTTGGTTGCCGCGTATTTAGCACCAAGTACTTCGAGAATGTCATGCAGGTGACATGTGGATCCACATATCATTTTGAAATGACATCGCTGGACTGGAGTGCCAGAAAGCGTGCCCAAGTTCCATCTTCTCACTCAGAGTCTTCTACACTGCACACACATCCAATGACTGGTTTTGACGAGGCACGAACGATGGTGCAACCAACAGGTGCAATAGCATCAGTGTACGACAATGCGCTGGAGGAACTGCCTATTGTTTTGGCAAGAGTCCTGAGGTTCTGGAATGTACATTGACGCAGACGTTGCATCATGTGGAGGGAACAAGGGAAGACTTTTGTTAGATACCTCCTGACCATGTCCATTCATTTTGCAGTGTCCGTAGCCCTGCCGTTGAACTAGTGTGCTGGAGGAATCCTGCTTCATCTCGAGAAGACTCGCAATGAAGCCTTCTCTGTCATCGAGTGCCGTAGCATCGATGACATTCGACATCAAGTGACGGTACGCAGCTTGTTTTCAATGGGACTCACGAGTTGGCTTGAAACTTGGCTGTTTAGTTCGTACTAGATACGAGAGTTCCCTCTTCAGCCGATCCTGCGAATGCAACAACGTCTTCGATTTAGAATTGGCTCGTCCGACAACCCAGCGGTCGTTTCATGGCAGGATGGTAGCAAACGCAGTGAATTCGTGGCGCGCAAACGCTACAAACTCATGAGTAGTGAACCATTTCGCAGTTATGACCCGCCATCGTCACAATTGCTCCGGTAGACGCGCACCAAGCCTCGCACCAAAACCTTCTTCACGTGGAGTGTTCTCTCACAGATCTGGGGTCACATGTATTGCAAGAGAGCCCAGGATTGTCTCGGTTCTATTGTTGACCAAGGGGGTTTGGTTGAGAGCCGACCTCTCATAAGTTTTTAGTACCTGATGGGGACGAGGCCGGCGCCAAGGCGTTTCTTCGTGATGAAGGAGAAGTTGACGAAAACATGTCCGATGCAGGTCGTGAGGGTCGCATTCAGGCGAGATCTACGGACCGTCGGATCCTCCTGGCCACCTCGATGGATCCCATACGTTTGCGTTCATATTGCGAAGCCACACGCTAAACTCTTGAAGGACTGCGCGCTCTTGCATGGCACTTAGATTCAAGTGTTTACTGGTTTGTGGGCGTCTGTTGTTGGTATGCTCGTGAAAGTCCGTCCGTAAACACCGAGCACTGCTGTCAATCACACTCGACGCGGCTTCGTCAAAGTGATTCGCACCTTCCACTGCGTCCTCACTGTACTCTTCCTCGCAGAATAAATTCGCAGCACTAGGTGACAGGGACGCACGATCATCGTTGGAATCATCGACCCGACGAGGATCCGAATGCATCCCGCGGTTTTCTTGTCGGGCGACAGAAACGTGTGCACTTTTGTCTGCATCAGCACAATCCACAACCATTGCAGCGTGTAGTAAAGACCGACAAAGAGGCGTGAGCTCCGGGTCACCGATTCCTTCTGTACGCCTTGCATCGTACACAGTTGCCACAGTCTCCTCGACACTCGGCAAGTCTTCGGTCGGGGCTGAAGCGTTTTGAATTCGCTCCATCAACGGTACCTTGTGCATGCATTGCCTTCGATACTTTCGCTTGGCTAGTGTAGGACTCACGTCGCTTCCGCCTGCGGGTTGATCCACATAGCTGAGTGGTCGTTTATGTGGTGTCGTTGACGAAACTTCATCTACAGACAAATTCCGTCGCCGAGTTGATTCGACCGGAGCAACTGGAGCACTTTGTGACAGCAACTCGAGCGCCTTTGGCCGTTGCGAAGAGGAGTGCGTGGGCGTTGGCAAACCTTCTGGCGCGTCTGCATGCGTGGAGTTTCCATGAGAAACCTGCTTCAGCATTTTATGTTGTGTCGGTCGATGGACGCTACTGCACTGATTGCGTTTAGCCGCTGTGACTCCTGCCAACACGTGCATCTTTGAAGCTGACACAAAGGTTTCTGTGTTGCGGCACTGATGACACGCACAGCGCGACGTACACGTGACTCCAGCTTGATGGCACTCGCAGTAATTCTTCATGCATCCGCTTTTTCGACAATTGCACCCTCGTAAGTGTTGACTGGATCCACTCGCCACCTTGGGCTGAAAAGCGAGCGGATTGCGTTCCAAAATCGCCGCTACCGCTCCTTCTCGTTCCGTGCGCGTCTCGGCTTGATTCTTGCACCCTTCACAATTGCAACGATGATCGCACAGGTGCTGGGCCGCAAAACATTCGCAGTAGAGCTTGAGACAGCTTGATTTCTTGCAGCTGCATCCTTTCGTTCTCTCTGACTGTATCGGCACTCCACGACATCCGTTGCATGGGCACCGAGGCGAGCAGACGCCCAGCGAGCGCAAACAGGGACAATCCGTGGTACAGTGGCCATCTGCATAAGCACAACGAGGCCTCGCGGAGTCCGTGGCCATTCCCCGTGTGGCTTTAGCCTCCGTCCCACGTGTCGCCGGGCTGGTCAGCGTCCGATTTGTAGGTTCTGGCGCTGGTTCTGCTCTTGACGCTCGCAACTCCGGTACAGACGAGTGCAAGGGTTTCTTGCTTCGCTGGCCACTCACGTGCGTCGCCTGCGCCATCTCGTCTTGATTTGAATCCTGGTTTTTGCAGCCTGTGCACTGGCAGCGCTCGGAACAGCGCACGTGGGCGGTGAAACACTCACAATAGAGCTTCGCACAGCCCGATTTTCGACAATTACAGCCGCGTCGGTGCTTCGAAACAGCGTCGTCGTTCAACTAGAGATATGAGCGAGCACAAACGTGAATGGATAGTCACAGAACAAAGAGGACAGGAAGCAGCATCAAACGTACGACCCCGTTCATGAGTTTGTTTGGGCGTCACCTGAATTTCAAATTAGAATTTGACTTTTTAAATTTTTGAAACTTCAACTTGACATGGAGGTAACCTTACTTCATGTAGAACACACACACACGCAGGACCCATTGATTCAATTTTGAACGGAAGCAGGCCTCAATTAGGTAATACAAGCAACGCTAAGCTAGGAGAAACCCTAATTACGACACTCAATGCACCTAACGAGGGTCGGCACGACATGATGTTTAGTAGTCCTCGTCGCCTCCGAACATGTCCATGCCGCCACCCATGTCCACCTCTTCTTCCTCCTCGACCGCCTCTTCCTTTTTCGCTTCGGGGGCCACCGCCGCGGCACCACCAGCAGGAGCAGCGACCGCGAAAGCGGACGGATCAGCCAAGAAAGCCTTGTAAGGCTCCGCTTTCTCGAACGAAAAGTCGTCGCACTCGACGGCGATGGCCACAAGGTCCTTGAACGCGTTGGCAACGGAGTGAGGGATCGACGCGAGCGTCGGGATGCCCAGTTCAAGGGACATGGCGGCCACATTACGCAAGCCAGCCACGAACTTTGCGCAGAGGTCAGCCTCCGTCAGGTCTAGCACAGCAGGGTCAAAGATGGATCCGTTGTCGTACACCTGTTCAATCACAAGACCGTACGAGAACGGCTTGATGTCCAGCTTCTGGAGTAGCGCCGCCTCTGAATTTCCAACTTTCTCACCCTTCTTGGTCAATAGCACCTCGGAAACGATTTCAATCTGACCCTTTTGAATTTTAGTAGCAATCTGCAGCGCCTGGAAAAACGACGTCTGACCGGGGTCAGCGCCCGTAGGTCCGGGAGGGACAATCACGTCCACGGGGGCCACAACACCAACACGTGCGGGGGCAGGGACGCGGTTCGACTCGAGAATCTCTCGGATCTCCGTCAAGTCGTTATTCGTGAACACAAACCCAACGTTCCCCTTAAGCAGCGGGATAAAGTTCTCAAGCGGGTGGCCTGGGTTTTTCTTGACAAAGTTGTTAAACACCTTGCGCATGAGCGTGTTCTTGCCCATTAGAACCTCGGCGCGGCCACGGAGCACCATACGAATCTGCTGCATCTGGGAGGAACCGACATTGTCCACCCCAACCAGAAAGATCTTGGTATAGTTCTCGAGGAGTGACTCGAGTTTTTGAAAGTATTCGAGCTTCCGTTCCTGTGATAGACCCATGATGAAAGAAAAACGCAATCGCTTAAACCTGTGAAGGAGACTTGCGCTTTGTTTTGGAAATGAGCATCATCGAGTCGTGGCCTTCGCTTCCACTCAGGTCATGGCAGCTTGATAATCGCGGTCGAGCTCCCCCGCATGCGATTCCGCAGCCAAACGTTTGTATCAAATGTCGAATAGGACGCTTGGATTGGTTGAGTACTAGTACCGGTAAAAACTTATTGGAAACCTTCATGCACACACACACACACAAGTGCAGCTGTAACGCATTGACTATACCGTAGACGTGCCACATATTGTGTACAGTTTTAGTGGTACGAGGAGGCACACCTCAAAAGGTTTCCACGGATATGCGTCACGTTAGGGCGGGGGAACTAACCACTGTCCCTTGCACCTTCTTTCGCTGCTCGTCGTCGGCGATAGTATTGCTGGGCTAGTGTCCGACCTCATGTCACTTTTCCCAAAACATAGAGGTCTTGGACATTGTGTGACTATGCGTTTTAGAATGGAACTTGGGCCTCACCGCTGAATATAATGTGCCAACACATTTTAACTAATACCAATAGGCTATAGAAATATACAGGCACCACGACGCACCTCGACTCATTCCTCATGCTTGCACTTATCAAAAGGCCTTGTTCTTCCCCCCGTTTGCCGCACTCTCCATGTCGGAAGCGTTTGCGAGCCGCGCGGTGCTCTATGTCCACGAGTGGCTCCACTCGCCAACCGCCAATAGCACCATGTTGTATGCACACAAGCTGTTTGCTCGCATGGGTTTCCCCGAGCCGTATCCGGACGCCGAGCGCTTGGCCATTGCGCTGCTCACGGGCTTTTTCACGCTGCTCTCGTACTTTGTTTTATTTGGCAAGCGCCATCGTCGACGACGAAAAACGCTTCAGCATGAGCTAGAGAAAGCGTATGAAAAGGTCCAGAAGCTGCAAGATCGCTTGGCGCAGATGGAGCTGGAGGAGCGCAAGGAGCCACCCAAGGAACAAGTTCGCATCTGGATGGATGGTGCGTTCGACATGATGCATTATGGACATATGAATGCCTTTCGTCAGGCGCGATCGCTGGGCACGTACCTGGTTGTGGGTGTCAATGACGACGAATCCATCACGGCATGCAAGGGGGCCCCGCCCGTTCTGAACAATGAGGAGCGCATTGCATCGGTAGAAGGTTGCAAGTTTGTCGATGAAGTGGAACCCCACTGTCCCTACATTATGAACGAAGACTATTTGCAACGCATGATTAAAAAACATCGTATCGATTACGTGGTGCATGGAGATGACCCGTGCATTGTCGACGGCAAGGACGTGTATGAGTCGGCACAAAAGCTCGGCAAGTACCGAACCATCCCCCGTACGGAAGGCGTGTCAACGAGTGACATTCTTGGACGCATGCTCGTGATGCACAAGAATCACCATATGCACGACCATTTTGCTGCGAACGGCGAACTGTCGTCGAGAATGGTGCAGGATCAAAAGGCGAAAGAGCGTCCGTCCAAATTCTTGACGACGAACCGGATGCTGCGTTTATTTTCGGTGGGCAATCATGAGCCGCAAGCGACCGACAAGATCGTGTACATTGATGGCGCGTTTGATATGTTTCATGCTGGGCACGTCGAGATCCTTCGGCTCGCGAAACAACAGGGGTCGTACCTGATTGTGGGTGTCCACAATGATAGCGTCGTGAACGCCCAGCGTGGGCTGAACTACCCCATCATGAACCTGCATGAGCGAGTGCTCAGTGTGCTCGGATGCAAGTATGTGGACGACGTCTTGATTGACGCGCCGTGGCAAGTGACGCCGGAAATGGTCGCGTCCTTGCACATTGCCGTCGTTGTGCACGGCACGCATCGCGACGTGCATCACCATCCCGAGTTTTCGCTCGAGACGCATTACGAGCACGCGCGCAAGGCAGGGATCTTTAAATTGATTGAGAGTCCCTTCAAACTGGACGTCAATGACATTGTCGCACGCATTAATGACAATCGCGAGCGGTTTGAGAAAAAGTTTGTGAGCAAGATGAAGTCGGAAGAGGAGTACTATGCGGATCGCTACGGTACGCACAAGTAAAAAGGTGGCACGAAGGTAGGCTCCACTTTTCATAGGTAACTATTAATTACTAAGCTTACGTAAAACGGACACGAAATTCTTCTTCACGTCAGGTTCTCGAACACGTCGTTTTCTCCGCATACGCTCATTTGGGTACTTGGATGCTCCGACGTAAGCGACGCGCGCTATAGTCTTGTTGCTTTTACTGCTCGGTTCCGTCGTGCTCTTGACTTGATTCTATCGTAGGCATCGTCCTCCTTCATCGATCTGTTCACGCGCTTCCTCGTCAACCGCTTGTTAAGTTCTTCGTACGACCAAACGTTCCGATCCGTCCCGCTGGATCGTTTGCCCGTCTACAGTCTGCCCCCAGCTCTGCAGCGCTTCTTTTTCTCCCTGTGTTCTTCGTAGGCACGGCGTCCTGTACACCTAAGCTACGGATGGAGTCGGCTGATGCGGTGAAAGCGGAGGAGCTCTATAATGACAAGGACTTTGATCGTCGCGAACTTCTCGCCAAGCTAAAGGAGATGCATGCTGCCCACCCAGAGGACGTGGGCGTGATCTGGCGCCTTACGCGTGCCGCCTACGATGTGTCGAATCTCAAAGCCACGAGCGCGGATGAGAAGAAGTCGCTGACGTATTATGCGCGCGACGTCATTGCGAGCGGTCTTGAGCTAACAAAGGACGTGGCGGCGGTGCACAATTGGTTAGTTGGACAGAACTTTTTTTCTGTCTCGGACCCATGACTCATTCCCCTTGTGTGATATAGGTATGGCATCATTCTGTCCTCTATAGGGGACTACGAAGGCTCCAAAGTCTCGATCGCCAATTCTTACGTCATCAAGAGCCATTGGGAAAAGGCCATCGAACTCGATCCGTCCAATCCCACGACGTACTACCTACTTGGGCGCTGGTGCATTGCCATTGCCGACTTATCGTGGATGGAGCGTAAAGCCGCAGCGGTTTTGTTTGGCACGCCCCCCGAGTCCTCCTACGACGAGGCGCTAACGTTTCTGCTCAAGTCGGAGGAGTTGGCCCCGAATGAGTGGAAAAAGCGTACCTTACTCATCGCTCAAGTCTACCACAAGAAAAAGGACTACGCGACGGCGAAAGAGTGGCTGACCAAGGCACTGGCTATTCCTATTCAGGGTGAAGAGGACGAAGGTGCGCACGAAGAGGCGCAAACACTCCTCAAGAAACTATGAGTACGGAACGTCCGTTCCGGCGATCTTCCGCCAATAGTTATACGCATGCTAATTGGATAGAAAAAACCTCGTCCAATGAAATTGTCCCATGGTCTTGAAAAGTCGAATGTGTTGAGTTATAACCAATCAAATGCACGTATTCGAGGGGGCCTGGTGCTCGGTGGTTAAGACGGATTATTAGCGGAAGCCTAGGCGCAATATACGTCCAGCCCAAAGCCCCCAGCCGCTTTTCGCTCCGCTCTGCCGGAGGCCGCCTCGCCTTCCGTCGTTGTCGCTACCATCTCCTCTGATCGCTCGTGTCACACTCTTGTACGTCACCGGCACCCCGTCAGGACGTTGGCTTTGTGGACGATGGCGATCACGTCCGATGAAGTCAATTTCCTCATCTACCGGTATCTCCAGGAATCTGGATTCCTCCATTCCGCATTTACGTTTGCATATGAAAGTCAGCTGGCCAAGTCGAGTGTCATTCATACGGAGCTCCCGCCTGGTGCGCTCGTGTCATTCATGCAGAAGGGGCTGCAGTACGTCGGCATTGAGGCGCATATCAATGAGGTGTGTTGGTTGCTGCATGAAAAAGAAAACGATAAAAAAATTGACTTTGGACGTATCTTTTGGTCTCGTACAGGACGGGACCGAGCGCGAGTGTGACGGCGATTTCTCGTTGCTGAGTCCGCACATTTGCCGCGTGGCGCAGTCTGCCTCGAGTAGTGCAAGGTCATTCAAGACGTCCAACAAACGAAAGCGAAAGGAAGACGGATCACCAGATGCTGTAGACTGTACGAAAGGTAAGAAAAGATGAGACTGAAGAACGAAAAGGGACTAATATGGATTGATCACGTATGCTGTCGTCCCAGAAATGAATGGCGTAGATAAAATCGATAAAGAGGCGCTTGTGCTGCTGACTGGGCATGAAAAAGAAGTGTATGCGTGCTCGTGGAACCCCGTAAAGAATATCTTGGTGTCAGGATCGAGCGACTCGACGGCCAGAGTCTGGACATTGCCAAATAAAGTGATAGATAGTAAGATGACGACGCCGAAAATTTTAAATCACGGGACAGGACCGCATAAGGACGTCACAACGCTGGATTGGAGTGTACGTGCGTTGCCTGCTTTTTAAGGGTTACGTGGTGAATGAATGAACTAAAACGACGTCATGTAGCATGATGGATCTTTATTGGCATCAGGGACGTATAATGGAAAAACCCGGGTATGGAGTGTAGAGGGCGAGATGAAGCACATATTTCAGTACCACAATGGACCCGTGTTTGCTACTCGATGGAGCAAAACCAGTTTGTTCCTGCTTAGCGCTAGTTTCGACAAGACTGTTGTCGTATGGGATGCGACCACTGAAACGAAAATGCAACAACTTAAGCTTCATGACGACCCGATCCTGGATGCATCTTGGAAGGATGACTCTACGTTTGCAACTTGTTCGTCGGATATGAGTATTTGCGTCGCTCGAGTGGGAGAGATGAAGGCGGATGTGGTACTTCGTGGCCACAAAGATGCAATTAACTCTGTGAAATGGGACCCGTCCGGCCGTTTGTTGGCTTCATGTTCGGATGACTACACGGTTAAAATATGGGATCCGTCCAAAGTGTCTGACAGGAAAAACGTAGTGAATAGCGATGCGATCAAGGATGGCAACAGTGAAAACAAAAAAGATGCCGAACTCGATGCAACAAGCTCCGCAGCGCTCATGTATACGCTTCAAGAACACAAAAAGGAAGTGTATACTTTTCGCTGGAGTTGCACTGGACCCGGTACAGCTTTGCCGGACGAGTCGCTCACAATAGCGAGTGCATCATTTGATGGCACGGTGAAGATCTGGGATGTCGAATCGGGTTCTTGTAGGAGAACCTTTGATCATCAGTACGTGGTGTTGAATTTCGTGCCGGTCCCTTTCGTTGCTTTTGACGCCAATGGTACTGTAGGTATCCAGTGTATGGTGTTGCGTTCAGTCCCAATGGAGAGCACCTAGCTAGTGGTACCGTAGGAGGAATGGTCAATGTCTGGTCATTAAAGGTGGGTTGGTTTCATGTGTGTGGTCGTCCTCGTAACCTCACAGTATGCTCACCCTCCGTTCATCTCGCAGGATGGGTCGTTAGTCAAGACTTATCAAGCAAATGGTGATATCTACGAAGTAAATTGGAACGAGCAGGGCGACCAGATCGCCGCGTGTGTGTCGAGCGGTGACGTCGCAATTATCAATTTTCGATTGTAGTATTTAGCAGGATGTCATGCGACCCAAGCAAGGATTTTTTTCGTGGATTTGGATAGATGACAAAGGACCAGCAAACTCCTTAGGAGAGAAAGCAGTCGCGACTTTGCAGCACGACGCCCGGCTCGTAAGGACTAGAGCCATATACTCGTCCTTGACCCTGCGTTTGCATTCGTTGCCGCTCCATTTTGCTTGCTCCATGTCGGCTCCCGTCTGCAGCCACTGGCCGCGATCGTTTTGACACACAATTGCACGACGCAGGGGGCTCTCTATGACCACCGCAACTGCTGCTCCCATGGTGTACTGTAAGTCCAATACTCTGTAATCTATCGGGAAGTCAAAGCATTCGTAATAAAGTAGCCATGTAGCTCGTATATTTTCATCCAATCAGATTGTGGAGTGTGACGAGGATAGGACAAATGGTAGTAAGATATGAGACGACGAGCTCCAATCCGTGTACGTACGGATGGTGAGAGA
This sequence comes from Peronosclerospora sorghi, assembly GCA_026184515.1. Lineage (NCBI taxonomy): Eukaryota > Oomycota > Peronosporomycetes > Peronosporales > Peronosporaceae > Peronosclerospora > Peronosclerospora sorghi. The sequence goes on along the minus strand of CM047587.1, from coordinate 44,306,508 downwards.
CAACAAGAAGGAAAGAATGATCGAGTTTGCTCACTTCTGCTCCGCTAATATCGGGTCATGAAGATCTGAATGCTCTCGTGCGTCAACGCCGACTTTATGGCGTTCGATACATCATCGTCGCTCGAGCTTCCTGTTGAGTGGAATGGCTGATGATGATGCCACGACTTGCAACTCGAATCGATTCAATGACAGCAATCAAAGAGATGGCACTGTGTGTTACATTCATGGCAAGTGCACGAGGTAGATCGACACCGACGTCGCAAGTGCCCAATCATCGTCAGCATCTTTCTTGAGTGTTAGAAACGGTTTGCGACAGAAGCTGAAGTTGGCAAACCCATGGCACCGGTGTCGACTGACTGGGCCAGTGTCATTAAAGTGGTACTACGATTGTCATGATGAACGTCTGTCAATAGTACTCTTTTAAGTAAGTATACGCGATTGCTATCAATCAGAAAGTTGGAAAAGTTCTTTTTTTTTATATGCGACCGAGCACATGGAGTTTTGGTATGGGTGCCCCGTCGCTTGGTACCGTCTAATCCGGCCAGTTGCACCTGCGAATGACGCATCTATATACCTGTTAGGCCCGCTATTCGCTATCGTGATTCAGGAATCATCTTATTAGGGGGTTTCAAACTTGATTTTGGCGCAACAACAAATACGACGGTATTTCACCCGAAATACGACAACCAAATACGAGGAATCCACGATCAGAAATACCCCTTTTCAAACCTGACACACCTGTCGTATTTCCCTCCGCCAATTCGTCGTATTTCCGATCTCCCTTTTTGACACACACTTTCGCACACCACACTCACTTGCCTTCGCCCCGTCTATCGACCAAGCTCGCCTGAATGCTCTGCCGCTACACATATTTGGCAAACGCGTTTTCCTGTACGTACATAGCGGCAGCCTCGGCTTATGCATATGATAGAACGACTTCAAATCCGAATAGATTGCACGTTTTTGTTAGAGCTACGAGCTAAGTGCACTCTGTGCTTACGTAGAAACACTACTTCTCCAAAACTATCCCGAAATCCCCTTCGCGTTCATGACTTCAAGATTAGATAATATCAGGATAAAAATAAGCATCCTTCAATAAACCAGATGGAATCATCCTAAGGCATCAAATATTTGTGTAATATTAATGAGGGCCGGTTCAATTCACGGCACGTCCACCAGTTACATTACTTCTTTTAGTTTTAATTAATCTGTGTGTACCCTGATTATTGGCTGTGAGAGTGTTTAATCAACTCGGAGATAATTCGACTTAGCAAGGGATTCGGAAAACATAATACCGGCCCGGTAGGATGAATTTAGAATGAAACCTCATCAGACTAGTCCCCGAACTCATAGTAGTAGCTAGTTATAACTTCCATATCGTGAAATAAGCAAGACTTATAGTCCAGCCGGAGCCACGTATACGAGAAAACGAGGCGAGATTATTACAATTTGGCGTTTTCAACAATGGCTACCGCGTCCTCACTGTATAAGAACCGTTCGAAAAAGATGCATCTGACTAACGAGGATCTCCATTACGTAGTATTGTGGCTTGAGCATACCCCCAATTTCGAGAAGTGCTTCGGTTCGGCGAGAAAGACCACTTTCGGTAAAATTACTACAAAGAAGGACGGCTTTGCCGCCATGGAAGAATATATCACCAAAGCGAGCAAAGGGCGCCTTTCGTTGACTGCAAACGCGATGCGGGATCGATTCCAAACGTACAAAAGGCGCTACACCAAGGCGAAGGACTACGAAAATTCCACCGGGGCTGGCATCAATTCGGACGATGAGAAGAGGGGGATCCACAGTCTCTCCCAGAAGCTCAATAACATGTGTCCGTGGTACGACAGAATGGACGCCCTCTTTGGCGAAAAAGCCAACGTCACCCCGCTAGCTACCTTCGATTCAGAGCTTGTTGCCGGCAGCGACGACGAAAGTTAAAGCCGTGTTACCGCTGATGCAAACCTGAACAACGGTGCCGAACTCGATCGACCCATATCTGTCGACAAAACGACATTTCCGGACAATGCCGACGACGAATACTTGCTCGCGAAGGAGAACGACTCCTCTAGGTGGGCCGTCTTTGACGAGAACGACGATTACAGCGCTGAATTTCCCGAGCTTCCTGCCCCACTCACCTTGGCTTCGTCCGACGGGGGGGAGGATGAGCTTCATGTTAGTCGCCGGCTTCAGAAACGGAAAGCTCCGGAGTCAACCGATTCGCGTACGCCCAACGTCGCTACTCCCCCGCCTGCGTCCCTATCCCATGGATCGACGCGGACACGGAAGAAGGACGCCCGCAAGGCTCCTCCATCGCTAAATGCTGGTACCTCTCAGGTGGCAAACCGTAACGCTTTTTCACTGGCGTTCAAGGAGGCCGCAAGTGAGAAGTCAAAAGGTAAGCATAGAAGCGATACGACTGGAACTACCGTTCAAAACGACAAACTAAGCTACAGTTTACTCCTTTGCAGTCCAGGAGAGGATCGAAGCGGCAGGGCTCCAGTGGGAGCGCGAGAAGTTGGATAAGGAAATGGCCGCCAAGAAAGAAAAATTTGCCGCCCAGGAAAAGAATAAACGCACGGCGCTTGTCGCGACTGCTTTAGAGCGCGGACTCTCCTTAGAAGAGACCAAAAAGTTTCTCGACCTAATTTAGAATACAGACTACAGCTTTAGAGCGCAGACTCTCGTTAAAAAAGAGAAATAAATTCCTTGACCTAATTCAGACCAAAGACTAGAAGTTTCATTATTAGCTTGTTAACGGAAGAACGCCGCGAGTATAATTTATTTCTAGAACGGTGCGCTTTATATCATCCCGCAATTGTTGAGCGTCCGCACTTCCTCCGATCCCGCCCTCCTGCGGTCCTACGTCGGCGCTGTCCTCCCCCTCATATCTGTCAGCCCACGCATCACTAATACGCGCAAGCATATTGTGCAGGACAACACAAGCTGTGGTCCACTGTACCAAGGCCTGCATATCTTTGGCGAACCGGATCTGAATTCTCATTTCTCGAAGTGACGCCCAACGGGACTTGAGGATGCCGATCGTATGCTCGTTTCGCACACGCGACTTGGCAACGCAGAAGTTGAATTCTGCGTTTTCTTTCAAGTTTGCAGCGGGGGCTTTATACGCCGGTATTACTGTGCGGGACAGCGAATATGCCGAGTCCACAAGCAGATACTCGCCAGGAGCGAAAAACATGTCGGGAGATCTGCATATGGCCATTTTCTTGTATACAGTGGAGTCCGCGCATGAACCAGGGCAGCCTACGTGCATGGCCGTGATCCGTCGGTCATTATCACAAACGACCTGCATGGCTACGGAATACCTGTTAGTAGGTCAGAAATATGGTTTAGAGCAACGGACCGTGAAGACGAGAGTATCTCACCTTTTTTTGCGATCCCAATACGTTTCCGCGTCTAGTGCAGGGCGCTGCGTCAGAGGGATGGTCGTACCGTCGACAAAACCGACGCAGCCAGTAAATCCCTCTTCTCGGAGAACTCTACTGATCTCAGAGAGCTGCTCGGCTGAGGTCCACGTCAACCACTGCCTTCTGTGCACGAGGAGGGCTTCAATGACCCTTTTGGTAAAAAGGCAGACGGTGTCAGCGCCAATTCCGAATATCCTCTGGATTTGTCCAATGCTCGCGCCATTACCGTTTTGGCCGAGGCGTGCCAGTGCAACCGCCAACTGCCAGGTAGGTGAGGTCTGCGGGCAAGAAGAATTATTGTAGAAGATCGGGTTGTCTTCGATCAACCTCAGAAGCGAGATGAATCCCACTCGGGACGTGCGCGTGATTTGCCGAAAATCGGGATCAGGCAGCATCATATAGTGGTTGATGACGAAATCCTGGGATCTATACCGCGGTTCCCGCTCGTTGAGATATCGGGAGGCGCAAAGCAGCGTGTACAAATTTACGGCGTCTTCAAGGAGCTCCTCGTCGTCGTCGAGAAACGCGAACGCGCATAGCTTCTGAAGATCAGAAAGCAAAGCTTGTCTTTCAGATGTTATGGGTATTCTTAGCGGCTAGGTTGAAAGAGTCGTCTGTGAATAAATAACGAGTATTAATAAGGGAGACAGGCAGAACTCTTAAAGGACGCAACAAGAAGTGGGAGGGCAGAAGGCGTGAATGAAGATGGGGATAAGGGTTTGGGGTGTGGAAATGCCCCGTGTCGTATTTTTGAGTGAAAAACGATCGCATTTTTGAAATACACCAGGTCCGGAGGTGGTGTATAGTATTTCCATTGCCGTATTTCACCCAAATACGACGCAAATTGGCTAAGTTTGAAACCCACTATTAATAGGGTCAGCCTGCGGTCACCCCCCCCTTTGCTCCGGTCACACACCCCTCACTTTTATGTGAGGGGTGTGAGTGACCGCCACCCCAACGACATGCCCCTCTCCAATAGGTCCATTATTGTATTATTTAGCTCGCAAGTATGTGTTACAAAACTCACGCCACATCAAACAAGCAAACTTAGGTTTTGCCTTTTCTTTCGCTGGTTCAAATTTAAAAACAATACATAATGAAATTATTAAAACTTCAAAAAATAAAAGTAAGACAATTAATACTAAAAAACAATATTATAAAAATATTAAAAAATTAAAGGAAGCTCACATCAGTTTCACTTGCTCACAGATATAAGGTGATTCAAGTAGTGGAAAGAAAACTTGATGATTTCATATATACTCATGCTTGTTGCTGCTCGGTGTTCGAAGTGCATGTATCCATTTTGGACTTTGCACTCTTCCTAGATGGTGAAATCCCATTGTCTGGTGAGTTTGCATATATTTTGCATATATTGGCAGTTACAGATTTAAGTTGCATTTATTCCGGATAGCCACTTAAGTAACTTTACATGATATACTTTCTATTTTGCACGGTTTTAAGCGCACCTTACATGAAACCTCCGCGGCCGACGACCGGCACGTACAAGCTAGCCTCTGTCATTGATCCCACCTGATCGAAAGTGTTTAGACCAGGTGGTTTAAGATCAGAAGAAGTGTATAAGAACTTTTATTTGGTTTTTCTACAGGTTATAGCCCAAGGCTCGCATAAGTATCACGTGGATTTTCTTGGTATATCGAGTGTGCTTTCGTGGAATTTTTCGTGGTTACGTCACGTGGAACTAGTGGAAAGTTCCCTGTTACGAGGGATAGTGGTGTGACGTAGGTGATCGAAGTTTTTTTTATTTAATTAAAGATGAGTGATTTCAATGGAGATGATGTGTCCTCCGCAATGATTTCTAGGCCATCATGCAAGGTTTGAAGGAAATAAAGAATTGCCTGGCTGCGTAGAAGAAGGGCAGGCCAAGAAATCACTTGCAAGTGTCTCGTCCGGGTAGAGGAAGGGATCCCCGGTGCGTGTCCGAGACACAGATTTTCGAGACAGCCTTCGGAACTATCGTCCGTTCGGCCACCAGATGACGTTGAATGATCTGGCCGAGGACAAAGGGGTGGAAGTTGGCGCTACGCCACACCCAAATGTGAATGCAGCACCTCGCGGAGTGCCAGTTGGTATGCAAGGTGCAGGCGGTTCTGGTGTGACTGCCGGGCAAGGGCATGTGCCGATGTACCATGCCGGCCGCAAGATCCCAAAATTATCGGTTGAAAAGTTTTAGGGGCGGGGGTTGTATCCCGGTCTGGGTGCAGGGCTCCGAGAACGGGCCTACCTGTTCCTGGAGGCCGTTGAGATCGGCGAGATTACGTCCGGTCTCGTATGGACTGAAAGGCTGAAGGTCAAAAAGTTAGGCGAGAATCTTGAGGAATCGCCGCGGAATATTTCCGTTCGAATATTGATTCGTGGTGGCAGGCTGAATGTCAACAAGTAAGGCGAGCACCTTGAGAGAATAGCCGCGGAATATTTCCGTTCGAACATTGATTCGTGGTGGCGGGTGTGCCCTCAGTTGACTTACGTCCTGGAGAAGATGTGGTTGGGATTCAAGGTAAACATATTCCACCACCAAGCTGGAATGTGGTTCGCAGCCGAAAAGGACCCCCGACGTACGTGGACGCAGCACTACCTCTACCTAGTAGCTCTGGCCCGTGAGAGCGGGTAGAGCGAAATGTTGGTAGTTGAAAACATCGTGAAATTTGCTGCGCCAAAGTTGAGGGTGAAGCTCATGGCGAGGTATGACCCGAGCCGGGTCGACTGCCTCTGCCTCGCACAGGAGCTGATTGCATGGGCGCAAGAGATCGAAGACGATTCAATCAAGAGCAAGCCAGTTGTTAAATTGCAGGCACATGCAGCAACGTCGGGAAAGGGTCGACGTTCATGCTATACATGCGGTGATGAGGGGCACTTACAGAAATATTGCCCCGAAAAACGCCGGAAGAGTGGCGGCAGCAGCATCCAAGGAACGTATCGAGGTGCAAGTGACAAGTCGAGAACGAAATTCGTACTGTCAACAGTAGATACCGCGCTAGATGCAGATATAAATGCATGCGGTAGCGGTAATTTTGACGGAAATATATGGATTGTTGACAGTGGGGCAAGTAGACACTTAGTGTCGAACGCTGATCTTTTAGAAGATGACAAGGAGTACGGTATAAGTGACACATTCGCACTACCAAATGGCAGCACGTTGAAGGCAACAAAAGTTGGTAAGATTAGGTTGCGCACGTGCGACGGAAGTGAAACGGTCATTGTCTTGACCGAAGTATACTTCGCACCTGAATTCGCGAAAAAATTGATTTCGCTCAGCAGATTGCGCGAGAAGGGCTGTGCTATTGTTGACTATGGCTATGCACTACGTGTGATGATGAAAAATGAAAAATGGTTCGACGTAACGACTCATGGTTCAGTATGTATTTGTTGTCAAGTTGAAGGTTGAAAAAACCGGTGGAATTTCAACTGATTTCGAGAGCATGGTGGTAGGCAGTGTGGTGCAAGACGTCGGCTCTGACGTGCACACCGGTAGCCTCCACCACTTTCACGTGCGCTTGGGACACCTGGCCTACGACACTGTCGGAAGTCTGGACAGGGCCCCAGGTCAGGCATCGCCCTTACAAACACTAGCTGGCCAAATTGACTGACTTGTGCCGAGGGAAAAGCCACGCGAAAGGCTCAACCGAAGGCGGATTCGGGTGAAAATTCGCCTATTGATAGGATCGGTGGAGTGATATGCAGTGACCTGAAAGGTCCCATCACTCCCCGTGACAGGCGCGGGAGCCGATACCTGGTGGTTTTTGTCGACCACTTTTCGAGTACGTTCGCGTGTTCGCCTCACGCACCAAGTACAGAGCCGCCAAGATGTTCGAACATTTTTTGGAGTTTTCCTGTCGAGTGCATGTGTTTCGCACGAACGGCGGCGGCGAATACCGTAATGTAGATCTGTTCTGTAAACAGACGGGTGTTCGCCGCCAAATTACTGAAGCCGGTACACTATCGTCGAACGGACCATTTTAAACATGGTGCGGTTCATCATATTTGGATCGGGTGCTCCCCTAGTTTATTGGTAGGAGGCGGCTTAGTATGCCGCATATATATGTGGAGAAGTGTACCGTAAATTTGTGTGTAACTGCAGGTACCACTGTATGTACAACTGTGTGTGCAACTGTAGGTACATGGACGGGCTATTGGATTAGAAGCGACATTAGGTACGGGTACCTAACGGCGGACGACTGAGAAATCAGGTCGACTGGTCGATGGGGAATATGGGATGGTTAGTTCTGATTGGCTGAAAGTAAGGAATTGGTAGATTTAGGGATATTAGCAGTAATAAAGTTCTCCTTTTGCGTCTGATCACGCAGATCAACCTACAGGGACGGCACCTTAGCGCCTCCCTACATTTACACGCACCTCTACGTCCGGGCGGGACCACTTAGTGCAATTTTGGCTCACCGGCAGGCGTAGAGTGTAGAAAACTCGCCCCGCGACTCCGCCCTCTGTGTCAGCGGTTCTTCTGTAAAGGTTTTTTGGTCTTGGGAACGTGATCGAGCAGTGCGCTCTCACCTCTTCCCCATTGGTTCACGTTTTTGGCCCCTAGTAGTTCGGCTGCTCTAAGCGCCCCACGGGAGCTCTAGGTGGATTTTATGGAAAGTACCCCCCCCTCCTCTTACGTCTAGCTAAGAATACATAGTATATTGGGCATTCTATTAGCGGACTAGGCTTAAGAGGCTCCGTGATCAAGCGGTGAAGACTTCCGCCGCTTGATCAAGTACCCCCTTCGCTGATCATCCCTTGATCAACGATCTGCAACCTCACCCTGCGATCATCAACTCGCAACCGCGCCAATTCGTGAAGAGTCGACTAGATCGATCACCGACCTTGATCACCCCCTGATCATCAACCAGCGGTCCTGATCATCAACGTTTCTCGCCTGATCAAGCCTGATCACACCTGATCAAGCCTGATCACTCCTGATTGAAGCCTGATTACACCTGATCGCACCTGATTAGCACATCAGTAGATTCGTTACGAATTACCCCAATCTTGTATCAAGTAATTGCAGTGTGACATCCCCGCCACCTGGAGAGCGACCCACGACCAAGCCGTCGAGTACAAAAGGTGATCAGGAACACAAGCAGTCACAGGAAAACCGGAGGACCCCCTTCGTTAGTCGTCAGTCCGGGCGCCGTCGTAACGCCTGATCGAACTTCACAAATTCTGATCAGGCGCTCCACCACAATGGTGCGCGTTCCCGGATCTTTGGGCGACGCGGGATATCACCGCGGTTCTACGCAAGATGGAGATGATGCGGACGTGAAAACGGAAGCAGAAGCAGAGTTGAAGATTAAAGAGGAAAAGGAGGAGGTGGTTGTGCCGTCGTCATGCCTGAAGAAAAATGAAATACTGATCATCAGGGCCTGAGGAGGTACCCTGATGAGATAAAGGAGAAAAAGTCTCAATCACCTCCTGAGGCTCCTTCGGGAGCCTATGCGGATCACAACTTGCGTTATGATCCGCCAATTACTTATGTTTATGATGATCTGGATTGGAAGTCGATGGTGAAATACTACGACCCGGACCAACCGAAGGCGTCGTTAAGGGAGCCTAGTTTGGAGAGCAACGGAAGTCGATCAAGTAAGGCACCATCAGAGTAATGGGGTGCCATTACATAATTGATATTCAAGTTAAAATATCACAGTTAAATTTCAGATGCGTTGTCTGAAATTTAAATAAGAGATTATAAGTTATTATAATCTACGAAGGAAAAGTCGATTCGGTATAAATACCGAATCATGCAGGCTAACTAATAGTACAGTTAGTTGAATACTTGATATTATTATATTAGTTAGGTAATTACTATACTATTAGCCGCTAACCACCCATTAAATAAACACTCTTAATTTTGCGTTCTAGAACATAAGTGAATATTTATATTTACTTTTATTATAGGATTAGTTGTTATCAACTAATCCTACCCCTCTTGTATTGCGCGCTTCCTCGCACAACACAGTGTAAGCCTGTAACAGGATCAGTCCTGTTACACCTGGTAGCACTTTGTGGTCCGTCCTAACGACCACAGTTCCGTTCCGCTAGTTAACTAGCGGAGCGAAGATTAAGAGCCGCTCAGCATCATGTCGCGAGACATGACGCCTGCCGAGCGAGAGAGAACGCTGGAAGTGGTGACGAAACACTTCCTCCACTTCTCGTCGCGTAGTAAAGACGAGACGGTAGAAATGGTTCGGTCCATGGGGACCGACATCATTACCTTCCTCCAGGGTAAGACCCCGGAGGAAGTGATAGAGGTGGTGAATCCCTTTAGGCGATACCACCTAGAAAAGCCAGCACGGCCCGCGCAAGAGGCAGCGCGGACCGCATCTGCACCTGCAACGCATAGCGTTGAAGTGGTAAAGGCGCGAGTACCGCCCTTTACCGGCGAAGGGGGCGAGCCCCTTCGTAGATGGTTCGCAGAGGTGGAAGATGCCATCTCTGCGCAAAATATTGTTGACGAACGTCAACAGGCGTACTTTGCCACAACATGTCTGGGCGGCAGAGCCAGACATGGGCGATGAGTCGCAGAGACACTGATGACTCTGCGTTCCTTACTTATAAGGAATTAAAAGATGAGCTAAAGCTCAACTTTGAAGCTCCAGAAATGGAGCTAAGTAGTCGGCAGGAGTTCATGGAACTCCGGCAAGGTAAGCTTGACCTTCAATCTTACGCTCAGAAGACGCAATATTTGCTGTCAAATATTGTGTATGAGCCGATTCCCCCTGCTATGCAGGTCACTGGCTTCATGAAGGGACTCAATGATGGTCCCGTCAAACAGAGTCTTTACCGGCACCCGCCAAAGACTCTACAGGATGCCATTGATATGAGCATCCGTGAGTAGTTCAGCATGCGATCAGCGTCATCGCATGCTGGGTACAGCCGAAGGCTCAACAGCCCTTCGCTTTTGACATGCCGCAACAGCATGTCAACAAGCAGCAGTCGGGCAGACGAAGCTCACACTTCGTCTCAAGAAATAGCCACCCGCGCCAGAGCATGGGCGGTGGAGGTCCAGAGCCGATGGACCTATCAGTTGCGGTTGCTTCAAACACGAAGCAATCGAAATTTAAGAAGAATATTTGCTGCAATCGATGCGCGAAAATGGGGCATTTTTCCCATGAGTGTATGGCACTGCGTCCGGTGCCACGCAGTCAGCGGACGGAACCGTCCGCTGCACGGCGACACCAACAGGGACATCACCCTGTTGGTGCAAAAAACGTAGATCACCAGTAGGGGCGGGGCGCCCTACTGGGAATGTTATCCCACATGCAGGCATAGGGCATGTGAGGGTAATAGCACCAGACGGGACTATGTCCTGTCAAAAGGTGAAGGGTGATGATAAGCCTCTTATCACCCTGGAGGTTAAGCCGAACGGGAGCGATGTCCCCATGCGAGCTTTGTTTGACACAGGAGCGTCAAACAATTTCGTTAGAACTCTGAGTCTAACGCTGTTGAGCTTCGTGGAGGTAGAAACGCCACGAAGTATGTTGTCAGTCCGGTTAGCAACAGGTGCAACCGTGACTATTCCAAAGCGTGTGATTAAAACACGCTTCGAGTTGAATGAACTGTCACTCGAGGATGAATTCATCGTCCTCGATTTAGATGACAAGTTCGATGTGATACTTGGAATCCCATGGATGTCCAAGTTTAAACCTTCGATCGACTGGGTTAACCTATCGATCGACTGCGGCGGACCCACAGGATATGATCACCCTGTGTGTAATCCGGCTGTATCAGAAGATACAACCGCAGCGTCGGACAGTCTGGTGGATAGCGATGGCACCACCAGGTCTGTTCTGACACGATCAGCGGAAGGTACCTCCGCTGGTGAGAGTCCAGAGGGACTACCACACGCAACAGAAGATTCGTTGCGTGTTGGAGAGAAATATTCCACGGGTGATAAAGACCACCGTGAGAATGAAGTGATATCCACGGTGGGAAACACCCACCGTGAGAATGAAATAGTATCCACAGTGGGAAACACCCACTGTGCGACCGAAGGTTCCAACACGATGAAAGAATTCCGTGTTGATGAGAGTGAACTCACGATCGAGTGCAATCGTGAGCACAACTCTGTGGTGGCCAGTTCCCACCACGTTGCGATAGCCATGCACACGGGTGATAAAGCCCACCGTGTTGCAGAACAGGCGGCCAATCCGACGAGCACATCTGATCGCCAAGCAAATTCCATGGTAGGCAGTGGCCACCATGATGATGAGTATTATTCGCACACGGTGAATCGTAATCACCGTGTAGCAGTCAATCAGACGAGTGCGTCTGATTGCATGGACAGTTCCGTTGAGACGATCAACGTCTTGACGCAAACGGAGACCGGATTAGCTACCCAGTCTCTGTTGATGGAACACCCTCCGAAATAAGGTTCGGAGGTGATGGCTCTTCCAGCGCTAAGCCGGAAGAAGTTTATGAGAAACTTGCAGGATGATCAGATTGAACAGATCTGTATTATCGTAGCAACAGATGATGTAGTGGATATTCGTGAACGAATATCCACATTACAAGTTGAAAACATTGGGAACGAGGTTCCCAATGATCAAACCAAAGTTCATTGCTTTGAAGCGCAGAGCTGGGAGTCGCTTAAAGCTAACTCCCCATTTTATGAGGTACTTCGGGAATACGCTGACGTATTCCCAGAATAAGTGCCTGGCGAGCTCCCTAAGGATAAGGGAACTCGTCATGAAATTGACCTCGTGCCAGGCACGAAGTATTGTGTCACGCGGCATTGGCCGTTGCCGCGTGATCAAGTAAAAGCGATCGACGAGTTTTGCGAAGCTCGTCGTAAATCAGGCCAAGTGCGGGAGTCTATCTCACCGCACTCTACCCCCACCTTTTGTGTGAAAAAGTCCACAGGTGGGTGGAGAATCGTTCACGCTTACAACAAACTGAACGCAGCGACGGTACCGGCGCAGACGCCGATACCGCGAAAAGATGTCATAATTGATGGCATGTGCGGGAGCACCATCTTTAGTGCTCTCGATCTAAGAGATGGATTTTATCAAATCCTAATGCGTGAGAAGGATATCCCTCTCACGGCGGTAAGCACCCCAAGCGGCATGCTTTGGTAGTGGCTTGTTATGCCGCAGGGGCTTCGAAATGCCCCTGCTACGTTTAACAGATGCGTAACGCATCTATTACGCCCGGTGCGAGAATTTTCACCGAGTTATTTCGATGACGTGTTCATCCATAGTAAGGGTGAACACGATAAAAGCGATGTAGATGTCCATAGGGAGCATCTACGTCGAGTGTTGGAGCTTATGCGTAAACATAAGCTCTATGCAAATATGAAGAAGTGTACCTTTGGTGCACCTGATATACCCGTTCTTGGATGCTTTGTGGGCAAGAACGGGGTGCGTCCTGATGCAGAAAAGATCAGGGTGATCGTTGAATGGCCTACGCCAAACAACGTTAAGGAACTTCGAAAGTTCCTTGGGTTGGCAACATATTTGCACAAGTATTCGTGCAACTATGCTGGGTTAATACGACCTCTTTCTCAATTACTTAAGAAAGATGTCGAATGGCATTGGGATACCCAATGCCAAGATGCTTTTGATGCAGTCAAGCAAAGCTTGACTGAAGCGCCTGTCTTGGCTATAGCCGATAACGAGCGTCCGTTACACGTCGTTTGCGACGCGAGCGATTTCGTTATCGGCTGTGCTTTGATGCAGCGTGATCACGATGATCGTGATCGCGTAATATGCTATCAATAGCGTCAGTTGCGCCCAGCCGAGCGCAACTATCCAGTGCATGACAAGGAACTCCTTTCCATGAAGTATGCACTGGCCAAGTTTCGGATCTATCTATTGGGAGATAGACCGTTTGTGGTTTACACGGACCATGCGTCGCTACGCACGGCCGTGAATTCACCACACATTTCTCAAAGAATGGCTCGATGGCTGTCATTCTTTGCTGAGTACAAATTTACAGTTGAATACAAACCCGGAAAGTTGAACGTGATAGCGGATGCGCTATCTCGAAGGCCCGATTACGAGACGAAACCGTCCGTAACCGAAGGTGCCAGTGCAAACGCGATCCGTTGCACTGCTTTGTGGTCGTTAATTATACGACAAGTACGCGAGGCGTACAAAACAGAAGAGGAGACACGTCTGTTGATTGATTACTTAAGTAATCAATCAAGTGAGAAGCGCGACGAACTCCCAGAGTTCCTCCGCGCTTGCGTGCATCGATATCGACTGCACGAAGGTCTGCTGCTATACAGCACAGAACAAAAAGATGAAAGTCGCATCGTCGTTCCAAACGACGATGATCTCAAACATCAAATTATGTTTGAGTATCATGATGCACCGATTTCGGGGCATCAAGGTCGAGAGAAGACATACGCTTCTCTCGCACGTGACTTTTACTGGCGAAACCAGTACAAGTGGGTACGGAAATACGTACGCGATTGCGAGATTTGCCAGCGCGTTAAGCCTGCGCAGTCTGCACAGGCTCCGCTGCAATCTCTGCTGGTTCCGACAGAGTGTTGGAAGTCCATTTCAATGGACTTCGTATTCGGTCTTCCACCCGACAATAGTCGGAAGACCGGAATAGTGGTCTTTGTAGACCGTTTCAGTAAGATGGTACATCTTACTGAAGTATCAGCGAACGTAACCGCCGCTCAAACAGCGCGGATATACGTTTATACGGTATTCCGTTTGCACGGAATGCCGGAAGACATTGTCTCGGATCGAGATCCGATATTTACAGGACGTTTCTGGTAAGAAACGTTCTCATTGTTGGGAACCCAGTTGAAGATGTCAACTGCGGACCATTCGGAAACGGATGGGCAGACGGAACGGGTTAACCGCGTTCTCGGAGACATGTTGCGATCATACCCCCATGCCTTTGAACAGTGGAGTGACTATCTGCCACTCACTTAATTCGCGATTAACAATTCGGTGCATACTTCAACCAAGCATACATCGTTCTACGTGAATGCCTTAAGGCATCCATGAACCCCAGCTTTACTTGGCGGTACGCCAAATCGTAAGGGGGGAGGGACCCGCTCAAATTTTGAGCGATTCAATGCGCAAGTTGCAACTGCAACTTGTGAACAAAACGATGGCCCTTCTACTGAAAGTATAGTAGAAGCGGAAGCAGCTTCAAATGAAACTGAAGCTGCATATAATGAATATGTGTCTGCAGCAATGGCTGCAGACAATGAGGGCAACGCACCTACTGCTGATAAAGCAGTAGATGAATTCGTATTACAGAGCCAAGCTGTAATACGCTATATAAAAGATGCACTTGCTTCTGCTTTGGATAAGCAGAAGCAAAATGCAGACAAGCAAGGAAGGAAGAACAAAAACTCCTTTCGGAAAGGCGAATTGGTATTATTAAGTACTACCAATTTGCCTATACATGCAATAAGCAACTTCTCTACACGGAAGTTGCTTCCTAAGTACATTGGACCTTTCAAGGTCCAAGAGATTCGGGGAATGCCTATACTTTAGACATTCCCACAGCAATGCGGCTCCACCCAACATTCTATGTTGGGCGGCTCAAGACGTATCATTCGTCTTCGTCTTACGACGAGACACAGAACCACGGAAGATACCGTGCTTCTCCAAGTCTCCCAAGAGAGACTTGTAATCGGCCTCCAGCCGTTGGTGAGCAGAGCGGAGAGTCGTTACCTCCGCCTTCGACTGCTCAAGATCAGCCGTGCACCGATCGAGCTCTCCCTTATATCGGGAAAGCTCAATGTACAGAAGATCATTCTTCTGCTGGAGGGAAGTGTGCGCCCCGAGGATGTCGCGGACATCCTCGCGAAGAGACCGATATGTCTTCACACAGTGAGACATATCGCTGCTCAAGGAGGAATAACCCTCCTCGAGCTTGCGGAGTGAAGAACCATGCTCCGCAACAACAACGGCGAGGGAATTCTCAACCTCCGCCGCCCCTGATTGATAATCAGGGGAGTAAGCGATATATCCTCGAGCGCTTGATCTCGAAGCGCTCGGTGCCTTTGAAGAAGGGGCAGCGTACCGAGTACTTGGTACGCTGGCTGGGATATCCCCAAGAGTTCGACTCTTGGGAACCGATTGAGGTTCTGAGGGCCGACGCCCCAGACCTTTTAACTGAGTTTGAGAAGAAGTCTCAAACTCATAATGCGAAATAGCATCAACAGTAGGTGTTGATGCATTCAGGGTATCAATTAAACCCTGAATTTCGGCGGGTACGGAAAAACCACCGTACCCCCGCAACTCCTCCTCTGAAAGAAGAGGAGCTCCCTGCGTACACCGCGGGCAAACGAGGTGAGAAGGGACACCACACTTTAACCCTTCTTTGATGCAAGCATAATGGATGTATTCCATTTTTCCTGTTCGTGAGTGCTTTAAAAAGCGCTCGCGCATTTTTTGAACCTTATTCACGTAATCATCTGGGCTTTTGTTGTAGTTGTCAACAAAAGCGTTCCAACTCTGAGTCAGGGCGTCTTTATCGTCCCTGTTACTCCTTGAACCTTTCCGGCTCGAATAATATCGAACCTGGAAAAAGAGGTCAATAAAGTACAGACGTCTATCGTCTGTACTTCGCAGTCATCCAGCACGTTGATATCAAACAACGCATATTGGCAGTCCCGCTTACGGTGACTGCCACTGTTGGGGGCAATAGCCCATCCAGGGGTCCAAAACCCACCTTTGTACGGAACATGTGGTTCCGTACGATGATACGCTTCAGAAGCGGCAGGAGCCGCTTCTGTTCGAGCTCTTTTAGCAGGCTGAGCACCGCCTGCTTCAACACCACGCGCCGGGGTTAAATCAACCCGACGTGGAGAAGTACTTGGTCCAGGTGGGGAGCTGCGTTCCCGCAACTACCTGTGATAATCATTGTCGCTGTCATAGCTGACAGCGACACCAGAGTTATCATCGCTGTTAGGCGATGAGCACTTAGCGAGTTTCGACTCGCTAGATCCTTTCGTGGGGACGGCAGTACCCCATCACTTTGTTCGGAGTCAGAACTTCCGAACATGGCCCTCTTGGCAACATGCCATTCGGAATTTGCCATCGTGCGAGATGCTGCATTAGCAACATCTCTATGTTTCTTGCCAGATGCCGCCTTAGCAGCATATGTGGTCGAAGACGGTACGTCTTCCGACCTTTGCGTAGTTGACGCTGCTAATGCAGCGTCACTGTTGTCACTCAACACCTCACCACCTAGTGCTGAGGCGGAGGAAGAAGCTCCTTCAATGTTTTCAGCAACTCTCTTTAGAGAGCCGCCGCGTGCTTTGACCATCGAGTCGATGGTCAATCAGTTGGTGAATGAGAAATTCCGACCAACAAGTGCCACCTATGATTGGCCAAAAATAAGAATTATTATTGGCCAACCACCTTAAGTGGGGGGTGATGTAATGCGGTGCCATTACATAATTGATATTCAAGTTAGAGTATCACAGTTAAATTTCAGACGCGTTGTCTGAAATTTAAATAATAGATTATAAGTTATTATAATCTACGAAGGAAAAGTCGATTCAGTATAAATACCGAATCATGAAGGTTAACTAATAGTACAGTTAGTTGAATACTTGATATTATTATATTAGTTAGGTAAATACTATACTATTAGCCGCTAACCACCCATTAAATAAACACTCTTAATTTTGCGTTCTAGAACATAAGTGAATATTTATATTTACTTTTATTATAGGATTAGTTGTTATCAACTAATCCTACCCCTCTTGTATTGCGCGCTTCCTCGCATAACACAGTGTAAGACTGTAACAGGATCAGTCCTGTTACAATCAGAATCTGATCTGGCTAGGACGTTTTACATGAAAGAACTGAAGGACTTCTTATTTGACGGATTCGATCATGAACCTACTCAAGATCACGATCAGCGGAAGGCTGAATGGACCGGTTGATCAACCAGTCACGGGTGGGAAGGACAAGCTTCAGCTGGGGTTAGGGCTGACACGTATGATCAAGAAAGTTGATCTGACGACAGGCGCCTACGACGCTGAAGAAGTGTTCGATCAGGACCCAGAAGATGTTGCGACCGCTACCCAGCGGCTGTTCGATCTGTTTGTACCTATAGTGGGTCGATCTGCTAAGGTGGAACCCTCTCGTACTATGCTGGAAATCGAAGCGGGTCCGTCGATCAACGTGGCAGAACACACAGGTTCATCCTGTTATGAATCTGCTCCTAACGAGGGCGACATGTCCGAAGTGGAGTCGAGCAGAGCTGATAGCGTGGAATCAAAGATTACCCGTATGACAATCTGCAAAAAGAATAAAGCCAAGCTCTCAGCCGTGAAGAAGGAGCCTCGATCAGTCGAGGCAGAAGATGATCAATAACCGCAGGACCCACGGCTGCAAGCGTTTTTCGATAAGGTTATGGGGCGGTTTTTGGTTGGGGAAAGGAGCAATTCGACACCTGGAGCCGTTCGCACGAAAAGTCACCAGACAAAGCCAGGAAGAGCTGCGACGATCAAGGATGTCGACATGGAATCCGTTCATTCACTCTGTGATCATCAGTCAAAGTTAGGAAGGTCGGCGACGGTCAAGGACGTTGACATGGAATCTGTATATTCGTTCCATGATCAAAAATCCCAGCGTGATTACATTGATCCTGATGAGCCGATCACTCTGCCTCGATAATCCACGGTTGCGTCAGCGTACACTGGAATGCCTGATCAACAGCCGATTCCCAGGATCCGGATGTCCGCGATCAGTGATCTTAAATAATTTTCAGGGAAAGAAGTGGATGAAGATCAAGCGCGGAGCGGAATTGGATTAGTCGTTTGAAGCCAGCATTTATGCGTGATCAAGCCTCCAATCACGAGAAGTGTTTAATCATGGGTGATCTGCTTAAAGTACCGGCACGCAATTGGCATCGCCAGTTGAGCAGAGCGACTCGTGGAAGCTGGAAAAGTCTCGTCGATGAGTTTGAAACTCAGTACTGTGGAAGTGGTCAATAGGCATCTCATCAATACTACTACACGAAGCGGCGTTCTGATTAAACTACCATCGAATATCTTCATCGGTTGAATGTGGCCGGAATTCGGGCCAAGTTGCCGATCAAGGACGGATCATCTACGATTTTACGTGAACATGTAAGACACTATCTCGACACGATGACTAATCGCGAATTCGCTGATCAACTGGCACTTCTACGTTTGGATAACGTTACGGATTTGGAAGAGACGCTGCTGTGGTGGAGCGGCTGATCAAAGTTTTTGAGGCTTGATCAGGCGGTACCACGGCGCCCGGACTGCCGACTGACGAAGGGGGTCCTCCGGTTGTCCTTGACTGCTTGTGTTTTGGCTCACCTTTTGTACCCGACGGCTTAGGCGTCGGGTACAAAAGCCAGGTGGCGGGGA
>CM047587.1:44271761-44287733 GCA_026184515.1 Peronosclerospora sorghi | reverse complement strand
TGTACCCGACGGCTTAGGCGTCGGGTACAAAAGCCAGGTGGCGGGGATGGCACACTACAATTCCTTGTGGCAAGACTGAGTTGACTTGTGATGAGTCGACTGATGCGATCAGGCGATGATCAGGCGCAATCAAGCTTGAACCACGTGCGATCAGGTGTGATCAACAGTTATCAGGCTCGGGCAGGCACTAAGAGTCGTCGATCAGCGGTGATCAGACTCGATCAGGCGCGATCAGGTGCTAAAAGTCGCTGATCAGCTAGTTGGCGCGAGTTGCGAGCAGCTGAGTGCGGGTCGCGAGTCGCAGCGTGTCGATCAGGTGATGATCGGCGAAGGGGTACTCGATCAGGTAGCGGAAATCTTCACTGCCCTATCACAGAGCCTCTTTAAGTTTAATATGTCAATAGAATACCCAAAGTACCTTGTATTCCAAACTTAAGCTGTAGAGGAGGGTCGATCAGCGACGGGCTGATCGACGGTTTCCACTAAAATCAGCCTAGTGTTCCCGTGGGGCGCTTAAAGCAGCCGAACACTAGGGGCCAAAAACGTGGACCAATAGGGGAAGAGGTGAGAGCGCACTGATCGATCACGTTCCCGAGACCAAAAACCTTTAAAAGAAAAACCGCTGACACAGCGGGCGGAGTTGCGGGTGAGTTCTCACACTCTACGCCTACCGGTGGGCCAAAAACGCACTCAGTGCTCCAGCCCGAGACGTAGAGGTATTTATTAGAAGAAGGGAGGCCCTAAGTTGCCGTCCCTGTAAACGATCAGCCCGATCGTACGCAAAAGGAGAACTGTATTATTGCTTATATCCTAATATCTACCAAAAAACCTAATATCAGCCAATCAGAACTACCCATTCCTACGCATTTTGTCGACCATTCGACCGCTTACCTTCGGGTTACTGTCAGGTAACCGTGCCCGTTGTCTCATCGTCTCAGACGTCCTATCCACGCCTCTTCCCTGTCCGCCACCGTTGTGTCGACAGTTGTACCGACTGGGGTACCAACTGTGGTACCGATTGTGGTGCACACTATCGTACCACCTTTTGTACCGACTATTGTACCGACAAAATTTGTTGTCGTGAAGGGGTTGAAAATTATTATTATTCCACGTAATTAACAACACAAAGAGGTATTAAGCCAGTCCTCCTTGTTTAACTTCCCGGGTACTTAATACTTCCGTCCGAACCAACAAATCAATCAATTACACTTGGCGTGCACTTCACAAGGCTGTCCCGGGCTGCCCCCAACACTTGAGGACTTCAACAGGCTGCTGCTTCACTCACTAGGGCGTGTGCTCACTGACTTCCTTGTGTTACACTTGGTTTTTGTATGGGGTTAAAAAGGAAAGCTTTTTGAAAGCCGCCAGAGACCTGTGCAGTACAGGGGAAATTTCGTTCTATTAAGTTTTACTAACTCCTACATCAAAGTCAATCACTTTTCTCACCCACTATTTCTTGGTACTTCAGCGCTGACTTCAATACTGGACTCTGGGGCCGTCGCAATCCTCTGTAATTTGATTGATCAGATTTGACGTTGCAATCTGGCCGCCGCATCCTCTGAAACTTGATTGATCAGTTTTGACATGGCGATCTGTCCGTCGCGATCTGTCCGTCGCACCCTCTGGAACTTGATTGATCAGTTTTGACATATTTGCCGTTGCAATCTGGCCGCCGCATCCTCTGAAACTTGATTTGATCAGTTTTGATATAGCTATCTGGCCGTCGCGATCTGGCCGTCGCGATCTGTCCGTCGCACCCTCTGGAACTTGATTGATCAGTTTTGACATCGCGATCTGGCCGTCGCACCCTCTGTAACTTGATTGATCATTTTAGACATTGCGATCTGGCCGTCGCACCCTCTGAAACTTGATTAATTAGCTTTGACATCGCGATATGTCCGTCGGAATCTGTCCATCTCAGGTTGCTGATGATTGGTCAAAATCACTCATCCAAAATCAAAATACTTCATCACTTGAGAACATTCAAGACCATCCAAGCGAGCGAACCAAGCATCCGAGGGCGCCTAACTTTTCGTTGGCTCTGCCTCTCAGTACGGACCCGCCGTTGTGCTGGTAAGTTGCGCCTATGTCTTGACTCCCTTATGCAATGCTAACAATTCTCCTTCACAGTCTGTTGGCCTCGTTATATCATATGCCCTAGCGCCATTCGATGATGCATTATGATGCCGAGGGCACATAACTTTTCGTTGGATTCACTCTCATGAACGCACCCGCCGTTGTGCTAGTAAGTTGGGCCTATGTCTTGACTCCCTTATGCAATGCTAACAGTTCATCTTCACAGTTTGTTGGCCTCGTTATATCATGTGCCCTAGCGCCATTTGATGATGCATTATGACGCCGAAGGCGCATAATTTTCCGGTGGCTTCACTCTCATGAACGAACCCGCCATTGTACTAGTAAGTTGCGTCTATGTCTTGACTCCCTTATGCAATGCTATGTATTCTCCTCACAGACGCCACGACACTGTCGAGGGCATATGGTCTTGTTCAAGACAGTGAAGTGGGACGCATTTTTATTATGGTGGACGGAGTCGTACTTGTGGTGGACGCTACAGAAGGACCAATGTCGCAAACAAAGTTTTTCCTGACGAAAGCATTACACCGTGGACTGAAGCCGCTTGTGGTTGTCAACAAGGTGGACCGCGACATGAACCGTTTAGGAGGATCAGTAAAGAATGAGCCACGTGACAGTATGCTGCCGATTATCGACGAGATCACCCGCTATGTGCCTGCACCAAAAGTCAACGCTGATCAACCGTTTGCCATGGCTGTATGCACTTAACTCATTGGAAGACCAAGGCGAAATGTTTGTTAAGGAATCTGGAAAAGTACTGAATGAAGTAATACATGGGCTGAATCGAATCGTTTCCGTTCTCAGTCAAAAGAATCGGAGCATGGCAGAGATTTCCTTTATGGTTGCCCCCCCGTGTGGTCGAGCAGTAGATTCCAGTCCACCCAACCAACCAAATGGTTGTTTAGATCAGTCAGAATATCGTGACCGTAGCGCTGATCACGGAACCACGCGTCTTGACCGACTGCCACTCCCGGACAATTTAAGCTTTCCGTGGCAAGCATGAACCGGTTTGGATCGATAAAGAACGTGTCGTTTAAATACTCGGGGTAGTCTACTCCATCCATATAGCGTTCCCCGCCATCTTCGTACCAGTGGAAGGCCATACCATGGACGTATTTACTTGCTGTTGGGTGGTGATAGATGACGTCGGCCCACTGATGCATATGGTTGCGATTATGGTCAAACACCAGGAGAGTTAAGCCAGGATGGTCACGAGCGAGTACGGGACCCAAGTAGTCTCCAATGAATGCAGCTTCATATGCGGGGTCATAGGCACAAGCTTCCCATGGTGCCGCAAACTCGGGCTCATTCTGTGGTGTAAGACCCCAGAATGAAATCCCGTTGTTCTTGTACGCAGTGATAAATTTTGAAAAGTAGAGAGACCAGGATGCACGCATATCATCCCGAAGACCAACAGGCTTCATGGACCCCAACATACTAGCATTGTACTCAGCACTTGACCTCTTCATCCAAGCTGGAGGGCTCCATGGCGCGAAGAAGAGTTTTATGTCCGGTGAACGTTTTACTGTCCGCTTGATGAACGGGATCATTGTTTTCACGTCGTGGGTCACGTCGACATCAAAATGCACGAGCTTGATATCATTTGCCGTCTCATCAAAGTTGTAGGACGCCAGCGAGAAATCGCACGACCCCATGGGTACGCGACCGAAACTGTACGCACCGCCGTGTTCCTTGTCAAAATAGAGCGTCAGGACCTCCTCCTGTTTCTCTCGCGGAAGTCGCTGAAATTGAAGCGACGCGGCCTCCGTAAACGCCCCCCAAAGCCCATAATCTCTTGGAACGTCGTGCTCGTGTCCACTGCGATAAAGGAGTTCGTATTCTTTGTCCCTCCATGTTCCCACTAGAGTCCTGTAATAGGCTCCATCATTTCGGTCCTGTTATTGACGTAGGAGCTCTGGAAACACGTGATGTCCCCCTCAGCAGTCGCAGTAGATATCTCAATCGTTTGATTCCAATTCGAGGCGACGACTTGTACGACGACTCCAATCGTGAGGATGCTCACCAGCGCACCAATGAAGGCCCATCGCATCCACTGGCGTCGAGCACTAGAGCGAACGTCTAGTGTCTCATCGCTGGCAAGCGAATTCGTGCCATACGTAGTCGACTCGGCCATATTTTTGGAATTTGATACGGACCTACCTATACATGCGTGCGGCTGGCAGTGACGAAAATATTAAGTTGTCTCCGATTCGCCATATGTCTCTCGAGGATGTGATCACTTACATCAGTGAGGACGAAATAATTGATGTTTCCCCGTCCAAGATCCGCATGCGGAAACGCGAGCTGACTGCCGGTGGTCGCAAGAGGATGCAGACCAAAAAGAAATAATCTGATGTGAACACCAGCGACGTTAGAAGCGATGTATCGGTATTCGTTTACTTAATACGCAGATGTAGAGCAATTTTTGAAGAAATCACCAGCGTAAAAAGTGTCATCGTGCTAACGTGTAGAGTTTGGCGAGATAAAAATATACCAAGAGTTAATAAATGCTGCAGATCACCTTCTTCATGCTGTAAATAAAGACTCCACTTCACCACATTGTGGTACCCTCTACAACAGCTACGCCTATAGGGGTGTCTATAATTATGCCCCTAATTATGTACCAATTTTACGGTACGATTTACCACACTGCGGGCTTATGCACGCAATAAGTCGTGCCAGCCAACGGCGGAGGTAGGCACTAGCAGATTCCACCAGAAATTTGGCGATGATCGAGCACCTTCCCCGGCGCGGAAGCCTAAAGCAGTACGCGCGATCAATGTGATGTCTGGGAGCGAGGGATCAAGTGCCGACGACAGTGGAAGTGATGGTGATCAGCGCCGTTACATGATTGCTGCCATGCGCGATCATCAACCAGTGTTGCATGATCAACCTGGCGAGCCCCGATCTGGTAAACGAAGTGAATCAAGTGCAGTTGATCAAGGGGCGGTGAAGAAGTGCAGTCACTGTGTATCGATCAGGCATGATAATTTACGATGTTGGAAGCTCCTGACCTGTCTGAAGTGTGGCAAAAAGGGACACCCGACCTATCAATGCTTGTACGTCTGCCGAGCATGCGGCGAAGTTCACGATGCGGGAAAGTGCCCTATGGAAGAATTTTACAATCGCATTCGCCAGTGGTACAAACCTACTAAGCATGCCGAATTGTTTCATTAGGAAGTTGAAGACATGTTAAGCTAGGACGCTCGCCAGGTTGGAATCTGGTACGAGACGAGTGTTCTGGTGTGGATAAGAAGAAGGATGATCAAGCAGAAGAAAGAGATAATGAAAAATGTGATCATTCTGATTTACCACGTTTGGCTAATTTCCGTATTGATGAGTTTTCTCGGTCCCCGGTGATCATGGAAGTGGATCTACTTCCGGGTGAATCACGTGGATATTGGAAGTACCACTCGCCTAAGAAATGGTTTAAACAAGACAAGGCGATCAGTAAAATTAATAACGAACGTGCCACGTTATTATTTTATTCTGGTGCCGAAGTGTGGATCATCAACTCAACATTTGCTCGTAAGGTGGGTTGTCAGATCGATACGAGCCGAACACAAGAATGTGTCGTCATTGGAGAAAGTGCATACCTCACAGAAGGGCGCACTAAAATCAAGATTACGTTAGCGGGCTCGTTTCTTTATTATTTCCATGCATGGGTGGGAAAATTCGTTGGTCAGGATGCTATATTGGGTATGAATTTTATGATACCAGCTGGTGTTCTATTGGACGTCGCCCATGGTGCACTTAGTTTGCCTGATGAGTTATCATCCCATTAGAAGGGCGTCGACAGTTGTACGGGTCAAGTGGAAATTACATGAAACCTGATCAGTACGAGCAGATCCCAGTAGGTCGATCTGCTGAGGTTCGGATTCGTGATCAACGATCTCGGAAGTTGTGGATTACTCGCGGAAAAGATTGGGTCCCCACTATTACTAGGAGTGTGGGTAATTTACGTTATCTACGAATTACGAACGTTGCTGATCATCCGATCATCCTACAAGACGATACGATTTTAGGTATCTGCATGAACAAAGACGACGTGCCCCGTCGCCCTGGATTTATTTCGGTGGGATCCAATCGCTATACGGAGTGGAAAAATCTCGCGTATTAATCTTCTACCGATTCTGTGCATGACGATCAAGAAATCATCGATCAAGGTCCCCTGGTCGAGAAGAAGGAGTATTGTAACAGGACTGATCCTGTTACAGGATTACACTGTGTTGTGCGATGGAGCGCGCAATACAAGAGGGGTAGGATTAGTTGATAACAACTAATCCTATAATAAAAGTAAATATAAGTATTCACTTATGTTCTAGAACGCAAAATTAAGAGTGTTTATTTAATGGGTGGTTAGTGGCTAATAGTATAGTAATTACCTAACTAATATAATAATACCAAGTATTCAACTAACTGTACTATTAGTTAACCTGCATAATTCGGTATTTATACCGAATCGACTTTTCCTTCGTAGATTATAATAACTTATAATCTCTTATTTAAATTTCAGACAACGCGTCTGAAATTTAACTGTGATATTCTAACTTGAGTATCAATTATGTAATGGCACCCCATTACAAGTATCCTACTCCTCAAAGTATTTTGGTACGACTACGGACCCGATCGTGACATCTGTGGCATTAGTAACCGGAAGATCGCAGAAGATGCAAGAAGTGCAAGAGAAGTGCGATCAGGAGCCGAGTGTGAAAGGTCCAACCCTGGATTACGAAGTTGAACACCCTGTTGCAAGAGATGATCCTGATCAAGATATGCGTGACCACCCCGTCTCAGCCGATCATAGCGAATTCGGTGTGATTCCTATCGATGATCAAGTTTGCTACCACGAAGGTGTAGATTTGTTCGTGGAAGAACTGGAGAAACAGCTCGCCACGCTACCTGAATGTGTCCGCAAGTACCGAAGAAGTGATCAAGGATGATCTGCAAGTTGGTGATCCATTGATCAACACGGCAGAGCAAATTGATCAGCTTCACAATATAATTTGGGCGAAGAAACATCTGTTGATCGGGAAAGGGAACGCGCTGACTCCTGCTGCTCGTGGAGTTGTTTGTGATATCGATGTAGGCAATGCGCGCCCGATCGCTCAAAAGTGTCGGAAGGTTTCTCCACAATTTCGTGAGAAGTTATCAGCCTTGATCAAGGGGATACTGGCCACAAAGATCATCCAGCCGTCTACGTCACCCTGGGCATCACCTATAGTGATTATCGTGAAGAAGAATGGGGTTGATATTAGCTTATGTATTGATTATCGCGCGGTGAATCAACTCACACGTTTGATGGTGTACCCAATGCCCCTGATCTCGGATCTGCTCGAAGATTTGGATAAGGCGTTATGGTTTTGTTCTTTAGATATGGCAAGTGGTTTTTGGGTCGTGTCTATGACCGATCGAGCACGTCATATTTCGACTCTTGTCACCCCGTTTGGATTGTTTGAATGGAATCGGATGCCCTTTGGCCTAAAGAATGCTCATCAGATCTACCAGCGGTTGATCGATAATGCACTGTATGGGTATCTAAAGGTTAAGGACGGTTCCGATGAGTCAGCGGATGTATTTACTGTGGGAGAGCCTGACCAGACACCTGGCCCGTATGTGCTGCAGCGACGATCATACATCGATGATATTTTGATCCTTGCACCTACATGAAATACCCTGTGTGATAAGGTGCAGAATATATTGGAAAAGTGTGATAAGTGGAACTTGTCAATCAGCGTGGCTAAATCGTACTAGGGGCGAAGCGAAGTTCCTTACTTAGGATATCACGTCTCTAGCCGTGGTTTGGAAACAAATCCGAAGAATTTGGATGATTTGATCGATTTGCCTTTTTCTGGTACTTTACGCGCTATGCAATCGTTTTTGGGGAGTCTGAATTATTACCGTCGATTTATTGAAGACTTCGCGATCTATGCCGCTGTGCTCTACGAATTAAGAGAGATAGATTATCAGGAGTTAAAGAGCCGATCATTGAGCAAGGATAATTCGGATCATGAGGGCGCCCGATTGATCAGGGCAAAAGTGGCATTTAGTATGCTGAAAACGAAGATTGCGTCAGCCCCAACCCTGCTCCATTTCGATCAGACCAAAACTCCGGTGATCGCGGTTTACGCCAGCAAATGGGCAATATCTGCCGCGCTGGTACAAGAACATGATCAAGTGTATTGTCCCGTCGCATTAGCCAGCAGAACATTGAAGAGCGGTGAGATGAATTACAGCCCCGTCGAAAAGGAAGTTCTGGCGCTTCTGCGGGTTTTGGTTGTTTACTTCACGATGCTGGTCGGAAAGACTATCACTGTTTTGTCAGGTCTATCCACGTTGAAATGGCTACTAACATCCAACGGGATAGACGTACGATTGGGAAGATGGACTGCGATCTTATCACAATGGGATCTTGAGATCAAGAAATGTGTACATGGAGAAGAGGAGGTACTAGGGGCGTTAGCCGCAAGCATCACCTCTCGCACCGAAATTGATGAAGCACTGATCGCGATCGCACCGAAAAATCAACCGCGGCAGATGATTGAAGTCACACCTCCTACGGTTGAGAAAGGTGAAGAACTCTACGTGATCAGTTTCGATGGACCTGCAAGTGTCAAGCGACGTGTGGGTTCGTTTGGAGCTATCGTGTGGAAGTTACCGGAGTAGAAGATTATGATCGCGGTTGCTGATCATGCATCTGATATCACGGTGAAGGAATCTGAATACCATGGATTGCTCTTAAGTTTGGATCTACTGTCGCGATACCCCAAAGGAAGGATGATAGTGTGTGGAGACTCGAATTTTGTATCAGGCAAATGCACGGTGAAATAGAGTGTAAGGCTCCGCGATTGCAAGTGTTGCAACAGCGTGCGCTTAAACTCCTTCGCGAATGGACCGATCATGATCTATTGCATGTCAAAAGAGAGTGTAATAAGAGTGCAGATCATATCACCACTATGGCCATGCAGGGTGGAACAAGATGTGAGATTGATGAGGAGAAAAAGCTGGAGGAATTGGTCGATCTCAACAGATTGTCGGAAGTGATCACGTGGAATGAAGATCCCACTGTCCCACAAGTGCTAGTGACGACACGATCACGTAACCTCCGTCAACCGCGACCGTCAACGTGGCCCTATATATCCATAGAAGGGATGAGGGCGGAACGTGTGAAAAAGACGCAGGACGAAGAAATGGATTCATGATTTGCGAAGTTACTTGTACGGTGACGTCTCACAATTGAGCGCAGACGAGGTAAAAGAGTGCGCGAAAATTGTCGACCACTACGATGCCGATAAAAACACAAAAAAAACAACAACGATTGTTGATTTACTGTGGAAATATGGCTAAAGGAAAATCCAGCAATGATCAAGACGATCAAGACGATCGACGCTCTTCGATCAAGCTGGTCTTACCCTAGACCCTACAGGCGGATGTCCTCCACCATTATCATGTGAGCTTGGAAAGAGGACACCAAGGCATAGGGCGTACATATCAGAGCATCAGACGATACTTTCATTGGCGTGGTCTATTTAGAAGCGTACAAAGATTTGTTGGACAATGCGTAGATTGCAAGACGGGGAAGGGCCAGCCGACGATCAAGGGAATGTCGACGGGGAATATCGAGGCCACGTACCAAGTGATACCCATGGATCATATCCCATCACTACCCCGATCAACGGATGGACATACGGAACTGCTAATTTGGACGGATCTGTTCACGGGTATGGTGATCGCGAAAGCTGGATCGTCCCACACAGCGCAGAAAGTCGCCGAAAATTATGAAAATGTTTATTTTGACGATTTGGGGCTAGTGAGGTGATCAGGCATGATCGGTATCCCGCTTTTATGTCGGAAGTATTTCGTGCGTTCAACGAGATCGTGGGACAACGACAGATTGCCACTATGGCATACCGTCCACAGGCGAACGGCAAGGCGGAAAGGATGGTGCAGACGATTACACGAGCGATTAAGATGTATGTATCAGATGTCGGCCAGAAGGATTGGAGCTCGTACGAAGCGACTGGTATTCGCGCTAAACTCAACCCCTGATCGCATTAGTGGAGAAACACCATTTTATTTGGCGTATGGGTGGGACCCACGATCGTCGTTGGAATCGACACTACAACTGGGTGGAATTAGGCGTAAAGATCGGGATGCTCGCCGATGGAGATACAAGTTGCAGAAAGACTACCGTTACGCCCGTGATCAAGTGAGCACTCGATTGCACCAAGAGATGGCTGATCGAGCTGAGAAGCACAATGATCAAGTGATACCACACAAGATTGAAGCTGGATCAAGGGTCTGGTTATATCTCGATCGGGTGAAAGAAGGGTTCGCGAAGAAACTGACGCACATGTGGCATTGAACCTTCAGAGTCAATGAGGTGATCGGTGATCATGCTGCAAGATTGATTACGGCTGGCACCGACTATCGCATATTCCCAGTGGTACACCTGTCTAAGTTGAAATTGGTCAAGGAATTTCCAGATCGCCCCACTACTGTGCTAGAAGCTTGGGTAGAAGATCGTTTTGATTTCGATGAAGCTTTTCTACCCGAAGACATCTGGGAAAGGACACTAGATCAAGACAAATTTAAAGTTGATCGTGTCACGGATGTCCGATCTGGTCGAAAGACTAGGTATGGCAGAACGTTACGCGAGTATCAAGTCTACTGGAAGGGTTATGACGAGCCGTCATGGGTAGACGAGGAATATCTGAACTGCGATGCTCTGATAAAGGACTTCGAACGGAAGATGATCAACAGACATCGGTTTGACGTAATTCAGGTGGACGAAGAGTCCAAATAACGCATGATCGACGAACTGACTATGAATTCATGCTTGACGATCCCTTGATTGGAGAAGGTTGATCAACGAAACTTACGATTAATGGAGAAGTGACGATTGTCTTGAAGTGGTGAATTTACGATAGATATTGCGAGGTATGGTGATGGAGTAACGGCAGATGACCCGATGGAGGACCGATTTATGTTATGCATTGAAAAGTGACGAGGCAACATCTGGAAATGGTATGATCAAGAGTGTTTATTGATTAAAGACGAAGTGATCAGCCAGGTATCCCGACCCACAGAACTTACGGCAAATACGAGGGATATGATAGCCAGGATGATTCTCAACAAAAAGACGATACTGGATCCGCCAAGATTCATAAGCGTCGACTTCGCGCAGCGCATCATTCAGGGTCCGAGGTGGTGGATCTGATAGGTACCCCTCGCCTCACGTGTCCCGCCTCTGCCCGTACCACCTTAGTACCAGGATCCACCATCATCTGGATCGTATTTCAGGGGGCGGTTCCGGGCGAAATGTGAGATCGCCGGGTCCAAGAAAATGTCGAGATCACACAAGCAATTCTTAGGATTATTTATACCACAAACTCCATTGAATCCCTGAATAATCAGCGAACGGCGCGTATGGCGGTTTTTTTCCGGTAAAGCACAAGTGACGCTTAATGCGGACAACCTCTATTGATAAACGGTGACCGTGGTCATAAAGGCAAGAATAGATACAGGAGCTACGCCTATTTACATGGCGATACAAATACGCACTAAGGAAATGCACAATATAGCTGAAAAAGGTAAAGCTGCGCATTGGTAATTGATAAGAGCTGTAACCATGTGTACTGCTGATCATGCCCTGCAAGACGAACTCGACGAAATTCTTCCACAGTGCCTCGACGCGACTTCTACGCTGGCGTCAATCTTGATAATATCCATGGAATAAGGCGTCGCGCTCTTTAAGGCTTTGATCTATGGGGAGGTAATGGGTTGACTCCCAGATTGCCATCGCATAGTGGTCCAGGAACGTCTGATACTTCGCCTCAAAGTCATCAAACCAGCCGACTGAGCGGAAAGAGACGGGTGGAAGCATACGCTTGAAGGATTCCCAGGGACGCCGTGATTATAACAACTACACTTCCGGCTGGGAGATCAAGTGAGAGTTCCACTGATAAAGCGAAGGAGAGCTCGTGGAAACGGGAACAACCATTCCTCGGGGCGCGTCAGGTAGTCGAAGGCCACTTGCACCGAGATGTTGCTCTGTGGTGAAGTGGGGATGTATTTACGACATATAGGAGATGCTCTGTGGTAGTTATCAATTCTTGGTATATTTTTATCTCACCAAACGCAACACGTTAGCATGATGACACTTTTACGCTGGTGATTTCTTCAAACACTGAATATTAGTGTTAAAAAATTGTGTCAAGCCTTCCATAGGTGAACAATATGAACACATAGTGTATCATGATGTTAGTAGTGCGAAGGCTTCTGTCTTCTAACAAGATGATTCTATCCATCACTAGCATCGAGTGATGATTCTCACATTTCCACAATGTCTTGGCCAATTTGTTTTGGTTTTAGTATCATAGCAGTGACGCTAACGCTAAGTTGAGCGTCTCCAACCCCATAAATGTCTAGCAATTAGGCGTTAGGGCTCATGAGATAGCAAAGTAACCATAATATGGAAACAAACCATCAGCAACCCTACAGAAAGATAAGACGTAGGCGCAACTTACCAGCACAACGGCGGATTCATACAGAGCAGCAGAGCCAACGAAAAGTTATGCGCCCTCGGCTTCATAATGCATCACCAAATGGCGCTAGGGAACACGGGATAACAGAGTACCAGACCACGGACACAAACCATCAGCAACGCTACAGAAAGATAAGACATAGGCGCAACTTACCAGCACAACGGCGGATTCACACAGAGCGGCAGAGTCAACGAAAAGTTATGCGCCCTCGGATGCTTGAGTTGATCGCCTAGATGTTCTCAAGTGGTTAAGTATTTTGATTTTGGATGAGCAATTTTGACCAATCACCATCGACCTGCAACGGCCATCTCGCGACGGCCAGATCGCGATGGCAAATCCGATTTATCAAGTTACAGAGGGTGCGACGGCCAGATCGCGACGGCCAGATCGCGATGACAAATCCGATTTATCAAGTTACAGAGGGTGCAACGGGCAGATCGCGACGACCAGATCGCGATGGCAAATCTGATCAATCAAGTTCCAGAGAGTGCGACGGCCAGATCGCGATGGCAAATCTGATCAATCAAGTTACAGAGGGTGCGACGGCCAGATCGCGACGGCCAGATCGGATGACAAATCTGATCAATCAAGTTACAGAGGGTGCAACGGCCAGATCGCGACGACCAGATCGCGATGGCAAATCTGATCAATCAAGTTCCAGAGGGTGCGACGGCCAGATCGTGATGGCAAATCTGATCAATCAAGTTACAGAGGGTGCGACGGCCAGATCGCAACGGCAAATCTGATCAATCAAATTACAGAGGATTGCGACGGCCCCAGAGTCCAGTATTGAAGTCATCGCTGAAGTAACCCAGAAGTAGTGGGTGCGAAAAGTGATTGATTTTGATATAGGAGTTGGTAACACTTAATAGAAAGAAATTTACCTTGAAGTACGAAGATCTCTGGTGACCCTAAAAAAAACCTTCTTTTTTTTACTCTATACGAAACCAAGTGTAATACAAGGAAGCCGTTGAGTGAACTCCCTAGAAAGTGGAGCAGCAGCTGTTTGAAGCGGTGCTAGTGTTGGGAGCAGCCCGGAATCGCCTTTGAAGTGTGGCCCAAGTGTGTTTGATTGATTTGTTGGTTCGGACGGAAGTATTAAGTACCCGGGAAGTAAAGCAAGGACGACTAGCTTATTACCTCTTTGTGTTGTTGATTAAGTGGATTTATCATAATTTTCAACTCCTTCACGACAGCTCAGATCAAAGCCGCCAAGTTGAATTGGAGTCCACGGCAATATTTCTGTGTCTGGTGCGCCATCAGGCACCAAGATTAACGACTTGTACGCACCCGTGCGAGGGAAGAGGAACCCAGCAGAATCTTGATCAGGCCCAGTTTCGCTCGCTAGCTCGCTGATAGTGGGACTTGATGGGATGTGCGGGATGATCAACGCCAAAGAACCGCCCTGATCGTCATCTGACTGATCATCTGGCTGATCAAGATGAGAGTGCGATCATCATCTAATTTTTCTTCTGGAGTAGGCGTCTTTACGCTGTCTCTTGGACAGAGGCGTGGACCGAGAATGTTGAGCGCGTCTCTTGGACGGAGAAGTGTGCCGAATGGTGGAATCTTCAGGTGAGTCACATTGAAGGTCAGCTGACGAGTTTGTGGCTTGATCAGAACTTGCACGAGAGGCGCTATCTGTAGCCGGTGCGTATACGCACGGTGCGGCTAGCGCACAGAGGAAGACTCTTCCTTAAAGCGGTAACTACCGCGACTTAGCCGATACGCCCTTATAAAGGGCTTAGTAGGAGAGATCTCCTACTCGGGGTCAAGATTCCCGGGTTGGTTTACTAATTAGCCTTAACGGCTGTATTCCCTTTACGGGATGTAAGTAAAGGGAGGGCTCCCTCCTACCTACTACACTCACTGTACGCGCGACCTCGACCGGTCGCGCGTATGCACTTTAGAGTGAAATGTAAACCGAATATATTTAATATGTAATTAGCCTAAATTAATTTAAGCTAATATAAACTATATGTAATACTAAGTAGAATATTCCTAATTCGTACCTAGCTAAAATGTAGTATACACACCCGTGTACCGACACGTGGATGGCTGACACACCACCACACCAAGGTCCCCTGCCCTGATTGGTTAAAATAACCAATGGTTCAAAACCTTTCAAACCGGTCAATACTGACCTCAACCGTAGTGTACTCATGTACACCAACACTAAATGTAATCCTGTCTCAACTTGTCGCGCAATGTGTCACGATCTGCAGATACGTGCTTGAGGCGACGACGCGCTATCGAAAGTTCCGTCTTTAACTTGGAATTCTCGGTCCGTAGACCCTCCATCTCGGTCCTGCTAGCCGACGCTCCATCAACGCGATCACGTAGCTCATCCATCTGGGCTATGACAGCGGCATGTTATCCAGACTCATAAGATTGGATTCGTTCTCCTTCCGGATGCGATTACGTTGCTTCTTGCGTTTCTAGGCCTTCGAGTTGAGCTTGATCTCCTTCTCGATCAGGCGCTTGTTCTCTGCGGCGGCTTGATCATACGCCTCTTGTAGCACGCCTAATCGGTGCCGGAGTTGATTAATCGTCAGTTGATCGGGGAGCGCCTCAAGGCGCGTAATTTCTTGTACGTGATCAGCAATGGTCTACTCCTGGACTGACAGCAGATAACGATCCCGATCGTGACCGCCTTCAAGATCGCAAATTTTAGCGCGTTGGTCGGCAATCGTTGCTTCAGCATCCTGCAGCTTGGACTTGAGAGCGTTGACCACCACTTGCGCAGGGGCTCAAGCCGCTCACGGTACCACTTGATCTCGTCATCGCGATCAGCAACTTGGCGGAGAGCACGTGCAAGCTGCTGCCAAAGTTCGGGGACGGTGTCCTCGAGCACCGAGAGCGAGTTGGACAACACGACGACTGTAACGGAGTTGCATTCGGGTAACACTGAGTGTTGGTGTACATGAGTACACCACGGTTGAGGTCAGTATTGGCCGGGTTGAAAGGTTTCCAACCTTTGGTTATTTTAACCAATCAGGGCAGGGGCCCTTGGTGTGGTGGTGTGTCAGCCATCCACGTGTCAGTACAAAGGTGTGTACACTACATTTAGCTAGGTACGAATTAGGAATATTCTACTTAGTATTACATAAAGTTTATATTAGTTTAAATTAATTTAGGCTAATTATATATTA
This sequence comes from Peronosclerospora sorghi, assembly GCA_026184515.1. Lineage (NCBI taxonomy): Eukaryota > Oomycota > Peronosporomycetes > Peronosporales > Peronosporaceae > Peronosclerospora > Peronosclerospora sorghi. The sequence goes on along the minus strand of CM047587.1, from coordinate 44,271,940 downwards.
AATATATTCAGTTTACATTTCACTCTATCTTACATACGCACGACCTCGACCGGTCGTGCGTGTAGTGAGTGCCGTAGCGTAAGGGGAGCCCTCCCCTTAGCTACAATCTTTGTAAGGGAGCCTTGCCGTTAAGGCACTAGCAAAAGCTACAGTAAACTAACCCGGGAATCTTGGCCCCG
>CM047587.1:44149250-44271751 GCA_026184515.1 Peronosclerospora sorghi | reverse complement strand
AGTGGGACTTGAATTGACCCATATTACGGGCGAAGCCCGTACTGGGCGTTTACATGATCGGAATCAGTCAAGGACGTGTTTCCAACATGGAAGGTCCTTAAGCAGAAGCTTATGGACATGTACGCAACGCTTGATCTGGTTTTCCAGAATCAACTGGCGTTCCTGAGGTGCCGTCAAGGCACTAAGGACCTGGAGGTTTATATCCAGGAGCTTAAGACCCTGTTGGCAGGGATGTACGCGAAAGCGTATTCGGACGATGTGTCCATCCCCGTCTTCATGGGAGGCCTGAGAGAAGGGACAGCACGTTCGGAGTTCTTCCGATGCCGACCCGAATCCCTGGAAGAGGCATTCAAGATGGCGTTCAACGCCGAGAGGAACTTCCGTTCCTCTAAGGTGGTTCCCGAACCCATGGACCTGAGTCAGGTCGAAGCGGAGGAGAAACCTCCCGCTAAGAGTCATTCTGACTCTTTTTCACAGAGCTTCGAGGCAGAGCTCTTGGCTATGTTGCAGCGGCGTGGTCCGTTGAGATGCTTCCTGTGTGGGGCATGGATCATCTGAAGAACAGATGTCCAAAAAATCCCCAGCGAGACACTCGCTACAAGGGACCAAGGGTGGGGAAAAAGTCCTTTTCCAAGCCGTCGGGAAACGACGGCTCCCAGTAGGTGCGGGGCGCCCTACTGGAGGACCCCTCAGTGCTGTTAAGCCCCAGGGTAGGGGACGACAGCACAAAGCCCCGAGGGAAGCGGTGCTTTCTAGCACCGAGTTGGTGTACCAGCCAGGTTTGCTGGTAGTCCTTGCGGACGTGAAAGGCTTTGATAAGCCTTGGAGAGTCTTGATAGACTCTGGAGCGTCTGACAATAATGTCAGACGAGCTTCTGTGGAGAAGAGTCGGCTGTATGCCGAGGCCCTAGAGGCACGTTCTCGTGACGTTGTCACGGTCCGTCTTGCGACGGGCGTACAGGTTTCTGTACCCAAGGTTTCGATTGACCTTAAGCTGAAGTTTGCAGACTTCGACAGCTTAGAACGTTGCCTAGTCCTGGACTTGGACTCGAGGTATGACCTCATTCTGGGCATGAAGTGACTGGAACTCCACGAGCCATGGATAGACTGGAAGTCGAAGTCCATTGGCTCAACGCACCCGCGGTCGGGTGAAGCATTGGCGAGTCATGAACCCACCTTTGATCGATCGCAAAAGCGATTCTGGCGTGAGATGCCAGAGATTGGGATGTATGAAACGATCATTCCCAATGGCGTTAAGGAATATTTCCTTAACGAGGGGGATTCGGCGGTTAATCCCCGCGCCGATGTAGGCGAGACTGGTGAGTCGCCAGTGATAGAGGTGGAATCCTCTGAGGGTAAGCGCGAGGCGCTTAGAGAAGAGACCCGAAGTTCGTCTCTTCTACAGGTCGGATTGATTCCGACCACGACGTATCCGGCGAACAAGTTGCGACTCCAGTGGTAGGGGTAGAGACCCCTGTGGTTAAGCGCGAGGCGCTTCCAAGCGAAGAGACCCGAAGTTCGTCTCTTTCGCACGTTGGAAATGATTCCGATTACGCCGTTATAGGTGAGACCGGCGAGTCACCGGTGGTAGAGGTAGAGACCTCTGTGGATAGGTGCGTGGCGCTTCCAGTAGATGGGGCAATTGACTCCCCCCATCTGGGTCTCGGGATGAGTCCCGAGGCCAGTAGTCAGCAGTCCTATAGGATACTGAATAGTGTGACAGGTGTTGTCACAGAAGGCGTAAGCCTGGAACGGTTGCCTGTTGTAGGCGAACTGTTGTCGTTGGATGAGATGTCCTTCAACGAGTTTGAGACTGCTTTGAGAGCAGGAGAATTCGACGAGGTCGTCGTGTTGCGTCCGGAAGAGGAGTTAAACTCCTCATCCACGATGGACGAGTCAGTTTTGGTGAAAACCAAACAGGCATTAAATGCCCGAAGCGGCATCAAGATCCTCGCGGATCCTGAGGACCCTTACCATTCCTTATTAAAGGAATTTGGAGATGTCATTAGTGACAACCCGCCGATGGGGTCACCACCGGATCGGGGAGTCCGACATGAAATTGATTTGGTTCCCGGAAACAAATACTGCGTCACTAAGCAGTGGCCTCTCCCCAAGGAACAATGCGACGTCATCGACGCATTCTTCAAGGGGAAAGAAGAGGCAGGGATGGTACGGGAGAGTAAGTCTCCCCACTCATCTCCCACTTTTTGTGTTCGTAAACCGAACGGAAAGTGGCGCATTGTGCATGCGTATAACAAGCTGAATGCAGCTACTGTACCCATGCAGACTCCGATTCCTCGGAAGGATGTCCTCCAGAACAATATGGCGGTCTGTACTGCGTACAGTGCCTTAGATCTGGTGGACGGGTATTATCAGGTGCTCATGCGAGCGTCCGATATTCCGCTGACAGCGGTTAGCACGCCTAGTGGCATGCTGTGGGAGTGGATTGTTATGCCACAAGGGCTTTCAAATGCACCAGCGACTTTCAATCGCTTGGTGACTCAACTCTTCCGCCCTCATAGGAAGTACGCTCAGACGTACTTCGACGATATATTCGTCCATAGTCGTGCGGAAGGCGACTCGTCTGATGTTCAGACGCACCTGATACACCTTCGAGCAGTGCTCGAATGTATGCGAGAGCATAAGTTATATGCGAACGCATCCAAATGTATCTTTGGTGCTGAGGAAATTCCTTTCCTCGGATTCTTCATCGGTAAGGATGGAGTGCGGGCGGATCCCGCGAAGGTGAAAGCCATTGTGGAGTGGCCTTCGCCTGTAAATCTTAAAGATTTACGGAAGTGGCTTGGATTAGCCAACTATCTCCACAATTACAGCGAGAACTACGCTGAAATGGCGAAGCCATTGACGAACCGTCTTAAGAAGGATGTTGATCGGTTTTGGGAAACCAAACACCAAAAAGCTTTTGAAGCGGTTAAGGGGATCTTGTTAAAAGCTCCAGTTCTTGCTCTCCCAGAATCTGGGAAACCATTCAGTGTCGTCTGCGACGCCTCCGATTTCGCAATCGGATGTGCTTTGTTACAAGCAGAAGATGCGGGACGAGAACGCGTAATTGCGTTTGAGTCGAGGCAGCTTAAAGCTGCAGAACGGAATTATCCCGTTCATGACAAGGAGCTACTTTCAATGAAGTATGCTCTTGTCAAATTTAGGGTTCACCTACTCAGCTCAAAGCCATTCGTGGTTTATACTGACCACGCGTCCTTACGGACAGCGACAAAGTCGCCTCACCCCCCACTCTCGCAACGGATGGCCCGTTGGCTCTCCTTCTTTGTGGAGTACAACTTTGAGGTTAAGTATAAACCTGGCAAGCAAAACGTGCTTGCAGACGCGTTGTCGCGTCGTCCCGATTACGAGCTCGCTCACGCGACATTCGTCACCACGTCTGTGGTGGATCTCATACGCCAGGCGTATGAGAAAGACCCACAATGTACGGCGCTTATCCGCGCGTTAGGTGAAAAGGGTCTTGGCTCGTCTGAGCCAACCCTGTCAAGTCGAGCTAGAGCTCGTTTACACCGTTACAGGTACTGTGACGGTCTGCTATTTTATAGCACGAGCGCGGAGGACACTCCGCGGGTGGTTGTTCCTCATGATGAGGAACTGAAGTATAGAGTCCTCTTTGAGGCACATGACGCCCATACCGGGGGTCATTTAGGTCGGGATAAGACCTACAGCGCTTTAAGCGCTTTGTATTGGTGGCCCAATATGTATAAGTGGGTCGGTGCGTATATACGCACCTCTGAGACGTGTCAGAGGGTTAAACCCTTTGAAAGTTCGGCTGCGCCTTTGGCGAGCTTATCGGTTCCAACGGAGTGTTGGAAATCCATTTGCATGGATTTTATCTTCGGTTTTCCGAAGGATAAGGCCGGGAACACCGGCATATTGGTCTTTGTAGACCGTTTGAGCAAGGTGTCTCACCTGGCGGCGGTGCCAGAGTCCATAGATGGACAAGGAACAGCAAAAGTGTTCCTAGACCGTGTCTTTCGACAGCATGGTCTACCCGATTCCGTTGTGTCGGATCGGGATCCCCGTTTTACGGGACAGTTATGGGGAGCGTTGCTTAAGGTGCTAGGCACGAAGCTCCTCATGTCCACTGCGGATCATCCGCAGACGGACGGTCAGACGGAACGCGTTAATCGCGTTGTGGAGGATATTCTCCGGAGTTTATGTCTGGATTCTCCAAAGATTTGGAGTGAGATGCTCCCGATGGTTGAATTTGCTATCAACAATTCGGTACATTCATCTACGGGGTTTACCCCGTTTTACGTGAACGGATTGGTGAATCTGAGGGCTCCGTTAACTTCACGTGTGTGTGGCCCAGGGCTTGACGGGGGAGGATTCCCCGATGTCAGCCCTGTATCTGTGTGAAAGCACATCGATAAGTTTTTATCGACGCGCCTTAGTGTCTTACGACACGTCTGAGATGCCATGGCCGAAAGCCAAGACAAGCAGAAGGAGCAAGCTGACCGAAAGGGACGGCGTAACAAAAAGGTATACAAAGTAGGAGAAAGTGATTTATTAAACGTTAAAAATCTTCCTACACATGCAGTTTCAAATGTGTTGCGCAATAAACTGCGCCCAGGTTTGTGAGCCCCTTTAAGGTGTTAACCCGAAAGGGCTTGTCGTACACCTTAGACATCCCGAAGGCGATGCGTACGCATCCAACCTTTTATGTGGGTATGCTTAAGCCATACCAGAACCCGAAGGCGGGTCCCCTCTCGGAGGAGGGTGAGAAACCGGATAGCCGAAAGGCGCAACAGGTCGGAACATCTCCGACAGGGTTGATATACGACCCTGAATCTCCGCAACGAGAGTCTCGAGAGAGGCAAGCCGCTCCTCGATGCGTTCATTCGCACTCCCTTCGTTGCGGAGTTCCTCCTGAGCATCTTGGATGCAAAGGCTGTGCCGATCACAGCGCTCGTGGAAGTCACGCCGCAATAGCGCAACCCCCTCCTCCAGTGCTCGATACGGAGGGTACGCCACATTATCATGTGGAACGCCTGATGGCACGACGCCATCACCGGGGTGAGACCCAGTACCTGGTGAAGTGGAAAGGGCATCCACATTCCCAGAACTCGTGGGAGTACGAGACTCCCCTGCGGCAGGATTGCCGTGACGTCGTTGACGCTTTCGAGCGGGAGAATCTCACTGAGAGTCAACTACCAAAGGGGCTGAAGAAGCCCCTTCACTCCCAATAGCTGGGAGTTTGCCGGAGGCAGATGCTTTGCTTGCATTGCTCTCCGGCACCACATCGAGAGCAGAGCGCGTATAATAGGAGACAGGCAATTGCCCTTGCGCTTTGGCCTAAGCATAGGCCAAGCGTAGCGCTCTCTCTACCCGAACGTCGGGTTCGGAAAAGCTGTTGTACAGCGCATCGAAACTGGGGAGGCGTTTCTACCTTTCCGCCCAGGCGCGGAACGCCTGTTCTGCGTCTTCGACGCTTTCGTCCCTCAGGAGAATAAGGGGAATCTCGCGGAAAACATCCACGAGGGCACCGCGTGCCTGTTTCCCGAGGCGCGTCCGGTAGGACTTAACGGAATAATGTTTGGGCGTTAGTAGCCGGGCCCGGAGTTGGTTCCGATGCGCAATTTCACGCTGCGGCATAGCCGCTGGTCCAGGGGTATAAGAGGATAAACCCCTCTTGACCGCGTTCTTAGCCCTCTTTTGATGGTCGCGAGGTCCCTTACGTGCCCGTCCGGCACGTCGGGCCTCTTGAACCAAGGACGGTTCATTGGTGGTGGTTGCCTGTGGCAACCTGGAGGTATCACCCCTAGCGGGTAACGGTGGCGCACGAGTTAGTGCGCTTTCCCCACGTGTGGGGAATGGGTTGGATGACTGATAGCGCCGTTCGGCGCTATCAACATGGCCAGCCGTTGGGGAGAGCTCCCCAAGGGCGTCCACTTCCGAGCTGTCGGAATAGTTTGCGTCCATAGCACCGCTGAGGGTGTACAGTGGACAGCCAGAGCTATGGCGTTGGAGTTCTCCAACAAAATTTTGTTTATTGCGTAAGCAATAGTCTTGATGGGGGAGGATGTAACGGGGTTACATTTGGGTAACACTGAGTGTTGGTGTACATGAGTACACCGCGGTTGAGGTCAGTATTGGCGGGGTTGAAAGGTTTCCAACCTTTGGTTATTTTAACCAATCAGGGCATGGGCCCTTGGTGTGGTGGTGTGTCAGCCATCCACGTGTCAGTACACAGGTGTGTACACTACATTTTAGCTAGGTACGAATTAGGAATATTCTACTTAGTATTACATATAGTTTATATTAGTTTAAATTAATTTAGGCTAATTATATATTAAATATATTCAGTTTACATTTCACTCTATCTTACAGACGCACGACATCGACCGGTCGTGCGTGTAGTGAGTGTCGTAGCGTAAGGGGAGACCTCCCCTTAGCTACACCCTTTGTAAGGGAGCCTTGCCGTTAAGGCACTAGCAAAGGCTACAGTAAACTAACCCGGGAATCTTGGCCCCGAGTAGGAGAGCTCTCTCCTACTAAGCCCTTAATAAAGGCGTATCGGCCAAGTAGCGGCGAACGCCGCTTTAAGGAAAGTATTCCTCTGTGCGCTAGCCGCACCGTGCGTATACGCACCGGCTACAACGACCTCCTCCTCTCGCGTGCGGAGCGTCTCCCCTTGTGAATACGCTTGGTTAATTACTGCGATTAAGGCGCGTCTGATGTAGGCCGATCAAGCGCTGGAGCGCCGTTTATGATCGTTAAAGGTCTGTTCGTGGTTGCTGAGGCACTGTTCGTGATCGTGCGCATCCTTGACGTGTCGGAGGAAATGTGGAAATGCCTTATCAAGAAGACCTGATCGTTGATGATACAGTTGATGAGTGGCAACCGCCTGATCGATTGTGACTTGATCGATGAAGAAAGGGCTGATTGATGGGTGTTGACTGCCTGATCAACGACGTTATAGTTGATGGGGGTTGACCACATGATCAACGATGGCATGATCAATGGGTGGTAACGGCATGGTCGACCCTCGTCCCAACCGCTGTCCGGATGGGACGAGGTTCAGGGGCGGCTGTGGTGAAGTGTACCGTAAATTTGTGTGTAACTGCAGGTACCACTGTATGTAAAACTGTGTGTGCAACTGTAGGTACATGGACGGGCTATCGGATTAGAAGCGACATTAGGTACGGGTACCTAACGGCGGACAACTGAGAAATCAAGTCGACTGGTCGATGGGGCATATTGGTATGTTAGTTCTGATTGGCTGAAATTAAGGAATTGGTAGATTTAGGGATATAAGCAGTAATAAATTTCTCCTTTTGCGTCTGATCACGCAGATCAACCTACAGGGACGGCACCTTAGCGCCTCCCTACATTTACACGCACCTCTACGTCCCGGGTGGAAGCACTTAGTGCAATTTTGGCCCACCGGCAGGCGTAGAGTGTAGAGAACTCGCCCCGCGACCCCGCCCGCTGTGTCAGCGGTTCTTCTGTAAAGGTTTTTTGGTCTTGGGAACGTGATCGAGCAGTGCGCTCTCACCTCTTCCCCATTGGTCCACGTTTTTGGCCCCTAGTAGTTTGGCTGCTCTAAGCGCCCCACGGGAACTCTAGGTAGAATTTGTGGAAAGTACCCCCCCCCCTCCTCTTACGTCTAGATAAGAATACATAGTATATTGGGCATTCTATTAGCGGACTAGGCTTAAGAGGCTCCGTGATCAAGCGGTGAAGACTTCCGCCGCTTGATCAAGTACCTACTTCGCTGATCATCCCCTGATCATCGATCTGCAACCTGCGCCCTGCGATCATCAACTCGCAACCGCGCCAATTCGTGAAGAGTCGACTAGATCGATCACCGACCTTGATCATTCCCTGATCATCAACCAGCGGTCCTGATCATCAACGTTTCTTGCCTGATCAAGCCTGATCACTCCTGATTCAAGCCTGATTACACCTGATCTCACCTGACTAGCACATCAGTCGATTCGTTACGAATTACCCCAATCTTGTATCAAGTAATTGCAGTGTGACATCCCCGCCACCTAGAGAGCGACCCACGCCCAAGACGTCGGGTACACAAGGTGAGCAGGAACACAATCCGTCACAGGACAACAGGAGGACCCCCTTCGTTAGTCGGCAGTCCGGGCTCCGTGGTAACGCCTGATCGAACTTCACAAATTCTGATCAGCCGCTCCACCACATACACTCAAGCGTACTCCGACAAGGTCAAATCCAGGTCGAATTTTGCCTCTTGAGGTGTTGACCGGCAAGCGGCTGGCGGTTACAGATATAGTGGTTTTCAGGTCCCCGGGCATGGTTTGGAGGGACCCGAAGAAGAATACACTGACGAAGCACGCCGAATGCGCCCTTATCCTGGGCAAAAGTGACGAAACCAAGGGCTACAAGGTGTTGTTGTTAAAGGACCGGGTGGTCGTGGTGACGAGGCTTGTCACCGCGATCGAAACACTTAGCACCGAGACAAGCGACAAGGTTACAAAGGTGCTGGAAGGTGAAAGCGATAGAGAGATGCGAGAATTGGAAGAATCACGTTCGGGTGAATCTGAAACAAGTGCAACACATTTAGAGCGTAAAAAAGATAGGTCACCAGAGCCTTCGATTGCGTCAAAACGCACGAAAGGGGTTGACCAAGGTGCGCGCAAGACGCGCAGGAAGCCGAAGAAGACCATAAAAGGGAAGGAATACGAAGCGTCGAGAACCAAAAGGGCGGTTTCAAGCGACGAAGTTTCGAAAATTAGCGAAGTGTGGAGAGCGCCTTATGCGTATTCGCGATGTGCGAACAGGGTACTGAAGTGGAAACCACATCGAAGATGCAAACAGACCCCAAAAACTTCAGGGAGGCGCATAGTGGACCGCAAGACAAGATGTGGAGTCGCGCAGAAATGGAGGAGATGAAGTGTCTCCAAAATTTAAATACCTGGGACATCGTGCGTCGCCCAGTGGATAAGGTACCTCTCCCTACCAAGTGGGTGTACAAGACAAAAGTAAATGCAAACGAGTCGGTGGAGAGGTACAAGGCAATATTGGTTGCCATGGGCGATAAGCAAGTTTTTGGTGACGTCTATTTTTTCACGTTTTCGACGGTTATAGAATTGAATAATGTTAAGTTGCTCCTGATGTTGGCGAAAGTGTGGGGGGTGGCGGCACGCCACGGCGATGTACCTAGTGCCTACCCCAAGGTGAAGTCCGAAAGGGATGTGGATATTTATCTACAGGTGCCTCAAGGCATGGAAATTTCGCAAGAAAAATTGGATGATTTCGGTGCGAAATCAAATAAGGAGCTAGCGCTTAAGATGAAGCGGACGCTAGGGAGGGAAGGTTTATTGACAACGAGGATGCTATCCGTGAGAGAGGAGGAACAAGACGTGTCTCGCATATGCACTACTATTCCTACATGCTGCACCCTCGCGCACCTGGTATACTGTAGTTTCCTTGAAACCGTTCGTCGGAACGACGGGTACCATCCCCTAGTCTATATAATAACATAATTCATGTCGTGCTTACGATCCCGTTCCTAATCGAATACCTCGATCGATGTATACAACGTAATGTTGGTCGCGATCCCGTACCTAATCGAATATCTCGATCTATGTATACAACACAAATGATTGTCGCGATCCCGTACCTAACCAAAGTCGAGCCATACTATAAATCGGACATAATTGAATTCGTTTTTTAATTGGTAATAAATAGCGCCTTTACAGTTAAGTCAAAAACTATTCAACTTTATCATTGGTTAGAAATAGCGCTTTTACATCTTCTACCTATACAAAAGTTTTCCGTTCGTCTCCCGGTCACGTAACCTGCCAGTATCCGTCGGTACTACGGGTACCCTCACTTGACGTTTTCCGTCTGTCCGTCAGTGCGACGCTTCTGGGAAAGACTAGCTAATGTTTTCAGCATAAATACTATTTGAAACACACTTTCTTACTACTCAGTGCTTGAACAGCCGCAGTGGTTGTTGAGTTCAAGTGTCCTAGAATGGGGAGAAACCGTCACAGGCAGGAGCGACGTTCAGCTAGAACAGGTGCACAGCAAGAAGCGGTCAATGCGCACGGAGGAAAAGCAATACAGCTTATGCAAACATCAATGGGAGCAGCAACACCTTAAGTGATGGATATGCAGTCCTGACACAAGTGCCTCCCGCCGATTGAAAGCTGAACAGGATGTACTGTGGTGAAGTGCTATTGAAAATTATTGACCCGTTACCAGTGTCCCAGTTGTCAAGGCGGATCGATCGGGTTGGCTAAAAGGATGGAGTGTTTTGGGCCAATAGTGTGCTTGGAGTGTTTTGTACGCAGATTTGAGGTAAGGCACACGGTTTACATGTAATTTATATATTGGATTTTAATTGGTTTATTAAATATAGTGTTCGTATTACATTGGGTTGCGTAAGTCGCCGCTCCTTAGGAGTCATTGGGAGCAGAGGGATAACACGCCCCCCCTTGCTCATTTAATCCCGGCCAAGACAGAGCTCCACCGGAAGTCCCACGACGGGAAGCTCCCATTACGTTCACTCACCCCTCAACTCCCGCCACGTTTGGAACATGTTTTTACTGGCTGGGTTACTCACTTCAATCTGCAGTCAAGTCCCAGAAATTGGTTGGATTAATCAGTGCGATCTGCAGTCAAGTGCCAAGAAGCTATTCAATGGATTACTCATTGCTTTTGCAATCAAGTGACAGAACTTCTATTGGCTGAATTACTCACTGCTTCGTGCAGTCAAGAGTCAGATTATACCAGCATTTGGAGTGACGATCTCCGCTCCATTTGCAGATTGACTACATTGGATTATCTTTTCGTTGATTTTTGGATCAAGTACCCCAGAAGTGGTAGACCCATATCAGTACCTGCCAAGGTCTTCACTAAGCGACGGTCCACCGAGTGTGTAGCCACCCACACCAAAGAGTACACAAGGTGAGACGAGACTAATCGGACTCGGCGTCCTGCAATGCCGATCGGGCGACCGATCGGCATCCAGGCGAAGGTTCGCGGGGTACCCACCCGTAAGTTGGTCGGATGGGAGCGATGGTGGTTCAGTTCCGGACGCTTCGGTGTTCGATTTTAAGCTGGACTCCACCACAGTACTACGGCTGCAGCGTGTATTCGACGGGATTGAGCAGCGGCTTCGCCTAAAACTGGGTGAAATGGAAGCCGGATGCAGTGCGATGCGCTGCACTGGATTGAGTAACGCGTAACAGAATCTTCGCTGTGCGAGCTCAGGTCTCTGCTTTCTGCAGTTGTGGGAAGGTTAAACTACCACCAATAGCTCCACCGTAACCAATGTTGCGTCTTCTGCTTGAAGACCAGACTTGGCGGGGCAAAAACGTTCGTGAAAATACAATAATGCCTTTGCTTGGACATCCGTTGGTGCAGAAATATGGCACAAGCGGCATTCACAACATGGGGGCTTGACCATCTCAACGGTATCCTCCTACTTGGCAATGAGAATGCGCTCCAAATTTGCACAGATCTATATACATGACCCGCAAATACAAGTCGATGGACGTCTTGCGGTTGCAGACCATCCTTATTTGACATCATGGAAGAAATGCAGCAGATTCTTCAAGAGACGCTCGAGTATACGAAGGGAACGGTGAAGACAACATGCCGAGCCTTCAGCGCTAGTATCCTTACGTTTGATTTCATTGCGATAAAAACATGCGCGCGGTTTCATTGTCCGTTGGAGTGTTATAGCGGCGGGATTTTCCTCCCAATTTGTTCCGTTGGTACAACGGGTTAACTCGAATGAATTTCTTTCCTTATCGGGATGGGCGTATCATGGGGAACTTCAAGCCATAATCGAACAATACAACCCGTACTTACAGGTGTACAAGCAGGTGCGGCAGCGAATGGAGGGGAATCAGGTGGTGGATCTGGAACTCCGTCTGCTTTTTCTGCAATCAAACGACCGAAGGAGGTACAACAAACCGACAGCCATCGAGGTCGGCGCCAAAATAGTGGTAGATGGTTATGACGGCAGTATCTCCGATCGCGAGTCTGTAGAACGAAGACTAATGCGTAACGTCGTTTATGACGAAGCACTACATTTAATGGGGTTGCAAAATCTCGCAATGATGGGATCAGTCAATGTCCGAGATTGCACACGCAGTCGTTAACAGCAAAAATAATCTCTTTTTTGTTTCAAAGTTAATGTAGATATCCAGTAGTTTCAATGAACAGTTCGTCGGAACTACCGGTACCATCCCCTAGTGGTTAATATAAAAATGGGGTCCACTAAACAGTACCGTGTCCAATTAATATTTAGAACTCGATTTTGATTGGCTGTTTTCAGCCTGCATTTTTGGGGTCCCGCTCATTTTTGGCGCCTCTCCGCTGTCTCACATATACCACCCCATCCCACCAAGCAAACAACCAACCAACCAACCAATTGACCACGGAAACTTACCAAATAAACAAACAACCCTAAACCCTAAACCCTAAACCCTGCAGGCTGAACAAAGCCAATCAAAATCGAGTAAAATCGAGTTCTAAATAAGCCTATTTGGACACGGTACTGTTTAGTTTTTCCTTATAAAAATGGGAATTGCTATTGCCACCCCAGTTTTTGCTATTGCCACGCCATCTGCCACCCCACTGCCACCCTTGGTTACGTTTATGTGTACCCTTGGTTATTACTAATGAATTTCCAATTGAGCAATCCTACCCTGAGGCCGGGGGCCTCAGGCTAAGTCGGTGAAGCCCCCCCAGCCCCAGCATGTCGAATGGATAAACGAGCTGACCACAATGTGTAAGCAACATCTCTTGGATACGTGTACTGTACTGCAACTTGCTGTATTGACCAATTCCAAAGCGAAATTGCACTAAAAAAACGCGCTAATTTCGGTATTGGCGAGCGTAATTGAGGAGGGTGTTAAATTTTGATTTTTCCCTTCGCTACCTACATGTCAACGCTAGTCTCTCTCATTAACTTAAAACTTCCTTTTTCGTGACCTCGCTGAGTATCCAGCAATAACACGCGAAAACGTCAAGCATGCACTCAGTGCAATAAACCGCACTTGCAACTGTCTCCGGGGCTGCCACACTTACCACATTTGCCATGTGCGAGGCTTCCACTCGATGGGCTTTTCTCGTGTTTCATGGGCTCGCTTGGCGTCACCTTGATACCCTCCTCCTTGGTAGTGGTATGCTCACTTGACGGGCAAGTCGCCTTATCCGTCTTCTCGCCGCAACAGACCGCACAATTGCAACCTTGGCATGAACACTTACTTGTCCGCAGGGCAGCCACAACCACGACATGCATCACGTCTGATACAGCATGAACGGCACTCACAATCAACGCACGCGCACTTATCGGCCACCGACTTGCAACTTGTGCACATACCTAAATGGTTACAGCACACATTACATACGCATTCTTCGCACGAGCATTTCGTTTCCGATTATCCGCACGACGTACACATTCCATGCATACCAGACTCATATTTCTCGGTCTTCTTGTGATCGCCACTTTTGCTTCTACTCCGGCTCTCGCAGCTAACACAACTACATCGCTCCATCTCTTTCACAGAGGCACATCGCTTTAAATGCGCCATCTGTAGAGCCGATTGAGCCCACGCCACCCCGTGGTTGCACTTGTGGTCCTCCTCAATACCACCACATGACCGTTTCTCCGCACAGGAATGAGCCTGCGACCCGCTCTCACAACTGAGCACGCCATAAATGACTAATGTGCTTGACGTCACGTTCAAGTGCATAATTCCGTGACCCACGGCTTCGCTCAACGTCTCACACATATTCGTCGAGTCTTTCACGATGCAGCCAACGCAGATAACGGCGTCCGGACGACGGTTCGTATCCTTCTATTCAATTAGCCGAGCAGCTGTACATGGCAGCTCGAAGGTGCCTGCGACCTCCACGACATGCAGGTCATCTTTTGCTACGCCCTTCGCCAACAGCTCACTTGAACACGCTTCCACGAGCGAATGAACCACCTTCTTGTACCAGTGGCTTGCGACTATAGTGATTCGTAATCCTTTTCCACTGAGTTTACTCGTCTCGCACGCACCAGCTCGCTCAATGAGCACGCGCCGCGGGTTACGAAAGTGTCACGAGTTGAATGGGGAGGGGGGGGGCTTACGGCTTAACCTGAGGCCCCCGGCCAGCGTAGCATTGCTCAATTGGAAATTCATTAGTAATAACCAAGGGTACACAAAAACGTAACCAAGGGTGGCAGTGGGGTGGCAATAGCAAAAACTGGGGTGGCAATAGCAATTCCCTAAAAATAGCGCTTATAGCAATATAGCCCACCCTGCCTGCTTCCGAATTAGTTCCCCACCAACCACCCCAATGCCACCGCAAGCAGAGAGTCCGCGTTCACGGCGAAACCGATCGGTGAAACTATATAATTTCAAGAGATGAAACCGCATTGGCTATAAATGCATCTGGATACACAAGTCAAGTTTCCATTTATGAATAGTATACACATGTCGGACTCCGACTTCTCTCTAACTTTACTTTCGTTTTTTTGAAACGTTTCCCCTAGCTCTACAACCACGGCGCCCAGCCCGGAAACAGGCGACACAAGTTGTGCGGGTCCTGCGCCGCGCTAAGAAGGTGCTTGACTTGACCTTCGACACTCAGCGCGCTCCCGTTCGGGTCCTCATAGCCATCCAACTTTTGTTTCACACGAAGCAGCGCGCGCGTCGCGGCGTCGGTGCTGGCCGGCTCGGCAGTCATGCCCGCGTCACTCTGGACTGCCGTACACGCCTCCATAACACGATGGTCGCTGCTCGCGGGACGCACGTCACTGCGTGCGCGGCGCGCTGCTTTCGAGCCGTCGTGCTTTGGGTCGCGGCCCCCTTCTTGGAGTTTCAAGGCCTTGAGCGGCGAAAGAGTCCAGCGATAGAGTGGATCGTGCACAAAGACCTCGAGAATCGTCACGACCGACGCACGCTTGTTGCGCAAGAGCTGGAGCGTCACTTCACAACAGCGCGAAAAGATGCCGTCGACGCCCGAGAGGCCCATGCCATCGACCATGTCGCGCGTTAATCGAAACGGCACGGTCTCTGGCGTATACAAAGCCATGCCCTGGTCAAACACGACGCCAAAGTCAATGTGCACGAGCTCGCCCGTCTCTTGATGAATCAAAATGTTGTGCGCATGGCGGTCGCCAATGCCGAGAATGTAGCCCACAATGGACGTGACGGCCACGCTGTGCACGTACGCCCGTCGACGAGCGTGCCACACGGCGGGGTCGGGAAACTTTTCGAGGAAAAAGTGGTGAAACACGGGCGTGAAATGGGCCTGGAGGTCCAAGAACGCACGGAGCTTGTCCGGTGCGTTCTTGAGATAGTGCCGACAGTCACTATGTGTCCACTCGTGCGGGTGATAGCGCTCGTGCGCCGACAATGTCGTGGCCGTGCGACCCACGAGGTAGGCGCCCCACGGGATCGTGTGGTCCACCCACTCCAAGACACCGGCCATCGGCGAGAGGGGCACGACGCGATACGTGCGCAAGTGCAAGTTGCGCTTGCGCGTTGCGCGCTCGGCCCGTAAAAAGTGATTCATGGTCTCAAACACTTGCTCAATCACGAGATCTTGTCGGGTATCGTCATGTCCCTTGACCAGTTGCTTATAGAGCTTGCCATCCGAGCCGTGGCAATAGAGAATCTTGGGACGATGGATGCCGCTGTCCGTGATCGTAAACGTCGGCTCGAACGCATGCAGACGGACGACACTCGAGTAATCCATATCCGCTTGCGCTGGCAGGGTCGACGTGAAGACCGCGGGCCTCTCGACGGCAATGCCTCGCCGTACATGACTGCGAAGACACTGATCAAAGGGAATGCCGCCCGATCGGCCGAGCGTGGTCTCAAACACGGGCACCATGGAGAGCGCAAGTTTCCGCTTCTGACCATGATACTCGCGCGTGTCAAAGAGCGCCAAGTGCACGTACGCCGTGGTAATCAACTCGAGCGACTCGAGCAGGTGTCGCTGTCGTGTTTGCATGATGGCGGCTAAATACACCTTGGCACCTTCGGCCTTGGCGTCGCCACCGTTCGTGCGAAACTGGAGGGCCCCTTTGCCCTGCACGTCGCCACTATTTTTCAACGCGAGGAGCTGGACGAGGGTATGATGGGGATGCTCGACGCACAATTTCAACACGAGCTTACGGAGCGCCACTTGAAACGAACTCGTTTCCGTCGAGCCACTAATGCGGGAAATGATCTGGTACGAGAGGGGCACAAACTTGAACGACGGGACCACGTCAATCACTTCCTCGATCACGACGCGATTGATCTCGGCGTTCGATTGATTGTTGAGCCAGAGCAAGAGCACTCGAAAGATACTGTCGAGCTCGGGCGCGCGCGAGCAACACAAGCCTTTGCCATAGCTGCGCAGCGCACCCGCGAGAAAGTGGTCGACACTTGCTTCGACCTGGGCGCGCTCGTGCATGTCGTGCACCACTTCTTTGTTGAGCGCATGAATGTGCGCTCGATTCTCCTTTTGCGTGCTCGCTTCCATGGCAAGGAGCGCTTGGAGCTCCTCGTGTCGGGCCTGGACCACGTTTTTTCCTGCTAACCACTCCCGCGAATGCACACGCGCATGCACTTGCTGGTACATGGCCGCCATAAAGTCGGCCAGTGCAAAATGAGCCCGTGCCGCATCGCGCGACCGTGTCGAGACGGCGTCAGCATCGATCGACGTCATGATCTCCGTGGCTCTTTGAAAGTACTCGGTGAGAATAATCTCAGAGCTTTCGGAACGCTGGGACGCAATCCACTTGCCGGTCAGGGTGAGCCCTTTTACCAGCAGCAACTGCAATGGAATGAGTTGGTCGCTCGGGAGCGACGACGCGTGGACATATGTGGACAACTCGGAGCAGACTTTCTTGCCCGTCCAGATTGCACTCCGACGCTCTTGCTGTTGCCAGAGCAATTTCCCTTGTTGGAGCTGCCACTCCATTCGATCATGAACACTCACCAATCCACGCTGGTCGAGCTGTTCGAGCTTGAGCAGCGCCCGGTACGCCACGGCGGTGCGCCCTGCTTTTCGGCTCAGCGACGCAAGGTCAAGGTACAAGTTGATGAGCACTTGGGTGCGGTCAGACGTCTTGGACATGAGCAACAGCACCTCTTCCAGTGACAAGAGACTTTCCGCTTTGTCAAACTCGTTTGCAACCTGAGCGATCCGGTCTTGCCACTTTGTAAACAACGGGCGGGCGTCCCTCGCCTCGACACTTGTGTCGTTCTCGACTCTTGATGTTGTTCGGCCACGCTGATCGTTTTCAAGTTGAGTCGCCATCTCTTCGATTTCTCGAATCGCTTGTAAGTGGACCAGGGCCGAGTGCAAGTCTCTCGAACTCTCAAAGGAATGCAAACTCAACTGAATCGAGCGCAAAAGCTGCGTCTTGGCATGTGCCACCACGTCATGGAAACGTGAAAACTCTTCATGCGCGATCGCTCGCAAGCTTTCAAAAATCGTTCGCTGTTTATATAGGACCAGTCCATTCTCACCCGACGTCTTGTTCCTCCATGCTTCGTCCGTACAAGGGGTGGAGAGACCGGGGAGAACGGCTTCCCATTGCATACTCTTCCACGCAAGTTCGTACTTGTGTTGCAGCGTTTGCGAAAAGCCTTGCGACGTCATATCGTTGGTCCATGGCATTGATTCCAAATAGCCTTGTAATAAATTATTGTATCCCAACGATTGGAGGGACGTGAGCATACCCTCTACAACTCGAGCGGAATTCCCATCGTGCATCCTATGCCCACTGTCTTGCACATTCGAGGTTACAAACTGTAACGACACGTCATAGAGCGGAATAGCCTTGGCATACTCGCGCTCGAAATTAAACTTTACGAGCTGCGACTGGACGGTCCGGCCATCGATCACGCCGTAGATATCATCGCCATCGGCGCTATCGAAAAGACAAGCATCCACGAGGATACTCCGGAGCGTCGTTACCACTTCGTCATTCTTTAGCGACGATAATGACACAAGCTTTCCACCATTTTCTTTCTCGAGCCACATTTCCACATACTGCATGGCCGAGTACGGCATTTTCACACGCGTCGCTGCCTTGGCAAGTGCAAGAAGATCTACCTCGACCATGCATCCATACGCAAGCCCAGTGCATTCCTGAGATCGTGGACCATGCATTTGTCTCAATGCTTTTTTTCGGCCATTTGTTTCGACAAAACGAGCTCGCTCGGTCTCACGGAGAAAATTGATGCTATGAATGATGAGCTGGATCACCTGTGGTGGGTGCTGACGAGATGGATCTGCCGTCGTGTCGTCCTCTCTATCGGTCAACACGAGGTTCATCCCTTGGGTAATAGCTTCCTTTATCTGCGACGTATCCACAGTGCAATCATCCGATACAGTTCTTTGCTGCAGCTCAGGTTTCCTAAAAATGCTCTCGAGTGCATATGGAAAGAGAAATACAGCAAAGTCGACACGCAAAGATGCCAACGTCGAGCATGCCTTCAGTACCTCGTCTGGTGCTATTCGAGTCAAAGATGACGTCAAGGAGCAAACCCACGTTTCAAACTTCACTTGGTTCGCACATGTCCAGAGTTCAATCCAACGGCGGCGCGTCATGGTGGGTCCCGACTCGCTGCTACGGCTGCGTAAGGCAGAAGACCAATCCGACGGTAATGATCCTTCAAAAAGATTTAGAAATGCTTTAAGCTCACCGTCTTTGCATCTGGCTAATGCAGCCCCACCCTCGTCAAGATTTAAAATCTGCTTCAATGTCTTGAGTATTTGCTCCAGCATCGCCGGGGCAATAGCTCTTCCTTCAACGATACTAGAGCTCAAATATCGAAGTACATTTTCGTGCATTGTAAGAGCAAACGCCGTATTGGTTTCTCCAAGTGTCCCACGATGGAAATGCAAGCGATACAACCGACTGAATTGTTCCTTTTCCTGGTTCAGACTTAGATTATACTCGCTCGCATCAAGTGCTCCGATCTCACCCAACACATTCGCGAGACTAGCCAAGTTTCGGTCTTGATTGCACTCAGTGATACCAAAAGTACCCGAAGAGCTTTGATACAATAACATGCGCGTGAGTCTTCCCAAAAGATCCCTTGTTAAAGTAGAAGAACCGCGAACACTGGCCACCTGAGTGGCTAGCGCAGACAAATTCACATCGGAAACGCATCCCGTTAACGGTTCAGCAGCCTTTTGTACGTAGTTATGCGATGTTTCAACTGTGCTTACCCTTGACGACCTTCCTAAGGACAGTGAGTTGTCAAATTTCGGTCCACGCATGCGTTCCATCTCGAGAAACATGAGAATCTCTTGCTCCGCTTTCTCTACTTGACCTAACGAGCCTTGGGACGAAGCTGGACCCGTTTTCGACGAAAATGTTTCCCGACTCCTAATTAGAAGAGCATCGAGCTTATCGAGGCTACTGGATATACCCGTGACGACCCTGTTGATATTGCGCGCGTATTTTCCAAGCTCGCTGCTGAGTTCATTACATACCGCGAAAATGACCCACTCAAGGTCAGCTTGCTCGTCAGCGTTTAGACTCAACCTACGAGGCATCGCAGGACACTCTTTCAGGGGTCGACCACTACAGCTGAACAATATTTCACTGATCTCGTCGATCACAAAGCCAAGATATGTTCCAAACATGTCCGCGTGTTTCAAAAAACGCTCACATAGAGTGCGTACAAGACATGTCAACGTGCCTCCAATCCGTCGACTGGTGTTGATGGCAAGATGTTTGAGTGCCTGGAAGCAAATCAGCAGTAACAGATGCTGTAGCACAGGATGTTGCGCCACCGTATCACAACTTTCAATGGCAAGATGCTTGAGACACTCAACGGCACACACAGCTCGTGGATAAAACAACTTCGATGCCAGCAAAAGCACGTAGACATCAATGAGTACTTCGGCCAGATTGATCACATTCCAGTGAAAGTCAACGTATTTCGCTTGTAAGACTTTCAGCGCACGTTTCCATACTTCACCTTGATTGAGCTGCTCATTCTCGCCCCCTTGGACGAGATCCCACACGATAAATCGAGTCATTCTAGTCACAGTATGTCCAAGACGTGAGACTGAAAGCGTGCGCAATGCTGTCCGTTCCTCTGCTACCTCAAACATTCGAGTAGCCAGATCAAACAGCTTCGAGTAGGGAGAAGCCATCAAGATGAACGATAGCGCAAAGAGATCGGTCGTTAATTGCTCGCTTGCGCTTGATCCCACATCTGTCTCAATGCTTAGGTCGTCGCAGGAAAAGTACGATAACAGCTGCCGAATAAATGCGAATCGGTTCTCTTTCACTCCTGATGCCTCGTCCGTAATAAAACAGTAAAGCACACTGACCGGAATCATCGTGTCTAGCTTGGTAGCGAGATTGGATTTTAAGGCAGGTACATCAAAAAGGTTGCCACAAAGGACGGAAAGCGGCAACTGCTGCAGCCAATCGTCTTCGCGTAAAGTCGCCACACGATCACTTTTCATCCATTCCACGTCGTGTTCTTCCTCGCTATCTGCGAGTTGGCGCCCTTCAGCAAGAAATGCATGCCAGATATTGCAAAAGTGATCGTCCACCATCGAGCAAACGTCCGCGTACCCGTAAAACAGTGCGATCGGATTCAGCCACGTTGATAGCAAAGAAGGAGTTCCCGAAACATAGAGCGATTGATTTCTGGAGACTATCGCAACGCATGCTTGAAGGACAATCGGAAGCGCAATCTGAGACGAGCAAGCGCTCACATACAAACAAAGTAGAACTGATAAACACGAATCCATGGTCATGCGAGGATCACATTCATGCCCTCTTGTCTGTCCTTCACTGTCGTGATCACTGCTCTCGATCGATGCAGCTACCAAACGCTCTAAGGTCTTGTAAATGTGCCGAAAGATTCGTCCTCCACCCTCTGGATACATAAAATATAAAGATTGTAGACTGCGCGCGGCTGTGAAACGCACACTCACGTCGCAATCAGTGAGTCCAGTGACACATGCATCTTCAAAGACACTAAAGTTGCACGAGTCGAGACGAAAAAATATCTCAAGACACTGCAATTCTGCTCTTCGCGCCATGCGTAAATAGGATTTTGACGTTAGTCGCCCCATGATGTCCAGATATTTCGTAGCACATTCCATTAAAATGGTTGGAGGTGATTCATCCATTTCATCCTTTCGTTTTTCGTACACCAAACCAGCAAGAGCAATGACTGCTAGCACTTGAGATAGGAATATCGACGATTGGCAACTTTTAGACCCAGTAGTAGAAAGACTACAACCTTCGCCCATGACCTCGTCAGCAGCATAATCAAGAAGCTTGATCAACATTCTCAAACTTTCTTGTCCGGGAACACCACACAAAAGTACAGCTACGGCCAGCATAAAATCTGGACTAAAGTGGAGATTTTCAAAGTGCTTCTTCACAGAGGAAAGACCGCTCTCTTTTTTTAACAGCAACATCAGGCGAAAGCACCACAAACTCGCAGTCTTCAGCAAAATATGACTAGCAGGGCGACCACGAGCGACGTTGCTGTTTTGGCTGAATATATTAAAACCATATAGAGAATACCCACTGTTAGTTATACAACACGATAAAACAGGAGCAAAATGTCCTGCAAAGACTCACCAATCATCCATTGCATCCCATTCTTTTTCTCTAGACTGACATGATACTTGAGCTTGTAGCGTCCGGCTTGATACCTTCCCAGGGCTGTAATGAGGTGGAGCAAACTCAGTGTCTGACTCTGCATCCAGCTCATCGGGGGCAGTTATTGTTGTATCACTTGTATCACTAAGAAAGGAAAGCCAGGCTTCGAGCGTTTTCACAGTTCCTCGGATCGCTGGGCGTAAGGCGGACGGAATACGTAAATCTATAGGGTCTGCGGACGGATGCCGACATCGTTCAAGTGTAGTTCGTCCCTGTAAAATTAGGATCAATGTGTGAAGCTTGCGCAAGACATGTATCGTGTTCTCAGTCATGACTCGACTTAGCTGAGCTTGCTTCATGATACTTGGGGTCATATAGTTTGTGATGATTTGAAAAAATTCTGTTAGCAATGGAAGCACACGAAAACAGCCTTCGGTCGACTGATCTGCGTCGATGACATTTTCATCGGCACAAAGCGTCGCCAAAATAAGGCCAACCTACACATGTTCAGTCAGTTTGAAAAGAATGATGATAGGCCAGCGGTAAAATCCTTACATCCATGGAATTGGCAAGTATCTGCAATCCTTTCTGTGGACTGGATCCATCAGAAGGCAGATGACTCCATATCTCCGAGAGTAAATCAGTGAAAAAGCTGATCGTTTGTGATTGCGAGGCTTCCAATCTGTCTTTTGAAATAGATTGAACGGTAGCGTGATCATTGCTTGACACGAACTCACAGCCAAGGAAATAGTTTTGACGGGGAAGCAGCTCTCTTAATAGACCAGTGGGAACAGCAAGTCGCTCGAAATGATCGTCAAGCTTTCTGTCCAAAGAGCCTACGCTGTCGTCCCAACTGCGTTCGTCGGTCCCGACTAGCTTTCCAGTAATCACTTGAATGGATGGTGAAAATGCTGCTGAATGTATCCCAGTTGACGACGGAAAAGCCACGGAAAGTGTTTCCAATCCCTTCTCGAGCATACAAAAATGAACGCCAAACCCGTTCATCTCTTCGCCAACTATCCAGTTTTCACATTCGTTCTCGTTCCGAGCGGAAAACTTACGAAGCACTTCAGGAACGAAAATCGTTCCTTGAATGTCCATCGTTGAAGTTGAATGACTAAGGAATGCTCGGATAACCGATGCATATATCGTGGACGAAACTTCTGTTTGCCACTCAATTTTGGTGAATGTACTTGGTAAGCTTCGTATGGTGGGTGCCAGGTTTCTATGGAATACTTGCGCGCGAAGATGGTCAAACACAGATCCAAGCAATTTCGACTGGATGGACTGACGCTCACCTTGAAGCATATCAGCATCACTGCGATGAATAGCATCAATGTGAGATACTTTCGAAGTCGTGTCAGCTGCCGTTGGCAATTGAACATGACGAAGTAGTGACAGCAAGGTGACAATAGAAGCCATCGAAGTTCTAGCTAATGGCCTCATAGAGTCACCTCGAGACACTGAAGCGTCTGATGGTGGATGTTGAAAAGCAGGCAGATTCCATAAATGTATGCTGCTTGCTTCGATCTTGTCTATCGAGACAAACTTTAACGAGATACAACAATTCAGCAGGGTAAGCACCGCGTCACCTGCTTGACCTCGCATCAGTCCGATTCCCTGCGTCGCGCGTGTGTATGGAAGCTCCGGTCGAAGCAAATTGTGCCACACAGTGGCCCAGTGTTCGTCTAAGAATTCATGACACTCATCGTAAAACCGATCCGAGAGCAAAGCCATCTGGACTAGCACCTGTAGCGTCAAGAGCTGCAATTTACCGACTTCCTTGACAACCAAACTATACGCAAGCTTCTGCAACACCATCATCACGTCACCAATACGATTACACATGTAGTAATCACCATGGCGTCGGAGAATTGCCAAGAGCAGCAGAAGCCAACAACTTGGATCATTGATTTGCTTGGTCTCAGATCTTTTAGATTGGCACGTACGAGGATCTCTAAACAAAGACGCAATTGACGGTGACTGCCGTTGGGATGCTGACGAGATAGAGCTTCCACTTGAAAACGGGTGATCCGCCCGTAGGCTGTCGAAAAAATGCTCTAGCACAGTTTCCCATGCTAAATAGGTTGAAGTAAACCTCGGCCGCTTGTTTCCAACGTCGAACTGATCAAGTAAACCATTGTCTTGCGTCAGCTTGTTTCTTGACCGCTCACTTTGCTGGGACACCAAGTGGTCGTGATGGAAAACGATATCTGCAATACAAGCCACGCGTCGAATATCTTGATCCTCAATCTCCAGTGCACTCCCTGACCTCAGTTCTTTCGCCGAGTTAAGCAAAAGATTCAGTTCATCCGGACTCAAAGCAATGTGGACCAACTTTTTCATTTCGTCCAATAGTTTCATCGATGGCAAACAACACAGCTCTGTCTGCGTAGTCGTAGCATGTTGAACGAGCTCTAAAAATTGCATGATAAACTCTGCAGGCGCTCCTCGAAGGCCACTCTTGCGCTGCTTGTTCGTCATGTAAATAAACTTGAGGACTGTGATTCCTCGCTTGAGCATATAGGGCGCGATGGAGCCAACATTTGCTCGCATCATGTCTGTTAATGTATCCATCAACGACGACGCAATCACAAGGAGCAAATCTACATCTTCCTCGATCTTAACCGCACCCAGCCATGCTTCAATTTCCATCGTCACGGTCGGAAGAATTGGAATCAAGTCGAACGGACAATTCTTGAACAAGAGGTGGATCAACCGTGCACGAGTTGTCGCGGTCTCCTTCTCTCCCGTGAATCGTCCAGTCTCACAATGGGCGGATATGCTCCCTAGCGCCACTTCAGCAATGTTCTCCCACTCTTTATAGTCTAGCACGGCACAGTACACTCGATACTGTACTACCACTTCCACAGTCAACCAAGCTTCTTTGTCAACGCGCGTTTCAAACCGTCGGTCGAAACCCACTCGCGTCGGGCGGTCGATTGTCGCCAAGGAAAAGGTAACTAACTGGCGGATACAATCGCGACCATTACGGTCCAAGTGGAGAAAAGGACCGTCCGCGGTCTTGTGCGCCGTCTCGAGCTCGGTGCGCAGATACTGCCAGTACCAGAGCTGTGGCTCCTTCGTGCGTGTACTTGTCTTGACTTTCCGTCGACCACGCCCGTCGAAATACATGCGCATTTCCGTCTTAATCACATGGAGGAAACAATTGAAAAGGTACCCCCAGTTCCGCCAGCGATGAATGAGTTGACGGCTACGGTCGTCATTGAGAAACAACTGTAGATGACCGACGGCCGTGGCCGCGTCTTTTCCATTCTTCACCTCGCGCAGTGCCTTACACAATGCAATGAACTTTATGCGTGCGGAATCGCTTGTACCTGCCATAATGCGGACTGCAACGTTGAACAGGATGCCCTTTGACAACGTATATTACGTGCATTTTTTATCTTCTTTCTGAAACCTATCGAGAAAATAGCTCACGGAAACTCCAAACTGTAATAATGTCATGTGGAACACGCTAAGGGACGACAACCATTTTAACAGGCATTCACGATATTTTGCACTACGGTGTCTGTGCGTAACTCTGTGGATTGGCCAGGTTCCGAGTCGCTAGAGGATGAGGGTTGTGGCCACGTCGTCATGTCCGTTTCATTCGAAAAAATCGTGAAGCCGTCCGTCGGCACCGCTTCCGCCGCTCCCATGTCGTTGGCAAACCATAGATAACGGAAAGATTCGCGCGTGGCGATGACGCGGGAGCCACCATACGAGACATTGTTGGAAGCAAGGGACCAGCTTGGGATGAGTGACGCAGGAATGCGAGGACCGGCGTGACCTTCGTAGTTGCCACCCGAGCCCGTCGTTACATAGTAAATGCCTTTTGAAGCGTCTTCTTTGTTTTTATAGATCTTGGCAGTGCGCTCGTAGGCGTGCACATGACCAGTGATCACGACGTTTACGCCATTTGCGGAAAAAACTTCTTCCAACTTTGCCATGAGGCCACATTGTGGCTCAGCATACACTTCACCCGAAAAGTACGTGCCGTTCCAACAATGATCAACGTCGGCCTCGTCAATCTCGAAGATCGTCGGTGAGCATTGGCACTGGTGGAGGCTCCATGTGTTGTAATAAGGGTTGTGCTTGAAAACTACCACCCATGGCGTAATGCTACGGTTTACGTTCGCGAGGTCGGACTTGACCCATTCGAGCTGCGCTTTGCGATCTGCTAGCCACTTGGCCGTGCCAACAACCGTCGAGTCGGAACCGCTCGAGCCCGTGTAGTCATCTAGAAATACACAGTGAACAAGACCAATGTCCAGCGAGTACCACGTGTGGAGCGCAGTCTTGGCGTCTTCTGTGATCGGTGTGTACACGCGTTTGATATAGCCCAAGTAGTTTTCAGCCTCGAGCTCCCTGTCTTTTGGGTACGGCTCCATGTTCAAGTGACCTGTTGTCGTCACGGTCTCGTGGTTCCCGTTGATTCCCGTTATCGGATAGATAGATGTCAAGTTCTGTTGTTTTGTAAACCAATTGTCCCATTCCAAGTGTAGACCGTTCGCATACGAGTAGTCGCCAACAATGACAAGAGCTTGAATGTGCTTGCCTTCATATGTCTTGGCTTGTTGCGCAAATGTCGTCTCAGAAAACATTGTGTCACCGGCGTCTGCAACCACACCCATGATCGTCTCCTCTGCTTCTGAACCAGGGTGAAGCAACGAGACGAAGGAGCCCCTAAACTCGGATTCGCCGATAGTGTAGGAATATTTAGTCATTTCCGCGAGATCACATAGTAAGGCCGTGTGTAAGTACGGGGAGGAGTACGTGTAACCATACCCAGGTTCCGAAACTGAGTAGTTGACGAACGTGCTCACGGCCATGACATGATGGCCATCAGCCGTAGCGTTGATGAAGTACGACTTGGCTACATCCGTAGCGAACGACACGGCAATGCCATTGGCGCAGTCAACGGCTGGGCTCGACACACCAAGATGGACTTGGCTCACCTCGGCGGAGACCGACGTGGTCGCAACGCTAGCCAATGCAATGAGATAAGCAGCGGACGTGGCCATGGCGAGAAAAGATTCAAAATGATATCGCGCATTTTTCACTAAGTGAATTTACGAGAAAGCGAGACGGTTCTAACCTAGTCCTCGCGCAGTCTGATTCTGTACACAGGGTGGTATCTCCAAATTTTCATCGCTTAAAAAAAAACTTTACCGTCGGATTGTGCTGCGAGACGCGTATTAGGCTGATAATATCGGGAGCCTTTTTGAGCTGTGCAAGCTACAACGCTGTGACCTCTTCAAGTAGTTGCCTCAATCAGATCATGACGCGAGGATCGTTTGGGTGACTTACGCATCAGACCGGTCGAATTGCAGCTGTTTCTAATGCCTTTTTTTGTTCTCTCGGGCTGCTCACAATCTGGAGATGCGGTACAGTACCAGGAATATCGGACAGAAAGGGGCGTGAATATGCAGACCTGAATTGGCAGTAGTCGTGGCAACGATGACGCAGTTGAAGGGGTAACGAAGCGTAGCCCTGAGATTTAACGTTACATTTTCGCTCACGCTGACGTTATGCGTGAACGCATGCGATTGGAGGATTTTAGCACAAATAAATGTGATGACTCACGCAAGTCAAAAAACTTTTATAAGCGCGCTTGCACCAATAAGATATTCCGTTACGGATGGAGTCCTATTATAATGAGCATAATAGAACACCATATCGAAAGGCTTTGCGGCAGGTGCACAGTGGTGCGAAAGAGAAAACACTTCGTACCTTCAACCGGATCTCACGGGAATGCTTGAGCGATTTGAACAGTACCGGTACGGGAGAGGAATGATCGATGTTACCAACAGGGTACCACTTACTGTTGGAGGGACACGAAATTCGGCGTCGGATGTATTCGGAGATTTGCGACTTTCAGTAAAGGGGAATTGGGTAACACCCAATTTCGTTATGGTTGTTACCCAAAATTATATATACATTTTGTCAGATTAGTTTTTTTCTTAATTCTAATAGTCACTTCAGAATTCTAACTGTACTACATAAGTAAACAGGCACAGCATAGTACTTTTGTTTCTCGTGGGGCGCGAAGTGGAATTGCATTGTTTGTTGGAAAGTGGAACCGGTATTTACGTTGATGATTTGGTCTGCTCACGTTACTCTGGAGACTTCGTTTGTTGGAATTAATTACGTGGAATAAAGGTGTTTTATTGTTACGTTCTTATAGTACGCGCATTGTTTCGTCTCATTACTGTACCTTGAAGCACGCTATCGCACGCACGCTAGTGGAGGCTGTACATCATGGTAAAAATGACGGATGAGTAGAAATAGGAACACTTACAGTACCAACAATTTCAGCGGTGTCCGAATATGTATTTGGCACAGAACAAAAAGGCAGGGAATTCTAGCCGTCTTCTTTCCTACTTCAAGTACTAGCATTTGCCGTCATAAAAGCATTCCCACCACCACTAAACTCGGCGCCGATGTCGACGCGAAAACGATTCCTCGTCATTTTCTTGTTTATGGGCAAAATATGCTTAGGAAAAATCTAATGGACCCCCCATTTTGGCTAACGCGCCGTAGAAATGTTACTTGAAAAAACATCAGTCATGACTCCTGGTAACATTTCTACTGCCTATTTAAAATTAGGGCGCGGCTATTTCCACACACAGGAACACTTACAGTACCAACAATTTCAGCGGTGTCCGAATATGTATTTGGCACAGAACAAAAAGGCAGGGAATTCTAGCCGTCTTCTTTCCTACTTCAAGTACTAGGCGCGCCTAATTTTAAATAGGCAGTAGAAATGTTACTTGAAAAAACATCAGTCATGACTCCTGGTAAACCATATTTGATCATTTTCCATTGACGAACATTTAACAGAAGGACAAAAACGTGCTTGACAATCTATGAGATTCTTACGAGCAGGGTGCAGGGACGTCCCTTTTTACATCGCCATCGCGTTGTAGAACTCTGAATACCATTCCCACGTCTTCGCCAGACCCTGCTCCAGTGAAGTTGTAGGTTTATATCCAAGCAGCTTCTCAGATTTTGAAATGTCAGCACTCGTACGTGGTACGTCACCCGGCTGGTTTGGCATGATATTAATCTTGGCCTTCTTGCCCACGAGGCGCTCGTTGATCGAAATGAAGTCCGTTAATGTGGTAAAGCGTACCGCAAAATTGGTACGTAATTTGGGGCATAATTATAGGCACCCCGATAGGCGTAGGTGTGGTAGAGGGTACCACAAATTTCGTCGGTACAATAGTCGGTATGAAAGGTGGTACGATTGTGGGCACCACAATCGGTACCACAGTTGGTACCCCAGACGGTACAACCGTTGACACAACGGTGGCGGACAGGGACGAGGCGTGAATAGGCCGTCTCAGACGATGCGACAACTGGCACGGTTACCTGACGGTAACCCGAAGGTAAGCGGCTGACTGGTCGACGGAGTAAGTAGGGATGGACAGTTCTGATTGGTTGATCTTAGGTAATTGGTAGTTTTAGGGATATATAAGCAATAATAAAGTTCTCCTTTTGCGTACGATCGTGTAGATCGCTTCAGGGACGGCACCTTTGCGCCTCCCTTTCTACTAAATACCTCTACGTCCCGGGCGGGAGCACTTAGTGCATTTTTTGGCCCACCCGTAGGCGTAGAGTGTGAGAACTCACCCGCAACTCCGCCCGCTGTGCCAGCGGTTCTTCTTTTAAAGGTTTTTTGGTCTCGGGAACGTGATCGAGCAGTGCGCTCTCACCTCTTCCAATAAATCCACGTTTTTGTCCCCTAGTTGTTCGGCTGCTTCAAGCGCCCCACGGGAACACTAGACGGATTTTTGGTGGTAATCGTCGATCAGCCCGTCGAACGCGCTGATCGACCGTCCCTCTAAGGCTTAAGTTTGTAATACAAGGCATTTTGGGTATTCAATTGACGGATTAAGCTTAAGGAGGCTCTGTGATCGGGCAGTGAAGATTTCCGCTGCCTGATCGAGTACCCCTTCGCCGATCAACACCTGATCGACACACTGCGACTCGCGACCCGCACTCAGCTGCTCACAACTCGCGCCAACTAGCTGATCAGCGACTTTTAGCACCTGATCGCGCCTGATCGAGTCTGATCACCGCTGATCGACGACTCTTAGTGCCTGCCCAAGCCTGATCACTGTTGATCACACCTGATCGCACGTGGTTCAAGCTTTATTGCGCCTGATCATTGCCTGATCGCATCAGTCGACTCATCACAAGTCAACTCAGTCTTGCCACAAGGAATGGTAGTGTTCCATCCCCGCCACCTGGAGAGCGACCCACGCCTAAGCCGTCGGGTACACAAGGTGAGCAGAAACACAAGCAGTCGAGGACAACCGGAGGACCCCCTTCGTCATTCGGCAGTCCGGGCGCCGTGGTACAGCCTGATCAAGCCTCAAAAACTTTGATCAGCCGCTCCACAACATTAACAACGTGGGTGAGCCTCGTCCAAGATTGAATACCTCACAGCCACGGCCATGGTCTAGGCTCATCACAACGCCCTGTACAATGTCGTCAATGAACGTATAATCGCGTGACGAAGAGCCATCTCCGTACTGTTCGATGGCCACATCACGGGCAATGCGATCCATAAACTTGAAAGGCGCCATGTAAGGACCACCCAGCGGTCCGTAAACTGTAAAAAGCGCAGTCTAATGGTATCCATGCCATGCAGTTGGTGATAAGTGTGTGCCAGCAACTCGCAGCCCTTCTTGGTTGCAGCATACGGAATCACGGGGAAATCTACAATTTCCTCTACGCTGAAGCGGTCCTTCAAGCTACCACCGTATACTGAGCTGCTGCTTGCATATACGAACTTCTTAACGCCAAACTCGCGGCACGCATCTAGCAGCCCCATTGTGGCCACTACATTCGCCTGGATGTACATTAGTGGATTGTCGATACTTGGACGCACGCCGGCGCGAGCCGCCAAGTGTACAATCGATTCAGCCTTGGTCTCCTTAAGCACGCAGCGCACAAGATGCTGGTCGCATATTTCACCAATATACACGGTCACTCGGCTGCCGTACGTGCCACTGAGCCAGTCGAGGTTGTTCTGCTTAAGCTTCACATCGTAGTAGTCATTAAGCTCGTCAATAATAACGACGTCGTCTCCACGAGCCAGCAGCGCCTTAGCAGTGTGAAAGCCAATGAACCCGGCAGCGCCCGTCACGAGCACACGTCGACGAACTGTTGGGATGCTGGATATATTGATTGCATCCAGCTCGCCAGACACTTCAAATGGGGCGGGTGGCATTGCGTGTGGACGGAGGAATTGACCAGAAGATTGAAAAACTTAAAATGGACATTGTGGTCTTGCTTCTCAGTAGACGACGTGCGTGGAAATAGCCGCAATACGCTTCACGTCGTTCTCGTCTGCCAACCGCTTTCTAATCATATTTGTTTCTCGGGCGCGGCTATTTCCACACACACTGCCGGGTGCGTGTGGAAATAGCAAGTGTGTGTGTGGAAATAGCAAAAGCGTGTGTGGAAATAGCCGCGACCTTATAAAGATAATCGAAATATTATTTACGTCTATCAGAGAGAGAAAAAAGGATAACTTCTTGTGGAAAAATATTCAAAATTCTCATTTGGGGGGGGGGCTCGTTAGCCAAAATAGGGGGGGGCGCATTAGACTTTTCCTATGCTTAAATTCTCTGAATTCGTTGCTTCGTGTATCCTTTATCCGTTTTTTACTTGCTCGAAATATCCGGCAATACTAGTTCGCTGGAAGCAAATTGTGGCTTTATCAGAACCTGCAACACTTATTCGATCGTCGCCGCGAGTGCCAAAAAAACGCTCCTGTTGAAAGTTTGTCAAGCTACGCATGTGTGCAAGCCGCATACAAATTTCAAGTTATGCGCGATCATTGTGGCCAATTTTGCATTTATGCATTTTTTTAGTACTTTGGAATTTTATCTTATATTAAGCTTAGGTTAGGTTCTTAGGTACGCATTTATAATTAGTATATATTTTACCTTTTAAGTCGCATTGCATCCTGCCCTCATGCGCACCTACCCTGATCAGGTAGAGCGCGCTTCTTTACAAGAAACTTCCATCCCAACGGCTGTCAGGCACTAACTGTGTGAACTGCCATTAAGGAAAGTTACCCGTGCCCCCAAATCGGGTCAACTTCCGACAGCTCCTTCCTCAATAGCAAATTCTATCTGAAGGTCTCCCCACCTGTCATATTCGAAGGTAAGAGCATCTCCACCGGTCAATGTTAAATGCGTTCTATATTAATTTAGAGGTCCACTAAACAGTACCGTGTCCAAATTAGGACTCGATTTTACTCAATTTTGATTGGCTGTTTCAACCAACTAACGATTTTGATTGGCTGTTTCAACCAACAAACAAACAGCCCTAGACCCTAAACTCTAAACCCTAAGCCCTAAACCCTGCAGGCTGAAACAGCAAATCACCCCTAAACCCTAAACCCTGCAGGATGAAAACAGCCAATCAAAATCGAGTAAAATCGAGTTCTAAATAAGCCTAATTTGGACACGGTACTGTTTAGTTTTTCCCTTTAATTTTTTTTTTAACACTGAAATCTCAAAAAATGGTTTTCCACCGGTAAAATTAAATCTGTGCTAAATTAGAAACTTCTTAAAACCTGGACACCCAGTGTCAAATCTGGAATCATTGTCGACGCGTATTAAATCAGTATCATGAGAACTTGATATGATCTAAGATGGACACCGCTGGAGCAAGTGCTCCGAATTTATTAAATAAATTGAGGTTGTAATACTATGCAGCTACAATTTGATATAAATATAGCACGAACCGGTGGAGATGCTCTAAAGATACAAATTCAACAGTCTAAAGTCATATTGTTAAAATTATTCATAATACCAGTTTTTTTAAAGCTGGGTATGATTGATACTTTTATTAGGTATAGCAATATTCGTATCGCACTTATTAGTAATGGGAAATTTTGCGGATACTCCTCATTTGGTTCGGGACACTCCACAAATTGTTAGGGACACTCCACATATTGTTAGGGACACTCCTTTTTTCCATGGGCCAATAAAGGAAGTGAATTAATAGGCCACCGCAGGAATAAATAATTCTGCTACGATAGAAGAAAATCTATGGTAAAGCGACTTCGTCCTGGCGCTCTCATGTCCTCAACTTCTGACCGAATTTCGTTCTTTTCCGACGTCAACGCATCCTCGCCACTCGCTTCCGCAGCAGAATCACACGATCCACGCCTGCCGGTATGTTCGAGGAAAACGATATCATCATTGGTGTCCTGTTCTAGCCTTTGTACTCGAGGAGTCTTGTCATGCTCGCCCCGTATTCTGCACCTACCTGCAAATTGCGCCTGTTGCGCAAGTAGCGCAACGTCCGATACATTCGCTCCAGCCTG
The DNA here is from genome assembly GCA_026184515.1 of Peronosclerospora sorghi. Classification (NCBI taxonomy): domain Eukaryota; phylum Oomycota; class Peronosporomycetes; order Peronosporales; family Peronosporaceae; genus Peronosclerospora; species Peronosclerospora sorghi. The sequence continues at coordinate 44,238,797 of CM047587.1, read as the reverse complement.
GATTAATGCGTCGACAAGCCCCACGTCCGAGTCATACACAAGTATCTGACCCTTTGGCGAGAACTGAAAGTGGCTTGTACTACGATAAATGATTTCACGACCAATAAACTTGTTCACGAGCTCCTTGTTCTTCAGAACGTGCGGGAAAATATGTTCAAATGTGGCGTGCGAAAACACCACATGGAGGTCCGCGTACACCGTCACAATGGGATCATCTTCTTCTCCTGACACGTCGATCCCGATGAGTTGGACATTAATAATCGAGTGGTAGCTCGTATACTTCTTCCACTGGTCTAATAAACAGTCTCGTCCGCTTGCTCCATCGAACTGCAGCTCCGAGTCCATTGCGCTCCTAATGAATGCCTCTTGTTTCATTGCAAAAGTGTCGCCACTGCTATCCACACTTGTTCCATCCGTGCATAGTGCTGGTTGCTTCGAGCCCACACCACGAACAGACGGCACACCGCGCTCAAACAGCGCAAAGTACTCTCTCGTCAGTCGCACAAGGGAGCCACACATGCCCTTCCGATTCGTTAGCACCTTGCCCGCGCGCACATTGCGCAGAAAATCGAGGTCGGCAACCTCTTGAAGCAGTGATTGTATCATCATGCGCAAACTGTCTTCGTATTGCTTGCGGCGGGCACGGAACGCACGGCCGCGTTCGCTACTCGTCTTGGATCGTTTATTGGCTGCTGAAGTGAAGCAGGCTTTCTCTTTGGTCACGTCACGCTTGCTGTCGTGATATTCGCTCGTGTGTTGTTCTTGCTGCTGAAGGGGAGCAAAACGCGCCTCTGAGCTCGCAAGACTGCGCATGATGTTGTTCCAGCGTAGCCGCCGCGTTTGGTCGTCGAAGTGAAAGCGAGACGCACGTATCCCGTCACGCAACTCGTTACCATGATGCACCACTCGTGCGGACTCAGAACAGTCTTTCGAAAGTGGCAGGTCTGAGGAGAGGGTGGGGGACTTGCGCCGACTCATGGTGGCCAAATATGCCAGCGAGTTATCTAAAACGAGAATGATGCAATACATGCTCGCAGAATTCGACGTAAAATAAATCTCTTGATGTTTGTATGCATCATCTGTACAAATCGGTCGTCACTCTTCGGTCGTGATGCAAAATACAGTACCTATACTACGAACCAACGTTCATAGGTTGTAAATGTCCACCTGCCACAGATGGTATATTGCATGATGTGTGTGCAAAAGTGTGTCCCTAGCAATTCTTGGTTTGTCCCTAGCGGTTGCCGAATTACTATTGCCACCCTCTTTTTGTATAGTACAGTATAGCAAGTTGCCTCGGATGATGTATGACCCTAACCAAAGGAGGACTTAAGTTGATGAAATTCAATTTACCCTAGCCAAATGAGGAGTGTCCGCAAAATTTCCCATACACTTCTTGTGTCCTAGTACTGAGGACCCGTTGCGCATACAACCTCGCAATAACACGCAGGTCAGGTTGGATATCAATAAAGGAACAAACCAATGCCCAAAACCGCCAAACGCGTTCCGTTTTGCTACAGGACCAGATGGGAACCCGGATCGCTGAGCCTAGAAACCGATACGTTCGATCGTTACAAGTAAGTGGTATCCACAAACCACTCGTTTCTGTAATTGTCGCCAAGAATCTGTGTGATCGGTACCCGCGCTGTCAACTCTTTGCTGAAGGACGCTCTTTGATCGGGGACTGCACCCGGGCCAGTGTTATTGAACTCGCCGAAACACACATTGGCCGTGTCGGGGTTGTGGTTCCACTTTTGCCAGCCGAGCGGGTTGATGACATCACCAAGTTCGAAGTTTTGCCAGACGACGCGCGCGAACGTTCGCCATGGGCGACCGAGGAAGCTCGACCCCTTACGGTTGGAACCAAACACTCGCGCCTTATGAAAGACGTAGAACGAAGGTGACGAAGCACCGTTGCGACCGTTCGCAGTGATACTACCTGCACCGATAGTCTTAATATCGCAGGCTTCACACCATAGTAAAGCGTTGGTTCCAAAGATAAAATCAACAGCACCGATCGAGCAAGGGCTCTCGACCCGTGTTCGCCAACACTGTATCTTGCTTGGACTGCGTGATCGTGACTTGGTTTGCACCATAGGACATCGTGTTGCACGTGTATCCTTGTAGCACGAGCGGCCCACTCAAGTCTGGAAGCACCACTTGTTCACGGTAGACACCCGGGAGCACGAAGATCGTTTGATTCTTTTCCGTGTGGGTTAATCTCGTGACGGCTGCCGAGATCGTACGGATATGCAAAAGGTACATTGTTACTTTCTAAAAAAGTTCCAATTGATTGTTAACATTAAATTTCAGGATCATTTCAAACTCAAAAGTTCTTTTTCACCTTTCCTTTACAGTACTTGTTCACTATCGATCAATAATTTTTTTATAATCATTTTGTACTAAACCAACAGTACTTTGGAAGCAGTCATCCTTTAGAGAAAGCGTAATAGCTCATTGGTCTAGTTTTTTTGCGCCTAAGATGCGTCGAGACTTAAGAAGATTCATATATTCAAATTTTGTTTTAAAAAAAATAAAAAATAAAAAATGTATTCTTTCAAAAAAAATGTCGAAAATAAAAATAACTACTACCACTGTATGTCCCACTCGCATCGACCACGATTGCTCCGTCTCGGGGCTGTGTCTGCGTGTGTGGTCCACTGCACGCACCATCTGCAATAGCGCTGATCACGAGCGTCACAAAAGTTGGGATTGTGGTGGAGTCAAGTTCGAAATCGAATACATTTGTATCGACAACCTGACCACCACCATCGTGCCCAGCCTTCCAACTTACGGGGGGGGGGTACCCCGCGGACCTCCACTCGAATTCTGGTCCGATCGTCCGCTGATGGCAGACGACCGGTCATCATCCAAAGACACTTGGTCCGATTCACTTAAGACCATCTCACCTTGTGTACCCATTGGAGTGGGCTAGTTACACACTCGGTGGATCGGGATCGCAGATCGATTTGATTCGGTCTTGAATATGAGACCGTGCTGGCTAAGTGTACCTAGGGCGGAACTCTTCACCCCAGGTACGTACAGACCAGAAACACTCTCAAAAGATAAATTCCAATAGGTCGATCGTCCAAACGATCTAGACCTGACCAATACGAAATAATAGAGGGTAGACCAATCAACCGGTCTAGCCCCTGACCAATATGAGAGAAGACCAAAAACTGGTCTAAACTCCAACCAATGTTAAAATGAGCCAATATGTCCACGTGAAGACCCAATATTCCCGTGGAACTCCACAAACGATATCTCCACGTAAAGACCAATCCAGTGAATAGCACGTTCCAAACGTACTTGACTTAAACTTGAGGAATTCGACCAATGCGTGCTCCCGTCGAGGGACTTCCGGCTGGCCAAATGCGCGTGTGGCGCGTCCAGACCGGGTATAATAGGCGAGAGGGGATAATTCAACCCTCTTCCCCCAAACACTCCGCGGTGGGCGGAGGCGACTAATGTACGTAAAAAGAAAAACGGCGACCCCTTGCTGTGGTATAGACCAAGACCAAACGACTTCTACTTAGAAAATACGCAACCAAAAGACTCTTACTTGGAAAAACCGCAACCAAAAGACTTCTACTTGGAAAAACCGCAACTAAACCAATAATACTACCTCCCTATGGTCCCTAATGTACCCACACAAAATTATGTAAATACCCAAAGTCAGGTGACTCACCCAAGACCAGCGTTCTTGATACTCATTGAATTTCATAGGATAAAAATCCCCCCTTGTTTGGACCAATCGGAAACTCGACCAACTGCCTTGACCAAAAGTGACCAAATTTGTGGTACACTTCACCACAGGATGGAAAGCGTAAACGCGCGCATTGATGTCGGTGAAGTGGAAGCGATGAACATAAAGTCTTGGAATGAGGAGCTTCTCGTTCATCCAGAGTACGCATTGCATCCGAGGCAACTTGCTAGACTGTACTACACAAAAAGAGGGTGGCAATATTAATTCACTTCTTTGATTGGCCCATCGAAAAAAGGAGTGCCCCTAAAAATAGGTGGAGTGTCCCTAACCAAGTGAGGAGTGTCTGCAAAATTTCCCATTAGTAATATGCTCTATGTGTTTATACTCGATCTGAGTACATATGTTTTCGGGCATTAATAAGTAGTGTGTAACACACGATAGATGTAAGTTTACCATAACTTCAACATCTGGTCTATATTTCATGCTAGGCTAGCTAAACACTTCTCAATACACATTCCATTGATATAGTCCCTGGTTTGGTTATTTCTTCTTCTCATTACGAAGTGTCTGCGGGTATTTTTTACACTGCGAACGGACATTCGGTTGCGGAGTTATTGACTCAAGATAATTTCGTTATATTGGAGTGACTATTGGACATCGACGGCACAAGATTTCGACAATCTATGCAAGTATGAACGCTGCAACTTTCAACACATATGGTAGAAATTTTAAAGACTAAACTTTGCATCAGTCACTCCTAGCGTCGGCCCTATTACGACTAAAGCATCTGTTGCAAAATTTAGTACGGTTGTTGTCGAACTTGGATGATGTAGCCATATTTGGCTTTCAGGCACATTCTTATGGTTACAACGGATTGGCTATAATTACGTCGATACGAGTTGGAAGTTTTCAAGCTTATGTCGCTTTAGCGGACTTAAGTGGATATCATAGGATTAAATTCTTTTCATGTCATAATAGGCGCCCTTCCACACACACGGGGGGTACCTTCCACAAACACACCTGGGGGGTTTCACTCGGGTAGACTAGTAGACTACAGTATACTAGAGTGACACGGGTAGATTAGTAACTTTACAGGCGATTGAAACGTTTTTCTAATAAGGCTTTTGCTAACTTACATACCGTATGTATCGTGCATACCCCCTTTGATTGGCTGTTTTCAGCCTGCAGGGTTTAGGGTTTAGGGTTTATGGGGGGGGTATGTACGTACATAAGGTATGTAAGTTAGCAAAACCCTTCTAATAATCAAATCAAGATAACTCGTCGTTCCATGACTTTAGGTTGACTTGATTAAGTATTACCAAGTCCTTCAATCGCGCTGCAACTGCTGCTTGAAAAGCCAGAAGACGTGAAGCACGAAAACGCATCAGACACTGGTACGTCCGATCGCTTCGTTAAGAAGAAACGTGTTGTGGATTTTCGCGATTGTATCCAACGGTCTCCTCCTACTCCGTTCGAGAATAGTGTGTGACATTTACGGTATTGACGCGCACCCGACGCTAGAGCTATTTGCAATGGCGGGAGGAGACAACAGCGTCAAGATTGTGTCGTTGCAGCCAGTTTTAGACGGAGGAGTCGCTTGATTTGAGCTATTAGCAACATTATCAATCATCAACAAGCTGTCAATTGCGTGCGTTGGTCCGGTCACGGTCGCTACTTAACCTCAGGCTCAGACGATCGAGTGGTGCTGCTTTATGAGCTGCACACGGGCGCTCCAGCTCCCGTTTCCTTTGGTTTTAATGCAAAACCGAACAAATAGAATTGTGTGCGTTGTGCTACACTCGAGAGAGACACCCAATGCGTTAGCGAGCGATCGATGCTCCTTTTTTCATTCAAAGGGATGGAAACGTCTAACTGTGCTTGCAGACGTGGCACACGTCGCGTGGTCACCAGACGATTTCATGCTCGCTAACTGCAGCATTGACAATAACATCATGATCGGGGATGGAAGTGTTGGGGGACTCAATGAAGTCATGACACAGCCACTTCAAACCTTACGGGGCATAATGGTTACGTGGGATCCCGTTGGAAAGGTAGCTACAATAGGGAGAGTATCATCACGATCTATGTTTATATGCTGGGGTACGTGCTTACGGTCGAATGCTGCAGTATCTGTCGACTGCCGGAGAGGACAAGACAGTCCGAATGTGGAAAGTAGCGCATTGGCAAGAGGCTGATATAGTAACGGAGCCGTTTCAAGGATTTGTCTTCCACGTCGCACTTCCGACGATTATCATGGTCTCCGGACGGATCGATCCTCTGTGCTACGCATGCGCTCCGTTCCAAGAAAACTATTGCAGCATTATGAAACCGTGGATCCTGGGCAAACGATTTAAACTTTGTTGGTCACCGAGATGTTGCTACCAGTGCTCGTTTTAACTCAAAACGCCTAGGTAAGTCGCGCGCGCTCAAGTGGTTTGATGTTTCTGACGTATAAACTGCAGGAACAATAGAAGACCCAGAGAAAGAATTTGCGTGTTGTGCGGTGGGTGGTCAAGATGCGATTGTTAGCATCTGGCTCGCTCATTTAGCACGCCCGCTGGCTGTCATTAAGGATTTCTAGGACTCATGCGTGACAGATCTAAGCTGGTCGAGTGCTCAGTCGCTCCTCCTTGCTTGTTCGCTTGACGGTTCCATTTGCTGCTTTCATTTTAAAGGAGAAGAAATTGGAACCCCCATTTCAGATGCTCAACAGAGTCAAATTCTTCCAACCAAGGTGGGATTGTTTATTCCGAACTCTTTAACCGTTCTGTTGAAAGTTGTTGTTGTCCATCGTAGCGTAGATACGTAGGAAACTCGAGTCGTAATAGTCGTATAGTGAAGTCAAATATACCAAATCGTCTCGTGTCTGTATCTCGACAACCAATTACAGCTAGGTTGCAAAAGTGACACCCTTTGAGAGATTGTTGAACGTCCGACGAAGTGAATGAAATTAGATGTTTATCCAATGCAAAGTTTATTGAGAAGTAATTAGCTAGCCTAAAATGTATATGCATGAGCTGTTGCAGGTATACTATACCGCTAACAGCTGTTGTGTTACCTACATACCTTATCAGTACGAAAATAGGCAGTACTCAGAACCGAGTACAGCTGCCTTATTTTTAGCACCTAAAAGATAAGAAATACAGATTGCTAACTAAAAACAAATGGTCCTACCTAATTATAATAATTAAGTATACAGACTATTTTTAACACTCCTCCTCAATGTGTATTTCGAAAATCACACATGTTGAAGGCAGAGCGCGGAGCGTAGCTCTTCGAACCTTGATGCTGGCAGTGCCTTGATAAGTCCATCAGCAAGCATATCATGAGTCGAAACGTAGGTAGCTTCGATAAGTCCATCCGTTAACTTTGAAACAATAAATTTGACTCGAATTTCAACATGTTTCATCTTGGCACTTGTTTGGTCGCCCTTGAAAATCTTGATTGTTGTTTGGTTGTCCATACAAAGTTGCATGGGCTGATTCATCTTGACTTGGACTTCCTCTATGAGCTCCTTGAATCACAAAGCATCACTACGTTCGTCGAAGCCGCATAAAATTCCGCTTCCATAGTCGATAACGAGACGGCACCTTGTTTCTTGCAAAGCCAAGCCACCAAAACGCCATCCAAAAATATGAGTCCACCGGAGGTTGACTTCCTATCGCTCTTGGAACCTTCGTAATCAGCGTCGCTATACGCCTTGATGCCCAACTCGTTGTTCGCCACCTCACCACGCCCCATACAAAACTTAAGATATTTGGTACCTTTGAGGTAACGCAAAATCTTCTTGGCAAGCTGCCAGTCAGCGATGGTGGGGGCATGAGTACGTCGAGTCGCCTTATGAACGGCGTATACAATGTCGGGTCTGGTACAGCGAGCGATCCAGAGCAAGCTGCCGACCAAAGACTGGAAATCCTTGATAGTGATCGAACCATCACTACTGAGAGGATCACTTGGTTGAAGCGAGGTATCTTCGAAGTCGGTGCCGATCGGTGTTCGAACTGCTTTTGCGTCTTGCATCTTGAAGTCCTTGATGATCGCATCGATCGTCACTTCTTGATCCAACTTGTATCCCGAGTTGGTGTCAAAAACCACTCGCATACCAATGAATTTTGATACCATGCCGAGATTCTTAATCTCGAGGCATTTGATATCATCAAAGAATTGCTCCACGAGCTCCTCCTTTGTTTTGTACCAGTTACTAGTAAGTCATCAACATAGATGCCTACTATATGTTTCGCCGTCCAAGTGCTTGACGTATAGACACATGTCCGTCAAGCAATGCGTAAAATCCAGTTCCAAAAGCTTTCCATGAATCCTTATTCCACAGTCGTCCTGCCTGTTTGAGGCCGTAAAGCATCTTCTTGAGCTTGAGTACTTTTTAGGGTTGGTCATCTTGATTGCATGCATCGGTGTTTAGATGCATACCTTGGGGGATGAACAGAAAAATATCGTGTTCGTTTTCCTCAGCCTTAACATAGGCGTTTGGAATATCCCCGTGCCTCGCAGGCACCTGCCACTTGGTCTCCAACGCCAGAACCAACTTGACTGTATTCATATCGATAACGACGGCAAATGTCAAGGTGTAATCAATACCAAAACGTGGCTCGTTGCCACATGCAACGAGTCTAGCCTTAAACCGTTCGATTTCACCATCTTGGTCCAGCTTTGTCTTGAAAAGCCATTTTGTGTGGAGAGGTCGACAATCTTGAGGTTTCTCGACGACGCTCCAAACTTCGTTACGTCCAAGAGCATTAAGATCCTCCTGAACAGCTGTCGTCCACTTGTTCTTGTTCTCCGATTTCATTGCTTGAGTAAAACTCTTCGGGTTCATTTCACTAACGAAATGTATGGACCCACCATCTTCAACTGCACTTTGAGTTTCAGTTGTAACTTCGTTAGAAGTAGTCGTATCTTCAAGCTTGGACTTGGAAACACTTTGCGTGATGCAGGGATCGCGTTGCCAACGTTTTTTGTTGCGAGCCTTCGTCTTCTTGGCGGTCGGAGAGGTAGTCGTTCCCCCCCCCTGATTGTCGATCTTCCACCATACTTTGTTGAAGTGTACGGTTTTGATCGGGGGTCAAGTTTTCAACATTTTTTATGTGTTGCGTCACAACAACCTTGCTTTCACCCTTTAGGTAAACCTTATACCCCTTGACCTCTTCTCTTTTCCCAACCACAACCGCAACCTGGGCACGATATGCTAGTGAATCCTTTCCAGGATTTCTACACACAGTGCAGATCGAGCCGAAAGCAACGATCTCACCGAGGTTCGGTTGTTTGTTTGTCAGCACCTCCAAAGGTGACTGAAGGCAAGAATTTGAGTTGCTTGAGCTGCGGTTCAAAATATACGCAGCGTATTGAACCGCATCGCCCCAAAAAGTTAGAGGTAATCTACTTGCGAAAAGCATGCACCTAGCCATGTTCATGACTGTTTGGTGCATGCGTTCTGCTTTGCCATTGCTAGACTGGTTGTTTTCCTCACTGATTTGGCACTCAACACCAGTCTGCATGCAGAAACCATCGAGATTCTTGAACTCGTACCCTCCATCGGTACGTAAAATTCGAACCTTGCAGTTCTACTGCCTTTCAAAAAATGCCATGAAGTGTTCAAACTTCTTCGCGGCAACATCTTTTGTTTTCGTCAAAAAAACACTCACGTAGTTAGACTTATGATCAACAAAGTTGATCATATATCTGTTGCCTAGGCGGTCTTTTGGGGTGATTGGACCTTTAAGGTCCGAACATATGACACCACCGATACTATCAATCGGTGAGTTGGTGCCACTGTCTTTGACGGACCTCGAATTTTTCGTTTGCTTGCCCTGGGCACAGGTCAAACAATTCATCCGTTTATGGTCCTTCAAGACAATCCCGCTAGACATATCCTTGTCCAAACGTTCAATGGCATCGTAATTCATATGTCCAAGTCGTGCATGAAAATGCATTAACGACCCTTTATGGACATCTGATTGCCGGGCCAAAACGGTGTGGTTCTCATCGATAATGGCCATCACGGCCGGAAAATGAGTTTCATTGTCAATGATGACGGAAACGTTTACCGTTAAGACCTTGTTGGTCTTTTGGATGTCGAAAATTTGAGATTGGGTGGACTTGTGTAATAATACGCGGTTGCTTTTAACGTATGCCATCTCGCACCCTTTCTCCTCCAAAAGACCATACGACAAGATTTTTTGGCGAGATTATCCACGTAAAATACGTTCTACACACGAAAGGTCTTTGGTTTACCACTGGCATGGACTTTCAACAAGATCCAGCCTTTATATGTAATTTCCAGCTGTTTTCCATCAGCCTGGAAACACGTGCCGTCAACTGGTTCGGCATCACGCAGATACTTCCGTTGATTTACCAAGTGCATACTATCACTGGAATCGAGTATCCAAGTGTTTGCAACCGATTTCGGCGCAAAAAATTCGAGACAGCGAGCGAAAAAATTGACTTTTTTGTCCGGCTTATTAGGGCATTTCGGTCTAATATGACCTACTTTACCGCAACCATGACACTTGATGACTTTTTTCTTATCTTCAACCATATTCACTGCTTCGTGATTGTGTGTCTTGACAGCCCTTGAATCGCCTTCGACAGCCTGCGCAAAGTGTGTCAACTCTTCAGCATGTCGAAGGTAGTCCGTCCGCGTATGATCGTACTTAGCCATTAACACCGTCCACAATTCCGGCGAGACATGATGGACCACATTGTCCAGCACGAGCGGCTCACTGTTGACAACAGCTTCGGAAATCTGCACCAGGTAAAGTAAATGATCATTCCATGAGACCTTGGGGTTCTTCCTGCTGGTGAAGAGTTTCAACGCCTGTGCAGAGGTGATGGTCGTATGGAATGCACTAAGCATATTATTCATCACATGCACGAGAGTTGGCGTTTCTGTCCACCATGTGTCAACCCGTCTGTTGTAGTACTTTTCGGCAGTACCACCCAGGTAATGACCGAGCAAATCGACCTTGAAATCTTCGCTCCAGTAATATTCGCAAGCAGATTCCGCGATAGAGATTTGCCCAATAAATCTTGTACCCCAGTCCATCTCCAATCCCTCGGTATTGCTCGGTACCATCAAATACTTTGATGGAGATCTTGCAGTCTTTCGCTGGGGGGGGGGGTCTTGAAAGCTGGGGGACGTTGATGCATAGGTGCACCCATACCAAAGTTATTTTGGTGTACATTTGGTGGTACGTTTGGAGGCACCTGCGGTTGCCTCTCCGGAGTGCTTTCAAGCGACTCCATGCGCATGCGAATCCCTAGGCGCATCGAATTGTTGAATACAAAGTTGTTCATGTCCGGTTGGACCTTGGAATCCTCAAGCTTGTCCATGCGGTCACATAATTTCTTGAACATCTCCAAAATCTGCATCCCTTCGGCTCCGAACGGGGCCGGCTTCTCTTCAAGGGATCCTTCGTCACTTGATACGGCTTGGCCCTTTGGGCTCATAACCTGTTGAAAGTTGTTGTTGTCCATCGTAGCGTAGATACGTAGGAAACTCGAGTCGTAATAGTCGTATAGTGAAGTCAAATATACCAAATCGTCTCGTGTCTGTATCTCGACAACAACCAATTACAGCTAGGTTGCGAAAGTGACACCCTTTGAGAGATTGTTGAACGTCCGACGAAGTGAATGAAATTAGATGTTTATCCTATGCAAAGTTTATTGAGAATTGATTAGCTAGCCTAACATGTATATGCATGAGCTGTTGCAGGTATACTATACCGCTAACAGCTGTTGTGTTACCTACATAACTTATCAGTACAAAAATAGGAAGTACTCAGAACCGAGTACAGCTGCCTTATTTTTAGCACCTAAAAGATAAGAAATACAGATTGCTAACTAAAAACAAATGGTCGTACCTAATTATAATAATTAAGTATACAGACTATTTTTTAACACATTCAATTTAGGGCGCCCTTCCTCACACACCGGGGGTATGACCATACTGTAGTCTACTAGTCTACCCGAGTGACCCCCCCTGGTGAGTGTGGAAGGTACCCCCGGTGTGTGTGTGGAAGAGAAGTGTATTATGTAAAGTTACTTAACTTAAATATAGCAATATACTCGAGTTCTCACCGGAAAATCCACATATACATTTCAGCCAATGGACATAAAAAACGTTAAAGCCAAAATGGTTGCACGTAATATCAACAATGATTTCCCAGTATTTTACACTAAGTAGATAAAATGGGTATTTTCCCAAACCGTTACTCTCGTCAACACAGAGTTGTCTCTGCAAAGTTTAATTAAGCGTATTAAGTGGACGGAATCAAGAGGTATTACCTAACTCTCAATGGAGAGAGTGCGCGGAATTCTGGTGCACAGACAAATTTTTCTCTTATACGTGAGGAAGAGGAAATTGTTGGAATTTTTAAATGCGACTCCATTATGATCCCTCGTAGATAGACACAATATAAGTTACAACGAACGTCCATGTGATAACGCGCTCCAAACTTCTTTGTCGGCTTCCTTAAAGTTCACAGCCTTCGGCTTCAGAATGCTACCTGTGAAACTCACCGACGGATCTTGTAACAGGGTTACATTTGGTTACATTTGGGTATGTTGTGTACATACGTACACTACGGTTGAGGTCAGTATTGACCGGTCCGAAAGGTTTGGACCTATTGGTTATTTTAACCAATCAGGGCAGGAGCCCTTGGTGGAGGCGTGGCAGCCTGCCACGTGTTGGTACACAGGTGGTGTACATTACATTTCGGCTAGGTACGAATGGAGTAAGTTCTACTTAGTATTACATATAGTTTACATTAGTTTAATTTAGGCTAATTACATATTAAATATACATTCAGTTTACAAATCACACTAGTACTGCTAGGCGCAAGACCTCGACCGGTCGCGCGCGCAGTGAGTGTTGTAGTGAACGGGAATACCTTCCCTTAACTACTCCCTCTCTAAGGGGAGCCTTGTTTCAAGGCGTTAATTATTCTAACCCGTAAACTAAGGGAAATCTTGGCCCCGAGTAAGAGAGCAATCTCTTACTAAGCCCTTTTATAAGGGCGTATCGGCTAAGTATCGGCATATCGCCGCTTTAGGAAAGTCTTCCTCTGTGCGCTATCATCACCGTGCGTATACGCACCTACTACATCTGGTAGCACTTGTAGTCAATCCAACACCTGTGTTGGTAGACGACAACATCCTCTGCAAAGGATGAATCAGGACGATTGGGATAGGTTAACCCTCGTCCAGCAGGAAGCCTTTAACAGGCTGTTATCCATACTGGGTGACGAAGGAATGCAGCCCCTAGGTGAGAAGGGCCTTGATGCCGTAAAGGAGAGAGTCAACGCCCTCATATCCCATGAGGCGAATTTTTGTGGAAGTCATTCCACGTCCATGGGGGTGCGCCCTCCGTTGTCCTTGAAGATAAAGGAATTCACCGGCGAAAAAGGTGATAACCTTTATGTGTGGCTTCGAGAGGTTGAAACGGCCTTCGACAGCGAATGTGATCGCGGATCACTTGCAGGTGCGACTTGCACTGACCCATCTTACGGGTAAAGCCCGTACATGGGCGTTTACATGCTCGGAATCAGTCAAGGACGTGTTTCCAACATGGAAGGTCCTTAAGCAGAAGCTTATGGACATGTACGCAACGCTTGATCTGGTTTTCCAGAATCAACTGGCGTTACTGAGGTGCCGTCAAGACACTAAGGACCTAGAGGTTTATATCCAGGAGCTTAAGACCTTGTTGGAAGGGATGTACGCGAAAGCGTATTCGGACGATGTGTCCATCCCCGTCTTCATGGGAGGCATGAGAGAAGGGCCAGAACGTTCGGAATTGTTCCGATGCCGACCCGAATCCCTGGAAGAGGCATTCAAGATGTCGTTCAACGCCTAAAGGAACTTTAGTTTCTCTAAGGTGGGTCCCGAACCCATGGACCTGAGTCAGGTCGAAGCGGAGGAGAAACATTCCGCTAAGATTCACTCTGACTCTACCTCATATAGCTTCGAGTCGGAGCTCCTTGCAATGCTGCAGCGGCATGGGCCGCTAAGATTCTTCCTGTGTGAAAGCACGGATCATCTGAGGAACAGATGTCCGGAAAATCCCCAGCGAGACACTCGCTATAAGGTGCCGAGGGCGAGTAAAAAGCCATTCCCCAAGCCGTCGGGAAACGACGGCTCCCAGTAGGTGCGGGGTGCCCTACTGGGGGATCCCTCAGTGCTGTTAAACCCCAGGGTAGGGGCCGACAGCACAAAGCCCCGAGGGAAAAGGTGCTTTTTAGCACCGAGTTGGTGTACCAGCCTGGGTTGCTGGTCGTCCTTGCGGACGTGAAAGGCTTTGATAAGCCTTGGAGAGTCTTGATAGACTCTGGAGCTTCTGACAACTATGTAATACGGGCTTCTGTAGAGAAGATTCGGCTGTATACCGAGGCCCTAGATGCATGTTCTCGTGACGTTGTCACGGTCCGTCTAGCGACGGGAGTACAGGCTTCTGTCTCCAAGGTCTCGATTGACCTTAAGCTGAAGTTTGCAGACTTCGACAGCTTAGAACGTTGCCTAGTCCTGGATTTGGACTCGAGGTATGACCTCATTCTGGGCATGAAGTGGCTGGAACGCCACGAGCCATGGATAGACTGGAAGTCTAAGTCCATTGGATCAACGCACCCGCGATCGGGTGAAGCATTGGTGAGTCATGAACCCACCTTTGCTCGATAGTAAAAGCGATCCTGGCGTGAGATGCCAGAGATTGGGATGTCTGAGATGATCAGTCCCAATGAGGTCAAGGAAGTGTTCCTTGACGAGGGGGATTCGGCGGTTAATCCCCACGCCGATATAGGCGATACTGGTGAGTCGCCAGTGGTAGAGGTGGATTCCTCTGAGTTTAAGCCCGAGGCGATTCCTAGAGAAGAGACCCGTAGTTTGTCTCTTCTGCAGGTCGGGGTTCGCGACCACGCCGTGTTCGGCGAAAACGTTGCGACTCCAGTGGTAGGGGTAGAGACCCCTGTGGTTAAGCGCGAGGCGCTTCCAATTGAAGAGAACCGTAGTTCGTCTCTTTCGAACGTCGGAAATGATTCCGACCACGCATTATTAGGTGAGACTGGCGAGTCACCGGTCATAGAGGTAGAGACCTCTGTGGATAGGCGCGATGCGCTTCCAATAGATGAGGCAATTGACTCCCCCCATCTGGGTCCCGGGATGAGTCCCCAGGCCAGTAGTCAGCAGTCCTATAGGATACTGAATAGTGTGACAGGTGTTGTCACAGAAGGCGTAAGCCTGGAACGGTTGCCTGTTGTAGGCGAACTGTTGTCGTTGGAGGAGATGTCCTTCACCGAGTTTGAAACTGCTGTGAAAGCAGGTGAAATCGACGAGGTTGTCGTATTGCGTCCAGAAGAGGAGTTGAACTCCTCATCCACGATGGAAGAGTCAGTTTTGGTGCAAACCAAACAGGCATTGAATTCCCGAAGCGGTCTCAAGATCATCGCGGATCCTGAGGACCCTTACCATTCCTTACTAAAGGAATTTGGAGATATCATTAGTGACAACCCGCCGATGGGGTTACCACCGCATCGGTGAGTCCGACATGAAATTGATTTTGTTCCTTGAACCAAATACTGCGTCACTAGGCAGTGGCCTCTCCCCAAGGAGCAATGCGACGTCATCGACGCATTCTTCAAGGGGAAAGAAGAGGCAGGGATGGTGCGGGAGAGCAAGTCTCCCCACTCATCTCCCACTTTTTGTGTTCGTAAACCGAACGGAAAGTGGCGCATTGGGAATGCGTACAACAAGCTGAATACAGCTACTGTAACCATGCAAACTCCGATTCCTCGGAAGTATGCCCTCCAGAACAATATGGCGGTCTGTACTGTGTACAGTGCCTTAGATCTGGTGGACGGGTATTATAAGGTGCTCATGCGAGCATCGGATATTCCGCTTACAGAGGTCATCACGCCTAGTGGCATGCTGTGGGAGTGGCTTGTTATGCCACAAGGGCTTTCAAATGCACCAGCGACTTTTAATCGCTTGGTGACTCAACTCTTCCGCCCTCATAGCAATTACGCTCAGACGTACTTCGACGATATATTCGTTCATAGTAGCGCGGAAGGCGACTCGTCTGATGTTCAGACGCATCTGATACACCTTCTAGCAGTGCTCGAATGTATGCGAGAGCATAAGTTATATGCGAACGCATCCAAATGCATATTTGGTGCTGAGGAAATTCCTTTCCGCGGATGCTTCATCGGTAAGGATGGAGTGCGGGCGGATCCTGCGAAGGTGAAAGCCATTGTGGAGTGGCCTTCACCTGTAAATTTTATAGATTTACGGAAGTGGCTTGGATTAGCCAATTATCTCCACAAGTACAGCGAGAACTACGCTGAGATGGTAAAGAATTTAACTGACCTTCTTAAGAAGGACGTGGATTGGTGTTGGGAAACCAAACACCAAACCGCCTTCGAAGCGGTTAAGGGAAGCTTGTTGAAAGCTCCTGTTCTTGCTCTCCAAGACTCTGGGAAACCATTTAGCGTCGTCTGCGACGCCTCCGATTTCGCAATTGGATGTGCTTTGTTACAAGCGGACGATGAGGGACGAGAACGCGTGATTGCGTTTGAGTCGAGGCAGCTTAAAGATGCGGAACGGAATTATCCCGGTCATGATAATGTGCTACTTGCTATGAAGTATGCCCATGTCAAATTTAGGGTTCACCTACTCGGCTCAAAGCCGTTCGTGGTTTATACTGACCACGCGTCCTTACGGACAGCGACGAAGTCGCCTCATCTCTCGCAACGGATGGACCGTTGTATCTCCTTCTTTTCGTAGTATAACTTTGAGGTTAAGTATAAACCTGGCAAGCAGAACGTGCTTGCAGACGCGGTGTCACGTCGTCCCGATTACGAGCTCGCTCACGCGACATTCATCATCTCGTCTGTGGTTGATCTCATACACCAGGCGTATGAGAATGACCCACAGTGTACGGAGCTTATCAGCGCATTGGGTGACAAGGGACTTGGATTGTCTGAGCCTACCCTGTCAAGTCGAGCTAGAGATCGGTTACACCGTTAAAGTTACTGTGATGGTTTGCTATATTATAGCACGAGCGCGGAGGGCAATCCGCGGGTGGTTGTTCCTCATGATGAGGAACTGAAGTATAGAGTCCTCTTTGAGGCACATGACGCCCCTACCAAGGGTCATTTAGGTCGGGATAAGACCTACAGTGCTTTAAGCGCTTTGTATTGGTGGCCCAAGATGTATAAGTGGGTCGGTGCATATATACGCACCTGTGAGATATGTCAGAGGGTTAAACCCTCTGCAAGTTCATCTGCGCCTTTGGAGAGCTTATCCGTTCCAACGGAGTGTTGGAAATCCATTAGTAGTGGATTTTATCTTCGGGTTTCCGAAGGATAAGGCCGGGAACACCGGCATATTGGTCTTTGTAGACCGTTTGAGCAAGATGGCTCACCTGGCGGCGGTGCCAGAGTCCATTGATGGACAAGGAACAGCAAAAGTGTTCCTAGACCGTGTCTTTCGATAGCATGGTCTACCTGATTCCCTTGTATCGGATAGGGATCCCCGTTTTACGGAAAAGTTTTGGGGGAGCTGTTTAGGGTGCTGGGCACCAAGCTCCTCATGTCCACTGCGGATCATCCGCATACGGACGGACGAACGGAACGCGTTAATCGCGTTGTAGAGGATATTCTCCGGAGTTTATGTCCGGATTCTCCAAAGAGTTAAAGTGAGATGATTCCTATGGTCGAATTTACTATAAGCAATTTGGTCCATGCATCTACGGGGTTTACCCCGTTTTACGTGAACGGATTAGTTAATCCGAGGGTTCCGTTGACGCCACGTCTTTGTGGCCCAGGGCTTGAGGGGGGAGGATTCCCCGATGTCAGCCGTGTATCTGTGCGAAAGCACATCGATAAGTTCTTATCGACGCGCCTTAGTGTCTTACGACACGTCTGCGATGCCATGGCGGAAAGCCAAGACAAGCAAAAGGAACAAGTCGACCGCAAAAGTCGGAGTATTAGAAAGCTGTATAAAGTAGGAGAAAGTGTTTAATTAAACGCTAAAAACCTTCCTACACATGCAGTTTCTAGCGTGTTACGGAACAAACTGCGCCCCAGGTTTGTGAGGCCTTTTAAGGTGCTATCCCGAAAGGGCCTGGCGTATTACTTGGATATCCCGAAGGCGATGCGTAAGCATCCAACCTTCTATGTGGATATGCTTAAGCCATACCAGGACCCGGAGGCGGGTCCCCTCTTGGAGGAGGTTGAGCAGGCGGATAGCCGAAAGGCACAAATGTCGGAATAACTCTGACAGGGTCGAAATGCGACCATGAAACTCCGCAACGACAGACTCGATAGAGGCAAGCCACCTCTCAATGCGTTCATTCGCACTCCCTTCGTTTCGGAGTCCCTCCTGGGCATCTTGGATGCGACGGCTGTGTCGATCACAGCGCTCGTGAACCTCACGTCGCAACTGCGCGACCTCCTCCTCCAGTTCTCGATACGGAGGGTATTCCACATTACCATGTGGAGAGTCTGATGGCGCGACGCCACCATAGGGGTGAGAACCAGTACCTGGTGAAGTGGAAAGGATATCCACATTCACAGAGTTCGTGGTAGTCCGAGACTACCCTGCGGCAGGATTGCCGTGACGTCGTTGACGCTTTCGAGCGGGAGAACCCCGCTGCGAGTCAACGACCACAGGGGCGGAAGAAGCCCCTTCACTCCCAGTAGCTGGGGGTTTTCCGGAGGCAGATGCAGAGTTTGCATTGCTCTCCGGCACCACACCGAGTGCAGGAGCGCTAGCAGGGCGCGTGCAATAAGGGGCAGGTAATTGCCCCAGCGCTTTGGCTTGGCAAACGCCAAGCGCAACGCCCTCTCTATCCGAACATCACGTTCGGAATAGCTGTTTTACAGCTCGTCAAAGTTAGGGAGACGTTTCTCCCCTTCCGCCCAAGGGCGGAATGTCCGCTCTGCCTCCTCGACATCTTCGCCTCGTAGAGGAACGAAGGGAACCTCGCGGAGGGTCTCAACGACGATACCCCGTGCCTGTTTCCCGAGGCGCGCTCGGTACGAGTTGACAGTGAACTGCTTCGGCGTTAGCAGTTTTGCCCGGAGTTGTCTCCGGCGCGCGATTTCACGCGGCAGTACGGCCACAGGGACCGGGATATGGGAAGCTAATCCCCTCTTCGCCTCGTTTTTAGCCTTCTTTTGAGGGTCACGAGGACCCTTCCGTGCCGGTACGGCATGTCGGAATTACTGAGCCGTGTCTAGCTCATTGATAATGGTCGCCTTCGGCGACCCGGATGCATCATCCGCAGTTGGTAGAGGTGACGCACGAGTTAGTACATTTCCCCACGTGTGGGGAACGGATTAGACTGCCGACATCGCCGTTCGGCGTTGCCGGAGCGGTCAGCCTTTGGGGAGATATCCCCAAGGGCATCCACCACCGAGTTACCGGAATAGTCTCCACCCTCTTCTCGAGGAGAATCCTCAGCACCACTAAAGGTGCTCATGGCAAGCCAGAAGTTCAGGCAGTTGGAGTTCTCCAACTATAATTGATTTATTGCGTAAGCAATAGTCTTATGGGGGAGGATGTAACAGGGTTACATTTGGTTACATTTGGGTGTGTTGTGTACATAAGTGCACAACACACCCAAATGTACACTACACTACGGTTGAGGTCAGTATTGACCGGTCCGAAAGGTTTGGACCTATTGGTTATTTTAACCAATCAGGACAGGAGCCCTTGGTGGAGGCGTGGCAGCCTGCCACGTGTTGGTACACAGGTGGTGTACATTACATTTCGGCTAGGTACAAATGAAGTAATTTCTACTTATTATTACATATAGATTACATTAGTTTAATTAATTTAGGCTAATTACATATTAAATATACATTCAGTTTACAAATCACACTAAGACTGCTATACGCACGACCTCGACCGGTCGCGCGTGCAGTGAGTGTTGTAGTGAAAGGGAATACCTTCCCTTAACTACTCCCTTTCTTAGGGGAGCCTTGTTTCAAGGCGTTAGCTAATTCTAACCCGTAAACTAAGGGAAATCTTGGCCCCGAGTAAGAGAGCAATCTCTTACTAAGCCCTTTTATAAGGGCGTATCGGCTAAGTAGCGGCATATCGCCGCTTTAGGAAAGTATTCCTCTGTGCGCTAGCCGCACCGTGCGTATACGCACCTGCTACAGATCTGAAACGCAGACAGCATATACGATCAGTGCAGCTTGCGCACTATAGGAACGGCGCCCCGGTCTATCTAGTGGATGTTAAAGCCAAAGACGGGGATCCGAAGGCAGTGCAGGTGGCGCATCAAAAGACCAGGAGGAGGAGTATCGCAAGAAGTAGGAAGAATTACTGAAGACACGCGCGAAATAGGAAAAACAGAGGCATCATATCTTGTGATGGACAGTCAACGTCAAGATTTCATAGCATCGTGGACGCATGAAGAACACTTAAAATATGTGGTTTTGGTAAAGGCAACTTCAGAAGCTATTCAAGATAGTGGAAATCCATGTAGATCATGTTGGCCGTCGTGATTCTACAGACAATGCAAGTGTAAATACGGTGTGTTCAAAGCTCGTTTGGATGATGAGAATAATTTAGCGATGTTCATGAAGGCTCTAAGTTGATCAAAAGTATGGTTGAATGTAGCTCGGTTATATATCCGGGACCCTCAGTTTGCAGTATTCGCTACCTGCGTCCTGGTCTATGTCATAAGTCGATGCCTAGGGCAGGTTCGGTGTTAGAGAACAAGAGCTAAATTAAGCTGGGTGATAAGGGTGCTGTCCCAGATCAGTATTGGGTCGAGACGGTCAATGAAGTGGTGGGGAGACTTCAGTAGTACTTTGTGAGGGCCTGTTTCTAGTGTAGAAACCCCGGACGAAAATTAAAAGAGTTTGCTGATAATCCGAAAGAATACAAGCCCTATGCTGATAACGAAGGCATGCCTCCCGTTAAGCGTTCGAGCACTGGAAATTGTGGTAGAGCGCTGATTAAAAACTTTTCAATCTTGATCAGGCGTCAAACACGGTGCCACTCTCGAAGGAGGCCATCCATTAATCTTCTTCTTGTTATGGCTTGCTCACCTTGTGTACTCTTTGGCTTAGTCGGGTTACCCTCTTCCTGATCAGCACGAAGCGGTCAAGATGGGTCTTGATCAGGCGTTATACGAGGTGTTTGCATTGTACTCGCAGACTAAGCGGAAACGCTTCGCTTGGCTGAACGTTGGGGTGATCAGGCGTAGATTCTTCACTTGATCAGCAACGGTACTTTCCATGACCCAGGCAATATCATTCAGCAATCTTGAAAACCAGTTTTGCACGTAGCGGCACCAATATAATACAATACGTCCCTTCACTGACGGGAAAACATGTCTCTGTTAGGTGAGTTGAGAGAGTTTCTGTATGTGGCCAGCTAACATGGGCGTCCCTGTGAGCCAATATAGTTCCCGCGGGGAACGTTGCCGTCCCTTATACCAGGTTCAATGCTTAAAGGTTGATCCCTTAAAAAGAGGGAAAGGGTTGAGCTTCTTAATATCGACCAATCATATGCACTGAATGAAAGATATCGCCCATAAACCCAGAGAAATGAAGAAACCAATTTTCCATTTGAATGAAAACTATGAACTGAGTACCTAAACTATTTAAACTATTACTAGCCACCTATTCCAGCTCTGATTTCCTGCCACATTAACGTTACCTGAATCCGGTAGAATATAATACCTGATCGAATATTCGCGCTATTATTTCTTACATGGTGATAAGACACCATCTGTAGGTAATCGTAATCAACTAAGAGAAACTTCCAGATCACTTCACCACACAACTAACTAACAGACGTTGAAACCGGATCGATAATTTATCGAAACAAATGTGTGAAGAAATGAAAGCAATTATAGGTTGAGTTCGTCACATTATATTTTCTGAAACCAACCAACTTGATTTGGCCCGGGATCGAACCCGGGACCTTCCGATCCCGAAGTGAGCAGTGTACCACTCGACCACGGTCGGATTGAAAGCATTTCTAGGTCAGGAACAAGTGTGGAAAATCACGCCGTGGTCGTCGTGGAGACACGTGGACACTTCCACCGGTACACAACATCCGCTTAAGCCTGTGTAGACCGATGGAGATAACTAAGAGAACTTTGGGACTGCTCTAAGTATAAATCAGATCATCCTAATCATTCATACAAACATCACGGGGTCCATCAACCTTGAGCTAAGCTATTCCCGTGGTTTGTCCTTGGGGACAAGATCGTGGAACTTGTAGGTGACTCCTATATACAGTAATAATGGTCAACCGTCTCCGAAATGCTATCCTAGAAGGGGGAATGATCATAATGATTTGGTGTCCCCACATTTGATCTAGGCCGTGTGAATGGTTTGGCTACTTCTGGACGGTACCAAGCTTGGATACGAGAAGAAACTCGCTCGTATGTGGCACGGATTTTCCGGGTAGATGAACTAATCGAGAACCATCTGGACAAGCTCATCATCTTTAGAACAGATTCCATATTACCCGTGGTATAATTTTGAATCTGAAGCTGGTTAAGGCGTTTTTGACCACATAGATTTCAATGAAGCTCTCCTCCTGGATGACAGTTGAGAAGAGCCGTTGAATCCATACGGGTAGGAGATAAAATGATTACCAATGTCCGATCAGAAAAGAAAACACGATATGATGACTATGCTCAGCCTGCATGGATGGATAAAGCTGATCTGAATTGTAGAGATCTGCTGAACGATTATGAGCGAATTCACGCCCAAAAGAACCGGTACAACGCCATGCAAAGCCGGGAGGAAAGTTGATCTAGGAGATCATCACATCACCGCAGAGTTGCCTGGAGGCGTGATTGCGGATGGAAATGGGTGATACAGTAGTCTTCATGTCTTCCAAACTGATCAACTGGACCATGGGATTTTTGATTGTTGTACAAACTTAATGACCTGCTGATTTCATGATTTGATGACCTAACGATTGAAGATGCTGATTTCGTGTTTTTTTTGTGACTGGACGACTTGAAGTTGGTTATAGTGAATTCGGATGTATATTGATTATGGATGAATATAAATAATTGCTTCGAAGGTGAGAAGGTAATGTAATGTCACTTCAACAATTGTTTCTTTCGCTTTTCCACCTTGTCGTTAGCAATACGGTACCAGTAGACTCATCCATAAGACAAACAAATTTATAGCCGCAATGATCACTCATACTATTGCGATATTGATTCTACCAAGGCTTGTAGAACGGTCCCAGACAGACCTGGATACAACGTGCCGTTGTCCGCTAAAACTTGACAGAAAGAAAGATGAAAAAACACACACAAAAATGAAGGGATCAAGAATAAATCCCTCCCATCCCCCCGTATTGGAAGAAGTTGTAGAAACTGCGGCAATATGATCCAGCACGGCTACGCCGCCAACGACGGGCTTGATAGCAAAAATCTTCTCGACTAGCGTCCTTTCGTCTCTGCTCAAGAGATATGAAAGTGCTGGGTGGACTCCAAGAAAATACACCCAATCTTACTCGTCAAAGACCGATGGATCTCATGAGACGAGAGTGTGTGTAGTCCAGTTCAAAATCGAACACAGAAGTGTCCGGAACTGAACCACCATCGCGCCCAGCCGACCAATTAACGGAGGGGGTACTCCGCGGACCTTCGCCTGGGTGCCGATCCGGTGACCGATCGGCATTACAGGACGCCGAGTCCGATTCATCTCGTGTCTCACCTTGTGTACCCATTGGTATGGGTGGATACACACTTGGTGGGCCGTTGCTTGGTATAGACTTTGGTGGGGATCGATATGGATGTGCCACGTTTGGGGTACTGATCCAAAATTTCAACGAAAAGATGATCCAATATATCCTATCGGCAAACGAAGCGGAAATCTTCACTCCGAATGCAATTAAATTTGGCACTTGACCGCCCGTGTCAGTGAGTAATCCAGCCAATAGTAAATACTGGCACTTTATTGCAAAAGAAATGAGTAATCCAGCCAATGATAGTTTCTGGAACTTGACCGCAGATCGCGATGAGTAACCCAGCCAAAATAACACGTCTCCCTAACGTGGCCGAGCTTGAGGGGGTGAGTGAACGTAACGAGTGCTGCCTGTCGTGGGGCTTCCGATGGAGCTCTGTCCTGGCCGGGCTTTTAAGCGTGAGGGGACCCTATTAACCCTCTGCTCCCAATGACTCAGATCGGAGACACTGGCGACTTACGAAACCCGAGTAATACGAACAATATATTTAATACCCAATAAAAATCCAATATGTAAACTATATATAAACCGTGTGCCTTACCTTAAAGCCGAGTACAAAACAATCCAAGCACACGATTGGCCCAAAATACTCCGTCCTTTCAGCCAACCAGATCGATCTGCCTTGACAACTGGTACACTGGTACAAACTGGTCAACAATTTTCACTTGCACTTAACCACAGAGGTACATGAGGCAGCCCACAGCGTTCCGGTACGGGACATTCGCCATGGTCTTGTCGTGCTTGCAACCTCCCTTGCACATGGCCTTGGTCAGCTTCAGACCTGGATCCTGCGGCGTCTTCGCAGGATTGCTCTCATCCATCTTGAACTTCTCCAGGATGTCCTTCGCGAACTTGGTCTGCCGAACCGACACCTTCCCGGTTACCGTGTCTTGATCGATCTCCATACCGAGGAAGTACTTGATCTGGTCCATGTCGGTAATCTCGAACCGGTCACTCAGCGCCTGCTTCACGTCCTTCATCATCTTGTCGCTGCTGATAGCGAGGACCAGATCATCCACGTAAAGCGCCACGAACATCATGACGTGTCCTTCATGCTTCAGGTAGATGCAGTGGTATGACTCGTACTTCGTGAATACGAGATTCAGCATGAAATCTTCGATCGTCCTGTTCCACATTCGCGGCGACTGCTTCAGTCCGTACAGCGAGCGCTTGAGTCGGCACACGTAATCAGGCCGATCTTCGTCCACGTATCCGTCCGGCTGAAACATGTAGATGTCCTCGTCCGGCAAGCCGTTGAGGAACGCGGTCTTCACATCCATCTGATGCACCTTGAGATTGTACTTGGCTGCCAAACTCAGCAAAATCCAGATCGACGTGAACATGGCCACCGGTGCAAACGGCTCGTCATAGTCGATGCCGTACTTCTGCGAGAACCCCTTTTCCACCAGTCGCGCCTTGAAACGTTCAATCGCACCACCTTCACGCGGAACTCCCACCTGCAGCCGATCGCCTTGCGTCCCTTCGGCAGCGGTACCAGAATCCACGTCTCGTTCTTTCAGAGCGACTCCACATCCGAGTCACACGTCTCTTTCCACTTGCTCGCGTCGTCGGATTCCATCGCCGACTTGAACGTTGTCGGCATCTCTCCCACTGAATCCACGATGTACGCAGCCTCGAAGCCTTCATTCTCTTGAGCCGCGAGAGACATATCGTCCAACGTCTGCTGTCGACGCGGCACCGCGTACCGCTTGGCGCTCGGGATCTCCACGGAGTCCTCGAGCGAATGCGGGCGCGAATGTCGTTTGCTGCCAGGCTCAAGGTCTTGCTTCCTCACAGCTTCTTCTCCTTAATTCTCATCCGATACGGACGGAGTTCCTTCGTCCGTGATGTCTTTGTCATCATATGTCGGAAGACCCATCACCTCCTTGAAGCGTAGTCGCGTCTCCCACTGTTGAAGACGTCCTCCATGAACCGCGCGTCGCGGATCACCAGAACGCGACCGCTCTTGATCTCCTAAAAACGATACGCTTTTTCGTGCTCAGAGTATCCGAGGAACCGACAGCTAACCGACTGAGCGTCGAATTTCGATCTCTTCTCCTTTGGCACGTGCACGAACGCGTGGCACCCGAACACCTTGAGGTTGGTCGGCAAAGGCTTCTTGCCGGTCCAAACGTGATGCGGCGACTTGTCGTGGCTGCGGCGCGCGTAGGACACCGATTTCTAATGAACGTGGCCGTCATCACTGCTTCGCCCCAGTACCCCCTTCACAACCCGGCGTGCTACAGCATGCATCGTGCGCACTCCGCCAGCGTCCGGTTCATACGCTCTGCCACTCCGTTCAGCTGACGAGTGTATAGCGGTGTGAACTTCTGCTCGATGCCACGATCCGCACACAGCTTGGCCATCGCACCAGAAGTATTCTCGCCGCCATTGTCGCTCTGAAGCATCTTCACTCGCTTGCCGGTCTGTGTCGCAGCAAACGCGATGAACGCAGCAAACTTGGCAGCCACCTCCGACTTGTTCCGCAGCAGGTATATCACGCAGAAGTGCGTCTTGTCGTCGATGAACGTCACAAAAGTTGCGCTTGCCTCCTAACGTCACCGTCTGCATCGGGCCGCACACGTCGCTGTGGACCACCTCCAGCACTTGCTTCGCACGGTTCGGCGACGACTTCATGAAGTTCACTCGCGTCTGCTTGCCGAGAACGCACCCATAGCCCACCTACCACTGCTTCACACCGACGTCATGTGAATGCCAGTGCCGTAGCCCTTCTTGACGATGGCGTGGAGCCATGGCCGATGTGACCAAGTCGAAGGTGCCAGAGGTACAACGTGGTGTCCACTTGTCGATCCTTCGATCTTGCCGCATTGGCCTCGTCAGCAGGCGTCTTAGGAGTCATGCACAACTTGAACAGTCCTATACCATCGCGAGCGCCGAGTTTCCACTTGATACCCTTCATTTCCGCGAAGCACCCGTCTCTCTCAAACGTTACTGGCCCAAAGTCCTTGGTGAAGCGGCCGACGGAGAACAGATTGCGCGACAGCTTCGGTATGTGTCACCCGCCCGTGAATACTCCCTTCTTCATGCCGCACGGAGTCTGCATCGACATCACAATGTCACCGCTTCCCACCGCCTGAACCACGCCCATCATCCGCCAGATTTACGTCTACCGGAGAGATCTTCTTGTAGTTCCTCATGTACTCATGTACTCCTGTGAGTACGTCATGTGTTGAGTTGCACCCGAGTCGACCAGCAACATGCCGCTCGGCTTGGAGGCACCCGTGTCACCACCAACCGAGAAGAGTAAGTCGCCAGAGTCGTCTTCAGCCTGCTCGACTTTCGCTCGTTGCGGCCTCTGCCGCTCCCTATTCTTGCGGATTCGCACCGGACACTTGGCGATCCAATGTCCGTGCTCGCCGCAGTAGTGACAGGCTCTCTTCATCTGCCCTTGCGCCTGCCGTACCTTTCGCTTCCCGTTGTCGCTTATCACGAATGCTTGACCTTGAGCGTTCGCAGTTCCGTTAGTACCGCCACCTTGCCCCTTGCGCCTCATATCCTCATGCAGCAGCCGAGACGTCACGAGTTCCCACGTCAGTGAGTCGGCTCTTGAATCCAACGCCGTGATGAGGAACTGGTACGACTCGCTCAGACTTCCCAGAAGCGTGATCACCAAGTCATCCTCGCTGACCGGAGCTCCCACTGCGTCGAGCTGCTCCGGCAGAGTCTTGAGCTTGTTGATGTGCTCCAGCACATCATCACCTTCATCCATCATCGTCTTGAAGAAACGTCGACGAAGGAAGAGCTTGTTTGCCAAACTCTTCTTCTCGAAGTGTCCTTCCTGTCTTGAACATTCATCGAACGCATCCTCTGCCGAGCGAACCAGCGACAGCTGCGAATCCTCCATCGCGAGACAGGTGATTGATAGTGCCTTGCGAGACTTCCTTTTGAATGTCTCCTCGTCCAGATTCGTAGCGCAGTGCTCCAGCTTGATCTCTCCGCACGTCACTTCCCATAGGTCGCGATCCTCGAGCACCATGCGCATCTTGAACTTCCACGTATGAAAGTTACCTCCATCAAACTTGTTGATGCGCGAGGTCGTCTAGTCGGGGTTCATGGAGAAGGCGAAGTCGGAGTCTTGATCAGGGAAGACGGGGCTTGGGCTCATAACTTGAAGTAAGAGGTCTTTTGAGCACTTGATGGTAAAATGCAAAGTGAATTTAATTTAGTTCCTTAGTTCGCAAACTGTTCGCTACCTCTAATCCTTCAGGATTTTCTACTGGATACATGCTACTGGATTCTTTACTGGATTCTGAGTTACCTTAGCCAATCATGGTCACGTAATCATAGGAATTCTTGCAGTCTGCTGAGTGAAGATCATACCTGTATATTACCGGTATGTCACAGCTGATCGAGGCGCTTTCTTGACAACATTGTGTACCTCCAAGGACGTGCTGCTAAGACAGCCTTACCTGTTTCCAATCGCCTCTAACGTACGCAGTGGGCCCTTCGGGGGTACCCAATTAACGAGGATGGTTTCAACAATATCACGCAACGTACGCTGGACTATTTCTCGAATAATTTCAACATCGTGGGATTACAAGAGACTAGATTCACGGACTTAAAAGCTTTAAACGATAACAACACCCATAAAAAGTATCTTAGCTTAATTCCAGTTTTTGGTCACAAGATAATATGATCTACTATACATAGCATTAAGGTGTTGGTTTGTTACTACACTGACGATCCCTCTTCGCAATCCCCATGATGTAACGAAATAATGTATTAGCAATCCGGACATATTAGACGTTACTTGGTCGTTAGTGGCCAGATTGATACGGAGGTTACCTACATTCACGTATTGTATGTATTTGCTCAACCAAGCCAACGGAAATAATTTTCCTTGCTCTACCCCGCCTTTTTGACGATGATTCCCAACATATTGATTTGTGCGACTTTAACATAGTCCTATCTGGCCACTTGGATCGAGATCGATCGGAGGGCCGAGCCCAAGCTCAAGGCCGTGAGGAACTCCTCCAATATATCTATGATTTACACTTGTTTGATGCCTGGCGGCTTTTTCACCCAGACCTTCAAGAGTTTGCCAGCCCCAATCGAAGCTCAGGATTGACTGTGTCTTTGTTAGTTCCCGTCTCTTTCACTCGGCTTTACAAGATATCTACCATGAATATCGGGAACAATCTGGGGAAGATGACCATATTGGGATCTCATTCCGACTTGGCTCAACTACTTTTCGGCCGATACGGCGAGTCCCATGGAATGCCCCCAATTACCTGCGGATCAGGAATATCTGCACCGTTCTATTCTTGATCATGAAGACTCCCTCAGATCCCTGCATGGAAAAAGTACAATCCAGGTTGCTCATTGGATGAACTCAAGCACCGTGCCTCGATATTCCTGCGCAAACTCTCTCAAGCCAAGAAGAACGCGCGTCATCGATCTATCAAGTCTCTTCATCTCCACTTCAACCGTCTGGAGAACCTTCAGACTCTAACTCCTGACGTGGACTATGGAGACGACTTAGTCAAACCAAAGCGGACCTTCAGGAAGATGTTGATGAGCAAGCTCACTATTCCTTCATGCAGAAATTTTGCCTCGGACCTGGAAGATTCTTAGCGCAGCTCCAAATTTTTCTTTAGGTCACCCCAGGTTCTCCATTAAACGCCCATTCCAGTGGACTCGGCAGAAGAGCGGGAACCCCATTTTGCCCAATTCAACAACTGTTGGTCCGGTGTTCACTGTTCGCCGTCTAAGGAATTTGAACAGTAAGCACCGGACCAATAGTTGTCACTGGGACCGACTCAAGCTTTTCTCATCTTCTAGGCTAAACCCACACCAGCTTGTCCCCAGCAAATAGGGCTTATCTCTATAGCCCTTTCACCGCACACGAGTTTTTCTGGGCGTTTTCCCACACGGCTTCAGGAAAAACTCCCGGATCAGACGGGCTGCCATTGGAGTATTGCAAGGATGACCTACCTTAGTCGCATCACGGGGGTTGTCTACTTGGACCAATTACGGCGGGATCGAATGACTAAGTTCCAACGGAGGGCATAAATATCTCTTCTCTATAAGAATGGTGACCGTTAAGTCCCCAGCAATCATAGACTGATATCTCTCCTCAACGTTGACGCCAAACTTTGTCCAAAGATTTTGGCCTCAAGGCATGGCACTGACTTATGTGGTTTGTTGCATCCTGACCAATACGGCTTTGTTCCTGGTCACGACATACGTCATGTGCACCGCCGCTTTCAAGCTTTGGCACGACTCTACTCCCGCTCCGATTTTACAGTGGGCGCCGTTATGCTCGATTTCGCTAAATCCTTTCATAGTGTGGCGTGGGACGCACTTAATATGGTTCTTATGCACTTCGGTTTGGTGGATGTCTTTCGGCGGTGAATACGGGTATTGGTCCCAGGAACACTAGTATCCCAGATTTTAATTGAAGCCCCCTCCCACTGCTTGAGCTAGGGGATGGAGTGCGCCAAGGTGACCCGATACCCCCGGCATTTTATGTGCTTCTTATTGAGCCTAATTAGGCGGAAATGATGGGGTTTGGTCTACAAAGTGGTCAGACAACCTGTTTTTGCTGATACAGCTTCTATAACAATAGGCATAAATGCACGATTTACCCCACAAATTCACTACATTGTCCATAAAAAACACCTTCTTATTTAATAACATTGATGTTTGGTTTAATCTGCCTGGACAAGCATCTAGTTTAATTCCTAATGAAGGTATGGCCCATGAATGTAAAATATCAGAAGCTGTAATGGCTGTACGGGTATACTCCATGACCTGCGCCATACGAAATTCTTCCTAGACTGTGTAGACAAATTTTGCACGGCGACTGGCATGCGCCTTAATACTGCAAAAACAACTGTTTTTCCTTTCCGCCCAGGGTCAACTTCAACGGACGTTCTACGTCGTGACCTGACAGAGTTGGGAATCATACTTGTTCCTAATAACGGCAAAGAAAAATTATTAGGGATACACTACGGGCCCCAACTAAGAAACGAGGACCGCCTACAACATTTTCTGGGAGAAGTTGAGACAAGGTGCACGCTGTGGATCAAAAGTGCTCGAACTTTAAGGGGTCGGGTTGTTATGCTTCAGCATCTTATTCTGACCATTCTGTGGTATTCTGCCAGCGTTTGGCATGTTCCCCAGACTGAGTTTCAAGATCAGGTGGACTCGCTCAGTGATCGCTTTTCAACCGGTCCCGGTCCAAGAAGGCCCTCCCCAAACCGTGGTGGTATCTGCCTCTTGGCCAAGGTGGATTGGGGCTTACTCCCATTTCTTCCATGGTCCCGAGTATGCAACTTCACATGTTGTCTAAGGTCACCCAGGCTCGCCTTATCAGGCTACCTGTTCCTGAGCGGAGTCTGTTATTAGGTTCTTTGATCAAGCAATTTCTCCTTGGTCAGAGACTTCGACATTCCCTATTCTCCAGTGTCAACAACGTCCTGATTACGCTGTCTCTTACTGGTCCTAGAAAAAGTGCCGTTTGGGAGTCTACTGGCATTTTGTATTGTTCACGTGGAGTACCCATTTGCGGAAAAGCAAGTGCATCTATAATCCAAATTAGACAAGTTAACGACCCCCCTGCTCCAGAATACAGATATCACATATGCTTCTGTTGGGAAAACTTTAGCAAGTGCTTCGAGGCCGCTGGTTTTGCTCTCCATCCCCGTAGACCAAGGTATATATCGCCCTGATCTGTAACCGGAGGTGTCAAATGGTGAATTAATTCACCACTTGACACCTCCGGTTACAGCACAATTGCCTTCGTGATTCCTCAACATATTTGAGCAAATACGTATTTTGAGTGCGCAGTCTTGAGACATCTTTTGGATAAATCAGGAGGCTTTTAAGGATCTCTTGTCGAAGCACCTATTGGCCCTACTCAAGCTACTAGATATTATTGTGCCTTTGATACTTGTTTTTTTCAACGTTACGCCCTGGAAGACTTAAGTGTGAGCCCTATACGGCGAATTCTCTTACATAAGGTCCCGCCTCCACTGCCTCTTTCTCTCTTAGGTGTGGAAAGGGATCCGCCGGAATCAATGTGAAGTCGCGATATAAAAATCGGAAATCATTTTCTACCAGTTTATGCCGACCTGTTTTATCGCCTCCAATATAATGCCCTTTTGTTGGGGTATACGCTGCAACATATGTCCACGGCTACTAGCATGTGTCATCATGAAAGTGGAACTTTTGAGACGTCCCCGCACTTATTTTTGGTATTGCGATTTTGCCATTCAAGTATGGGGAGACTGGCATCCAATTTTCCAAGCTTTCTTTAGGACTTCACTCGAATGGGAATCCACGCTGTGGTTTAAAGTGGTGCTCACTCATGTTTCTAAGAACCGATATTGTGTTAGCTTTTTCTTTCTTCTTTACTTTGTTTGGGCGGTTATTTCGATGCTTATGGATGCACCGGAATGATATCGCTTTCAAGACCTCCGCGCCAACAACATGGATTTTCAAGCCCGTATCAAGTCTATGGCTTTTCTCCATATCGATTGGTACAACCGAGGCCTTCACCAGAAACCTTTTAGTCATCCCCAGATCCAGCGTCGCCAACTGGGGGAGCTCCTGCGGTCTTTCCAACAAATTTCCTCCCTCAACGAGGATAAAATTGAATAATCTCCCGTTACAGAGCTAAGTATACCCAGGCTGCTTCCGGACGGTCACGGAATAGCGTCGACGGTCTGTATCGCTTTACGATATCCCCCCATTCCCTGACGGTTATGTGGTAAAGTATGCCATAAAATTGGTACCAATTGTGGGCACTATTATGGGTGCGATAGTGGGCACAACCGGGTGAGTAATTGCGTGTACGATTGTGTGTACCACGGTGTATACAGTTGCGTGTACAACTGCGGTGTACATAGACGGGACATCGTGAGAAGGTACGACTATGTACAGGTACCTAACGAACAGCAACGGACTGCGACAAACGACGGATAAATGAGGTCGACTGGTCGACGGAGTGCGATGGAATGGGTAGCTCTAATTGGTTAATATTAGTTAATTGGTAGTTCTAGGGATTTAAGCAATAATAAAGTTCTCCTTTTGCGTACGATCGAGCAGATCATTGCTGGGACGGCACCTTTGCGCCTCCCCCATTAATACACACCTCTACGTCCCGGGCGGGAGCACTTTGTGCGTTTTTGGTCCACCGGCAGGCGTAGAGCGTGAGAACTCACCCGCAACTTTGCCCGCTGTGTCCGCGGTTCTTCTTTTAAAGGTTTTTTATCTCGGGAACGTGATTGAGCAGTGCGCTCTCACCTCTTCCCCTTTTGGTTCACGTTTGACCCCTAGAGTTCGGCTGCTGTAAGCGCTCCTCGGGAACTCTAGGTGGATTTAGTGAAATTTGCCTCCCTCGTTGGTATAGGCTAAGAATACATATATTTTGGGTATTATGTTAGCTGATTAAGACTCAGAGGCTCCGTGATCGGGCAGTGAAGCCTTCCGCTGCCTGATCAAGTACCCCCTTCACCGATCAACACCTGATCGACACTTGGAAACTTGCGACCTGCGTTCATCTGTGCGCAACTCGCGCCAACTAGTGCCTGATCGACTAAATCTATGAGACCGATCAGACCGATCCGACCGACCAG
Source organism: Peronosclerospora sorghi (assembly GCA_026184515.1). NCBI lineage: Eukaryota > Oomycota > Peronosporomycetes > Peronosporales > Peronosporaceae > Peronosclerospora > Peronosclerospora sorghi. The sequence goes on along the minus strand of CM047587.1, from coordinate 44,205,746 downwards.
ACTGATCAGACCGATCAGGTCGATCACGATCCGATTTTCGACTATTAGCTCTGATCACCCCTGATCACCCCCTGATCAACGACCAGAGGCCCAGATCATCGACTATTTGCGCCTGATCAAGCCTGATCGACAACAGTCGTTTCATCACAAGTCAACTCAATCTTGCAGCAAGGAATTGCAGCGTGCCATCCCTGCCACCTGGAGCACCCCACGCCCAAGCCCTCGGGTACACAAGGTGAGCAGGAACACAAGCAGTCAAAGGACAACCGGGGGCAGGACCCCCTTCGTTAGTCTGCAGTCCGGGCGCCGTGGTACGCCTGATCAAGCGTCAAAAACTTTGATCGGCCGCTCCACCACAATGGTGCGCGTGCCCGGATCTTTGGGCGACGCGGGATATCACCGCAATTCTACGCAAGATGGGGCTGATGTGGAAGTGAAAACGGAAGCGGAAGCAGAAGTGAAGATAAAGGTGGAAAAGGAGGAGGAGGTTGTGACGATGGAAGGCAGTTCGCCGTCGTCATGCCTGAAGAAGAAAGGAAATACTGATCATCAGGACCTGGGGAGGAATCTTGATGAAATAAAGGAGGAGAAGCCTCAACCAACTCCCGAGGCTCCTTCGGGAGCCCATGAGGATCATAACGCAAGTTATGATCCGCCAAAAATATGTATGTATAATGATCCGGATTGGGATCCGGTGGCGAAGTATTACAAGACCGACCAGCCGAAGGTGTTGATGAAGGCGCCTGGGTCGGAGAGCGACGAAAGTCGATCAAGTGCACCACCAACGGAATCCGATCTGGTGAGGACGTTTTACCGAAAGGTTTATAAAGTAAAACTGGAAGATTTCTTATTGACGAATTCGATCATGAGCCTACTTGGGGTCATGATCAGCGGGAAGCTGAACGGAGTCGATCGGCCAGTTACGGATGGGAGGGACAAGATCACGATCGTACTGAGGCTAGCACGAATGATCAAGCAGGTCTGACGACAGGCGCCTACGATGATGAAGAGGTGTTTGACCAGAAGATCTGTCAGAAGCTACCCAGCAGTTGTTTCATCTATTGCTACCTATCGTGGGACAAACCACTAAGTTGGAACCCTCGCACTCTCCGTTGAATATTGAATCAGGTCCGTCAAACAACGCAGCAGAACACACGGGATCATCGTGATATGAATCTGCCCTTCTGAAGGCGATGAATTTAAAGCGGAGTCGAGTAGTGACGGGAGTATAGAGCCCAAGATCACCAGGATGAAAGTTTGCCACAAGGATAAATCCAAGTTTTCGGCTATAAAGATGGAACCTCAGGCGATCAAAGCAGAAGATGATCAAGTATCGCAAAGTCCACAGCTGCATACATTCTTTGATAAGGCTATGGAGAAGTTTCTGGCTGAAGAAAGACGCAAGCTAACACCTGGAGTCGTCGGCGGAAAAAACCGCCAGCTAAAGATAGGAAGATCTGATTCGATCAAGGACGTTGACATGGAATCTGTGCATTCACTTCGTCAGCAGCACTCGAATCCAGAAAGATCGGCAACGGTCAAGGAAGTTGACATGGAATCAGTATATTCGTTCCATGATCAACGATCCCAGAGCGAGTATATTGACCCAGATGAGCCGATCGCACTACCACGACGAGCCACCGTTGCGTCCGCACATACTGGGATGCCTTATCAACAGACGATCCCCAGGATTCGAATGTCTGCGATCAGTGATCTAAAAGAATTTTTGGGAAAGGAAGGGGATGAAGATCAAGCTCGGAATTGGATTAGTCGCCTCAAGTCAGCATTTATGCGGGATCAAGCTTCTGATCCTGAAAAGTGTCTGATCCTAGGCGATCTACTAAAAGGACCAGCGCGCAATTGGCATCGCCAGCTGAGTAGAAGCACTCGATCAAGTTGGAAAAATCTTGTGGATGAGTTTGAAGTTCAATATTGTGGAAGTGGACAATCGGCATCCCGCCAGTACTATTATACGAAGCAGCGGTCGGATGAAAGCCCAATCGAATATCTGCACCGGTTGAATGTGGCGGGATTACGAGCCAAGTTGCCGATCAGGGATGGATCTCCTACGACTTTACGTGAACATGTACAACATTTCTTGGATACATTGGGCAATCGCGAGCTCGCTGATCAACTGGCGCTTTTGCGGTTGGACACCGCGGCAGACCTGGAAGAGACATTGCGGGCGTATGCACGTAATAGGTGGTACCAGCCAACAGCGGCCGTAGGTACCAGCCGATTCCGCCAAAAATTCGGCGATGATCGGTCACCTTCCCCAGCGCGAAAGCCCAAGGCAGTACGCGCGATAAAGGTGTCGTCTGGAAGTGAAGAATCAAGTGCCGACGACAGTGGAAGCGATGGAGATCAGCGCCGTTACATGATTGCTGCTATACGCGACCAACCAGGGGCTCTCCATCAGCTTGGCGAGTCCCGATCGGGTAATCGAAGTGATACAAGTGCAGTCGATCAAGGGGCGGTGAAGAAATGCAGTCATTGTGGGTCGATCAGGCACGATAATCTTCGTTGCTGGAAGCACCTGACCTATCTCAAGTGTGGCAAGAACGGACATCCGACCGATCATTGTTTATACGTCTGTCGAGCCTGCGGAGAAGTTCACGATGCGGGCAAGTGCCCTATGGAAGAGTTTTACAACCGCATCCGCCAGTGGTACAATCCCACCAAGCATGATGGAATGCTGCCCAAGGAAGCTGAAGATTTGTTAAACTAGGACGATCGCCAGGTTGGAATCTGGTACGAGACGAGCGTTCTGGCTTGTGTATTTTTGCATATGTGAATAAGAATAGAGCTGATCAAGTAGCAGAAAGAGATAATGATAAATGTGATCAGCCTGATTTACCACGCTTGTCTAATTTCCATATCGATGAGTTTTCTCGGTCCACGGTGATAATGGAGGTTGATCTACTTCCAGGTGAATCGCGCGGATACTGGAAATACCACTCGCCAAAGAAATGGTTTAAATAAGCCAAGGTGAGAGGTAAAATCAATAACGAACGTGCCACGCTATTATTTGATTCTGGTGCTGAAGTGTCGATCATCGACTCAACCTTTTCTCGTAAGGTGAGTTGTCAGATCGACACGAGTCAAACGCAAGAATGTGTCGGCATTGGAGAAAGTGCATACCTCACGAAAGGGCGCACTAAAATCAAGATTACGTTAGCAGGCTAGTTGGTCTATTATTCCATGCATGGGTGGGCAGACTTGTTGGTCAAGATGCTTTACTGGGTATGGATTTTATGATACCAGCTGGTGGTCGATTAGACATCGCCCACGGTGCGCTAAGTTTGCATGATGAGGTGATCATCCCATTGGAGGGGCGCCAACAGCTGTATGGATCGAGTGGTAATTATATGAAACTCAATCAGTACGAACAGATCCCAGTAGGTCGATCTGCCGAGGTTCGAATTTATGACCAGCGATCTAGAAAGTTGTGGATTACTCGTGGAAAAGATTGGGTCCCCACTATCACTAGGGGCGTGGCAATTTGCGATACCTGCGTGTTACAAACGTTGTTGATCATCCGATCATCGTGCAAGATGAGACGATTTTAGGTATCTGGATGAACAAAGATGATGTGCCCCGTCGCCCTGGATTTGTTTCGATAGGGTCTAATCGTTACAAGGAGTGACGAAATCTCGCGTATCAAGCGTCTACCGATTCCGTGAATGACTATCAAGAAAGTGTCGATCAAGGTCCCCTAGTCGAGAAGAGGGATTATCCTACTCCTCGAAGTATTTTAGTACGCCCTACGGACCCGATCACCACATCTGTGGCATTGGTAACCGGAGGGAAGCAAAAGGTGCAAGAGGTGCAAGCGCGGTGCAACAAGGAGCCGGAGATGAAAGGTCCGACCCCGGATAACGGAGTTGAACAACCTACTGCGAGAGATACGTCTATTCAAGACACGCGCGATCACCCTATCTCAGCCGATCCTAGCGAAGTTGGTGTAATCCCTATCGATGGTCAAGTTTGTTACCATGAAGGTGGAGATTTGTATGTGGAGGAACTGGAGAAGCAGCTTGCTACGTTGCCCGAAATATCTACAAGCACCGAAAAGTAACTAGGGACGATTTGCTAGTCGGAGACCCCGTGGTCAACACGCCAGAAGAAATTAATCAGCTTTGCGATATAATTTGGGCGAAGAAACATCTGTTGATCGGAAAGGGGAACGCACTACCTCCTGCTGCACGTGGAGTTGTTTGCGATATCGATGTAGGCAATGCTTGCCCGATCGCCCAAAAGTGTCGTAAGGTGGCTCCACAATTTCTCGAGAAGTTATCGGCTTTGATCAAAGGGCTATTGGCTACCAAGATCATTCAACCGTCTACGTCACCCTGGGAATCACCTATAGTGATCATTATGAAAAAGAACGGGGTTGATATTCGTCTATCTATCGACTATCGCGCGGTGAATCAACTCACGCGCCTCTGGTATATCCAATGCCCCTGATCTCTGCTCTACTCGAAGACTTGGATAAAGCGCTGTGGTTTTGCTCTTTGGATATGACGAGCGGTTTTTGGGTCGTATCTATGACCAATCGAGCGCGTCAGATTTCGGCGTTTGTCACTCCGTTTGGATTGTTCGAATGGAATAGGATGCCTTTTGGCCTAAAGAATGCTCCGCAAATCTACCAGCGGTTGATTGATAACGCATTATATGGATATATCAAGGTTAAGGACGGTGCTGACGAATCGGATGATGTATTTACGGTGGGAGAGACCGACCAAACACCGGGCCCGTCTGTACTGCAGCGGCGATCATATATCGATGATATTTTGATCCCTGCACCTACATGGACTACCCTGTGTGACAAGGTGCATCGTTTGTTTGAGAAGTGCGATCAATGGAATTTATCGATCAGCGTGGCCAAATCGTACTGGGGGCGAAGCGAAGTTCCCTATTTAGGACATCATGTCTCTAGCCGAGGGTTGGAAACAAATCCGAAAAATTTGGATGATCTGATCGATTTGCCTTTCCATGGCACCTTACGGGACATGCAATCGTTTTTGGGGAGTTTGAACTACTACCGTCGGTTTATCGAAGATTTCGCGATTTATGCCGCTGTGATGTACGAATTAAGGGAAATGGATTATCAAGAGTTAAAGAGCCGATCGCCGATCGTTGAGCAAGGAGAATATGTATCAGGAAGGTGATCGATTAATCAGGGCAAAGGTAGCATTCAGCATGCTGAAGGCGAAGATTACTTCAGCTCCAACCCTGCGCCACTTTGATCAGAACAAAACGCCAGTGATCGTGGTTTACGCCAGAAAGTGGGCGGTATCCGCCGCGCTGGTAGAAAAACATGATCAAGTGTATTATCCCGTGGCATTCGCCAGCCGAACGTTGAAGAACGGTGAGCTGAACTACAGCCCCGTCGAAAAGGAAGTTCTGGCGCTTCTACGGGTTTTGGATGTTTACTTCACGATGCTGGTCGGGAAGACGATCACTGTCTTGTCGCGTTTATCCACGCTGAGATGGTTACTAACATCCAACGGGCTGGACGGACGGCTGGGCAGATGGGCTGCGATCTTATCACAATGGGACCTCGAGATCAAGAAATGTGTACAGGGAGAAGAGGAGGTACTGGTGGCGTTAGCTACAAGTATCACTCCTCGCACCGAAATCGATAAGGCACTGATTGTGATCGCACCGAAAAAGCAACCGCGGCAGATGATTGAAGTACCACCTCCTACGGTAGGAAAATACAAAGAACTCTACGTGATTAGTTTCGATGGATCTGCAAGTGTCAAACGACGTGTAGGTGCGTTCGGCGCTATCGTATGGAAATTACCGGAGTGGAAGATTATGACCGCGGTAGCCGATCATGCACCTGGTATCACCGTGAACGAAGCGGAATACCATGGATTGCTTTTAAATTTGGACCTACTATCTAGATACCCCAAAGGAAGGATGATCGTGTGTGGAGATTCGAATTTAGTAATCCGTCAAATGCGCGGCGAAATAGAGTGTAAAGCTCCGCAATTGCAAGTGTTGCAACAGCGTGCGTTCAATTTCCTTCGCGAATGGTCGGATCATGATCTAGTGCATGTCAAAAGAGAGTGGAATAAGATTGCAGATCACATCACCACTAGGGATATGCAGGGTGGAACAAGATTTGAAATCGATGACGTGAGACAGCTGAGGAATTGACCGATCTCAACAGGTTGTCGGAAGTGATCACGTGGAATGAAGATCCCACTGCCCCGCAAGTACTAGTGATGACACGATCACGTAACCTACATCAGCCGCGACCGTCAACGTGGACCGATATATCTATAGCCGGGATAAGGGCGGAACGGGTGAAAAAGGCACAGGACAAAGAGAAATGGATTCATGATTTGCGAACTTATCTGTATGGTGACGTCTCACAATTGAGCGCAGACGAGGTTAAGGACTGCGCGAAAATTGCTGACAACTACGATGTCGATGAACAAGGATTGATGATTTACTTTGGAAACATGGCTAAAAGAAAAGCCAAAGATGAAAAAGATGATCAAGACGATCGGCACCTTTCGATTAAGCTGGTCTTACCCGAGACCCTACATGCAGATGTCCTCCACCACTATTATGTGAGCTTGGAAGGAGGACACCAAGGCATAGGGCGTACATATAAGCGTATCAGACGATACTTCCATGGGCGTGGCCTATTCCGAAGCGTACAAAGGTTTGTCGGACAATGCGTAGATTTCGAGACGGGGAAGGGCAAACCTACGATCAAGGGCATGTCGTCGGGGAATATCGAGGCTACGTACCCATTCCAAGTGATAGCCATGGATCATATCCCGTCACTACCCCGATCGACGGATGGACATACTGAACTGCTGATTTGGACGGATCTGTTCACGGGTATGGTGATCGCGAAAGCTGGATCGTCTCGCACAGCGCAGAAAGTTGCCGAAAATTATGAAGAGTGTGTGTTTCGACGATTCGGGGCTAGCGAAGTGATCCGGCACTATCGTGAACCAGGTTTTATGTCGGAAGTATTCGCGCGTTCAACAAAATCGTGGGACAACGTCAGAGTGCCACTAAGGGATACCGTCCACAGGCGAACGGCAAGGCGGAGAGGACGGTGCAGACGATCACGCGAGAAATCAAGATGTATGTAGCAGATGCCGGCCAGAAAGATTGGAGCTTGTATGCAGAGCGACTGGTATTCGCGCTGAACTCGGCCCCCGATCGCATTCGTGGTGAAACACCATTTTATTTGGCGTATGGGTGGGACCCACGATCATCGTTGGAATCGACATTGCAACTGGGCGGAATTCGGCGTAAAGATCGGGATGCTCTCCGGTGGAGATATAAGCTGCAAAAGGACTATCGTTACGCCCGTGATCAAGTGAGCGCTCGATTGCATCAAGCGATGGCTGAGCGAGCTGAGAAGCACAATGATCAAGTGACACCACACAAGATCGAAGCTGGATCAAGGGTCTGGTTATACCTTGATCGGGTGAAAGAAGGGTTCGCGAAGAAACTGGCGCACATGTGGCATGGACCCTTCAGAGTCGATGAGGTAATCGGTAATCATGCGGCGAGACTGGTTACAGCTGGCACCGACTATCGTATGTTCCCAGTAGTGCATCTGTCCAAGTTGAAATTGGTCAAGGAATTTCCAGATCGCCCTACTACTGCACTAACAGCTGGGATAGAGGATCGTTTTGACTTCGATGAAGCTTTGTTAACTGAAGACAGCTGGGAAAGGACGCTAGATCCAGATGAATTTGAAGTTGATCGTATCACCGATGTCCGATCAGGTCGAAAACTAGATATGGAAGAACGTTACGTGAATATCAAATTTACTGGAAAGATTATGCTGAGCCGTCGTGGGTAGACGAGGCAGACTTGAACTGTGATGCTCTGATCAAGGACTTCGAGAGGAAAAGGATAAACAGATATCGGTTTGACGTGATGCAAGTAGACGAAGAGTCCAATTAATGCGTTATCGGCAGACTGGTCATGAATTACGATCGAAGAATTACCGATTGAAGAAAAATGATTGACGAAACTCACAATTGATGAAGAAGTGATAAATGACTTGAGATGATGTGTTTACGATGGATATTGCGATACAAGGTGATGGAGTAACGAAAGATAAGACGACAGAATACCGGTTTATATCATGCATTGGGAAGTAAAGAAGCACAGTGGAAATGGAATGATCAAGATTGCTTTTTGATTAAGGACGGAACGATCAACCGATTAACTAGACCCAAAGAACTTGCGACGAATACGAGGGATTTTACGGCCAGGGTGGCTTTCAGGGGAGGAACCATATTGAACCCGCCAAGGTTCAAAGGTATCAACCTCCTTCAACTCGTCCAATAGGGTTCGGGGTGGCGGGTCCGAAAAGAACCCTGGGTACCACGCCCCATCGTCGGCTGGGGCATACTTCAAAGGACGGTTGCGAGCACAATGGGTGATCGACGCGTCCAGGAAAATGTCGAGATCACATCTTCCGTCGATCATCCCCCGCAGGACGAAATCCACGACCCTCTTCCTGGTCTCTCCGGCACGACTTCTGCGTTGGCGGCGACTGTTATAGTAGTTCCGGAAGAAGTCATCCTTCTCGCGAAGGCCTTTCGCGATAGGGAGATAATGTGTCGACTCCCAGATCGCCAGCGCGTGATGTTAGAAACGACCGGTACTTTGTCTCAAAGTCGGCAAACCAGCCGACTGAGCGAAAAGAAAGGGGCGGCAATATGGTCATGAAAACGCCCCAAGGGAATTGATAATACAGCAGCTCCACTTCCGGTTGGGTGATTAAATGACTGGACCATGAATCAGCCGGAGGGGCGTGCACGGCAGCCGGGAACAACCATCCTGCGGGGCGGTTCAAGTAGTCAAAGACCACTTGGGCGTTGACGTTACCCAGATATAACCCACCAAGGTTATCCGGAGTCCACGGCAAGATGTCGGCGTCACTGGCATTATCAGATACCACGATCAACGTCCGGAAATCACCCGTACGCGGAAACAGAGACCTGGCAGGGACTTGATCAGGTAGATCCTCGCTCTCAAACTCGCTAATTTTAGGATTGGAAGGAATAGAAGAGATTGGGCAAGAAAATCCGCCTTCATCGTCCTGATCAGGACTTGGGGGGTCATCGTCTTCCGTCTTCGCCTCCGAAATAGGAGAAAGGAGGCGTGGCCGCTTCAACCGAGAGGAGGATCGGGAACGCTGAGTACGCCTTTTAGGTGAAGGGGCGGCGCGGCTGATCGAGCCGTCAGGAGGGTCAGTAAGGCCAGCTGGCGGTGTAGCTTGATCAGAACCCGCCGAAGGGGTGCGGATAACTGGTATGATCTGCATCCGCAACGACATACCATCCAACTAAGACTGAAGGTCCGAGTGAAACGAGCGCAACTGTGTGACTTAGCCCTGAACCTCCTGCAGTTGATGGCGCAACGTGTCACGTTCTACGGAAACTTGATCGAAGCGGCATTGCATGGCGGAATGTTCGTTCTCCAGCTGAGAATATGCGGCGTGCAGATCGTCCAGCTCAGTTTGGAGGTCAGACACTCCCTTGAACCGATCAGATAGTTCCTGCTCCTGGGCCATGATGGCAGTATACTCGTCCATCTTCAGGCAATTGGACTTTTTCTTCTTCCGAAGGCGATTATACTGGTGTTTGTGCCTATCAGTCTCGGCGGTGAGCCTGAACACCTGTTCGAACAAGCGTTGATTCCAAAAAGCAGTCCGATCGTACTCTTCTTGTAACTTGGCTAGGCGCTGCTGAAGTTGATCCAGCCCCCGGGCTTGATCAGCGATGGTGTTTTCATGCACCGATCGCAGATACCTATCACGGGAATGACGGTCTTCCAGATCCCGGATCTGTGCGCGCTGATCGACCATGAGTTTTTCTTGATCGGCCATAGCGCTTTTAATGGTCTTTAACTTGGTCTGGAGATCATTGACGGTGGTGTCGACGAAGTCACGCAATGGCTTGAGCTGTTCGAAGGCGTCCCGCTTGATCGCAACATCTCACTCCACCACGGCGCGTTTGGCACGAGCGAGCTGTTGCCGAAGCATCGTGACAGTGTCTTTACTCATCGCGAGCGAGTCAGATAACGTGGCGATCTGATCATCACGCTTGTGTAGAGCCTCTTGCAAGCTGTAAGCCCGATTGATAGCAGCGATCGCCTGATCATCTGTGGCCCGATAAAGGGCAGGAGTGTCGGTGGTGTTTGCCGGGGTGCCGTCCGCTATCGCTTGCATGATGGAAATGCAGGAATGCCTGATCGAGACAGCTTGATCGCAGATGACACGGTTGGTGAAGGGTGAACGTTGGATCGCGAGGAGCGTACCACTAACGGTAACAGACCGACAGAACGGGACCTGATCGGCGGGAGAAGGGGCAGGCAGATTGATGGGTGATTATCACCTGGCCGATGACGTCATGGTGGACAAGCCGACCAACGGTAGCATGATCCACGATATCTAACGGCACGATCGACCCTCGCCCCAACCGCTGTACGGATGGGACGAGGATCAGGGGCGGCTGTCGTAAAGCGTGTTATCATTGGGCCCAATAACGGGCCTTATTATAGGGCCTAATTATTGGGCCTAATTTAGGGGGGCCGATTACGGACAAAAATCGGGTACGTAATCGTATACGATTGTGGGTACCACGGCGTATACAGTTTCGTGTACAACCGTGGTGCACATAGTCGGTACATAGACAGGGCATAGGAAGATGGGACGATTACGTACAGGTACTAAGCAAACACCGACGAACAGCGACGGACGACGGATAAATCAGGTCGACTGGTCGACCGAGGACGCTGGAACGGGTAGTTCTGATCGGTGGATATTAGGAAATTGGTAGTTCTTTTGTTTTAAGCAATAATAAAGTTCTCCTTTTGCGTTCAACCCCTTTGGAAACTACAGGGACGGCACCTTTGCGCCTCCCCTACCTCTACGCATCTCTACGTCCCGGGCGGGAGCACCTAGTGCATTTTTGGCCCACCGGCAGGCGTAGTGTCAAGAACTCACCCCGCAACTCTGACCGCTGTGTCAGCGGTTCTACAGTAAAGTTTTTTTTGGTTTTGGGAGTGTGATTGAGCAGTGCTCTCAAATCTCCTCGTTTGGTTCACGTTTGGACCCTAGGGTTTGGCTGCTGTATGCGCCCCACAGGAACTCTAGGTGGATTAAGTGAGATTTATCCCCCCCTCGTAGGTCTAGGCTAGGAATACAAATATTTGGGTGTTCCTTTAGCTGTTTAAGACTCCAGAGGCTCCGTGATCGGGCAGTGAAGACTTCCACTGCCTGATCAAGTCCCCCCTTCGCCGATTAACACCTGATCGACACTCTGCAACTCGTGACGCGCGATCAACAACTCGCAGATCGCACCGATTTGTACCTGAGCAACTTTTGGCACCTGATCAAGTCTGATCTCAGCTGATCAACTACTTTTGGTGCCTGATCAAGCCTGATCAAGTCTGATCACAGCTGATCAACGACTTTCGGTGCCTGCCCAAGCCTGATCACTGCTGATCAAGCCTGTTCGCACCTGATTCGAGCTCGATTATACCTGATCAAGGTGAATACCGAAAATAGATGGAGGGGGTATGGTATTAGGTATATGATACCGATTTTCAAATCAACGGTATCGGTATTAGGGTATTGCTACCGACTTTTGCCTCAAGGGTACCCCAGTACTGGTACCATTACCGAGTTTAGGCCACACGGTATGATACAACCGGTATTATACCGAGACAACGGGAGAGCGGTAACTAATACCGGTAAACAATACCGACTTTTGGCAGAAGCGGTATTTAATACCGATATCAATACCGACTTTGCCAAGAAGCGGTATCCAATACCAGTACCGATACCGTCTTTGGGCAAAAGTGGTATCTAATACCGTTACCAACACCGAGTTTAGAGTACAGCTATATAGTACGTGAGAGGTAGTTATTATATAGATCTAAGAGAGGGGTACAGTACAGTAGCACTTGTTGCAACATCAGGCAAACTGCCGTAGCAGCATGCAGAAGGAGAGCAGTGGAAGCAAAAAGCCGTGGTATAATGCTTGCAGCATCGGTATTGGAAGAAGGTGCTAAATATTGAGTCTCTATTAACAGAGTAGATATATAACGTGGTACTCGTGATAGGTGAGGATGGGCACTGGACACCAACAACATTGGAGGAGTAGTTAGTAGGACCATTGTAGTATTACTCTGCGTCCTTATAATAGTATACTATCTACCACTACTTGAGCAGGTGGCACGTCTCGAGCATGTCCAGATTAATGTGCAAATGGTACGGCACTTGGCGACGACGCTCCAAGCGTTCCAGGTCACGCTCGCCGTATCGGAATGATTTCAAACCTTGAGCCAGCAGCTCTTTCGTGCGAGAGTCTGTGCAGATCTCAGACAAACATGCGTGGGCTTCCCAAATGAGGCCGCAACGGAACGCACATAGACCAAGCTGCGCCATCATGCGGTTGAAGAGAATATGCGTTGGATGTCGGCATCGGTAATATTATCTTGAATGTGCTACATCAAAAGGAGGTCACGAGCTTCATGGAAGCGGTCGTGCAACGCGTGGTGGTAAATAAGACAGAGCATTGCCCGCGTCTTGGATCGATTGTCGCCATATTGAAACACAAAGCGACATACTTCGCGCAGCAGCTTCTCAGCATCCACAGCGACAACATCCACCGTAGACTGTCCCATGGCAGATCCAGGGTGCGTCTTTGTGACATCAATGTTTTCCTCTTTTTCCAATTTTTTTTATTTTTTTCCTTTCTGGCACCGGTTCTTTTGCACGCAGGATGAAGAAACTTGGGGTCAACAAAGTTAGCACGCTTTGCATGAGCTTCCTAGAGAGCTGCAGCGACGGAGTCGTGCTTGTAATAGATAAGCTCAGTACTCCATGGCCGCCGCGCGCTGAAAGTATTTCATCCGCGTGTAGAACGTCTGGACACGCTCGGCAACTTCGAGAAGTAAGCCCTCATCATATAGACGTGTCACGTACTCGCGAGCATGTGGATCTGTTTGCTGCAGACTCTTTGTATACTCTTCGGAGAGGCTGTAACAGGACTGATCCTGTTACAGGCTTACACTGTGTTGTGCGAGGAAGCGCGCAATACAAAAGGGGTAGGATTAGTTGGTGACAACTAATCCTATACTAAAAGTAAATATAAATATTTACTTATGTCCTAGAACGCAAAATTAAGAGTGTTTATTTAATGGGTGGTTTAGAGGCTAATAGTATAGTAACTACCTAATTAATATAATAATATCAAGTATTCAACTAACTGTACTATTAGTTAGCCTGCAAGATTCGGTATTTATACCGAATCGACTTTTCCTTCATAGATTATAATAACTTATAATCTCTTATTTAAATTTCAGACAACGCGTCTGAAATTAAACTATGATCTTCTAACTTGAATATCAATTATGTAATGGCACCCCATTACATCACCCCCCACTTATGGTGGTTGGCCAATAATAATTCTTATTTTGGACAATCATGGGTGGCACTTATTGGTCGTTCTCATTTACCAACTGATTGACCATCGACTCGATGGTCAAAGCACGCGGCGGCGCTCTAAAGAGCGCTGCTTAAAACGTCGAAGGAGCTTCTTCCTTCGCCTCAGCACTAGGTGCTGAGGTGTTGAGTGACAACAGTGACCTGCATTAGCAGCGTCAATTACGCAAAGGTCGGAATACGTACCGTCTTCGACCACAGATGCTGCTAAGGCGGAATCTGAAAAGAAACAGGGAGATGTTGCTAATGTAACATATCGCACGATGGCAACTTCCGAATGGCATGTTGCCAAGAGGGCCATGTTCGGAAGTTCTGACTCCGAACAAAGTGATGGGGGTACAGCTGGCCCCACGAAAGGATCTAGCGAGTTGAAACTCGCTAGGTGCTCATCGCCTAACAGCGATGATGACTCTGGTGTCGCTGTCTGCTATGACAGCGACAATGATCATCACAGGTGGTTGCGGGAACGCAGATCCCCACCTGGACCAAGTACTTCTCCACGTCGGGGTGATTTAACCCCGGCGCGTGGTGTTGAAGCAGGCGGTGCTCCGCCTGCTAAAAGAGCTCGAACAGAAGAGGCTCCTGCCGCTTCTGAAGCGTATCATCGTACGGAACCACATGTTCCGTACAGAGTGGGGTTTTGGACCCCTGGATGGTCTATAGCCCCCAACAGTGGCGGTCACCGTAAGCGGGACTGCCAATATGCGTTGTTCCATGTCAACGTGCTGGATGACTGCGAAGACATCCAGTCACGTTGATTCGATCGAAGTACAGACGATAGACGTCTGTACTTTATTGACCTCTTTTTCCAGGTTCGATATTATTCAAGCCAGAAAGGGTCAAGGAGGAACAGGGACGATAAAGACGCCCTGACTCAGAGTTGGAACGCTTTTGTTGACAACTACAACAAAAGACCAGATGATTACGTGAATAAAGTTCACGTAATGCGCGAGCGCTTTTTAAAGCACTCACGAACAGGCAAAATGGAATACATCCATTTTGCTTGCATCAAAGAAGGGTTGAACTGTGGTGTCCCTTCTCACCTCGTTTGCCCGCGGTGTCCGCAGGGCGCTCCTCGTCTGTCAGAGGAGGAGTTGCGGGGGTACGGTGGGTTTTCCGTACCCGCCGAAATTCAGGGCTTAATTGATACCCTAAATGCATCAACACCTAGTGTTGATGCTACTTCGCATTATGAGTTTGATACCTCTTCTCAAACTCAATCAAAAGGTCTGGGGCGTCGGCCGTCAGAACCTCAATTGGATCCCAAGAGTCGAACTCATGGGGATAACCCAGCCAGCGTACTAAGTACTCGGTACGCTGCCCCTTCTTCGAAGGCACCGAGCGCTTCGAGATCAAACGCTCGAGAATGTATCGCTTATTCCCCTGATTATCAATCAGGCGCGGCGGAAGTTGAGAATTCCATCGCCGTTGTTGTTGCGGAGCATGGTTCTTTGCTCCGCAAACTCGAGGAGGGTTGTTCCTCCTTGAGCAGCGATATGACTCACTCTATGAAGACATATCGGTCTCTTCGAGAGAATGTCCGCGACATCCTCGGGGCGCACACTGCCCTTCAGCAGAAGAATGATCTTTTGTACATCGATCTTTCCCGATGTAAGGAAGAGCTCGATCGGCACAAGGCTGATCTTGAGCAGTCGAAGGCGGAGGTGTGGTGAAGTGTACCACAAATTTGGTCACTTTTGGTCAAGGCAGTTGGTCGAATTTCGGATTGGTCTAAACAAGGGGGGCTTTTTAGCCTATCAAATTCAAGGAGTATCAAGAACGCTGGTCTTGGGTGAGTCACCTGACATTGGTTATTTTACATAATTTTGTGTGGGCACATTAGGGACCATAGGGAGGTAGTATTATTGGTTAGTTGTGGATTTTCCGGATAGAGGGCTTTTAGTTGTGGATTTGCCTAAAAGAGAAGAAGTCGTTTGGAATCTTTTGGTTTTGCCTTCGGGCTAACACCTCAACAGGAGGTCGTTTAAACCTTTGTTATGTGCATCAGTCGACTCCGCCCGCCGCGGAGTGTTTGGGAGCAGAGGGTCGAATTATCCCCTCTCGCCTATTATACCCGGTCTGGACGCGCCGCACGCGCATTTGGCCAGCCGGAAGTCCCTCGACGGGAGCACGCATTGGTCGACTTCCTCAAGTTTAAGTCAAGTACGTTTGGAACGTGCTATTCACTGTATTGGTCTTTACGTGGAGATATCGTTTGTGGAGTTCCACGGGCATATTGGGTCTTCACGTGGACATATTGGCTCATTTTAACATTGGTTGGAGCTTAGACCGGTTTTGGTCTTCTCTCATATTGGTCAGGGGCTAGACCGGTTGATCGGTCTACCCTCTATTATTTCGTATTGGTCAGGTCTAGATCGTTTGGACGATCGACCTATTGGAATTTATCTCTTGGAAGTGTTTCTGGTATGTACGTACCTGGGGTGAAGAGTTCCGCCCTAGGTACACCTAGCCAGCACGGTCTCCGATATTCAAGACAGAATCAGATCGATCTGCGATCCCGATCCACCGAGTGTGTAACTAGCCCATTCCATCGGGTACACAAGGTTAGATGAACTTAAGTGAATCGTACCAAGTGTCTTTGGATGATGACCGGTCGTCTGCCAGCAGCGGACGATCAAACCAGATTTCGAGTGGAGGTCCGCGGGGTACCCCCCTCCCGTAAGTTGGAAGGCTGGGCACGATGGTGGTGGTCAGGTTGTCGATACAAATGTATTCGATTTCGAACTTGACTCCACCACAATGGTGCGCGTGCCCGGATCACTTGGTGATCGTGGATATCACCGCGAGGTGTCATCAAAAATTGAATTTGAAGATTTGAATTTGAATCGTTCTGGAGAGGGCGTAAGGGAAGGCTATCACCTTACGTCTTCGTTCTCGATAAAGATGGTGATGTCCGGTCTGGCCTGGTGGAGGACCAGATCGGGATTAATAATTTTTTCCTCCCCAAAAGGCTCCCACCGGAGCCGATCGGGACTATAGCAAGTCATTCTATAGTCCCGGAAAGGATCAGGACCTTGGTCCTGATCCTATGTATGTGCATAAAAAAGTTGATGGAAAATCAAAAGACGAAAAATACTTGGAAGCTGATCAGAACGATCAGACCAACCTCCCCAAGGTCCCCAAGCTACCCAAGATTCCCAAGAAAGGGTTGGGAATTCCGGCCGACGAAGACGACCTCGAATAAAAGTCTCAGGTCGGAGATGGAGGCATCACTGAAGAAGACCTAAACAAGATGTACTACATTTTTGAGCTGAAACGATTTGTTCGTTTTGACGTGGTCTTTCTGGTGTTGAACCTCCAGATCCCCGACCGTCTTCTCGGTCCCACTACCGAGCCGGTCCAGAGTGATCGCCCATTACTGTTGGTGAAAAACTTGGTGGCGATGTTGGCGGAGGTTGGCATTAAAATGCAGAAACCCGCCGATGTCCAAAAACTATTCGAATTTGAGACTTGGAGGCTGAAATCGTCGATGTCGACCTTCCACGACCATTTGGTCCCACTGGTGGGGGCGGTTCGCCGCCCAACTCCCACCGCAGAAGTGAAGGTCGCTGAAGCCTCCACAGCGCTTGTCGACATTGGTTCTGATGACGAATTGGTTTATCAGTCTCCACCGGCCTCTAATAGCTCATCAGAGTTGGACACCGGTGTCGAGCGGATGACCATGGGGGTGGACCATGCCCAGCCCGAACAAAAAAGGGACGTGCGGCAGCAAAGGGCTGCTAGCCAGTCGGGGCTCCAGCGACCCCCACAGGTCTCAGTTCCGCAAAAGGAGGGTATCAACACGTTGCTCATGACTCCAGCTAACGTCCAAACCATGTTTGAGACGATGATGGAGCGTTTCATGGAAGACCGGGTTAGACCACCTCTGCGGCCACATGCCCAAGACCGGTCTACCCAGCAAAGTGCCAATGTTTGCCGAGATGTGGATATGGAATCGGTAACATCTGTGGACAAGCCCACTCGACGTGGTAAGCAAGTCGGCAAATGAAAGCGCAAGCCTCAACCGGCCAGACCGCGTAGACCAAGTAAGACAAGTGACTGTGACATGGAGTCGGTCGGCGGTCTTGACGACCACTGTGGGTCAGACGGTACGGGCGCTGACAAGCCACGCAAGGCTAACCTAGCCTCCACTATTGCTTACGATTTTGGATCTGCTGCGATTCCGCGCATCCGTATGGCCGCGACGACCGACCTCAAGGACTTCACTGGCAAGGATACTGATGAAGACCAGGCCCGGTATTGGTTCGGTAGGGTCAAGTATGCGTTCCTGCGAGACCAGACCCCGAAAAGTGAAAGGTGTCTGATTCTCCGGGATTGTTGAAAGGACCGGCTGCCAACTGGATCCAACAGTTAGGTCGGGATGTACGGTATGACTGGGACCAGCTATGTGCAGATTTTGAAGGGCAATATTGTAACTCCAGATTTTCGAGTGCCCGCAAGTATCACCATATGCAGAAACGGGTCGACGAGACACCGATCGAGTATTTGCATCGGTTGAACGTGGCTGAACTTCGCGCCGGCATAACAATCAAAGAGAATAACCCGCCGAACGGTGCCTCCTTAGAACATGTGGGTCACTATATTAGTACCCTTGACGATCAAGAACTCGCGGACCAGCTTACTCTACTGCGTCTTAAGGATGCGGGCGAAGTCGAACAGACCCTGCGGACGTTAAAACAGTCGCGTAGTATGAGAGAGAAGACCGCTGGTGGATCAGGTCGCTATCGTTCCAAGACCCAGAGCGATCCGGTCAAGAGACCTTGGACCAGACCGACCAGAGCGGTCAAGGCAATTGTGGCTGATGACAGCACGGGGTCAGAAGGGGAAAGTGGAATTCCATCCAGCCAGGAGTCATCGGATGAAGACCAGTATCGTTACGTCTATGTTGCGGGACCTTCCCCGAAGACCAAGTCGAAGTCCGACCAGGTGGACCGGAAAGGAAGCAAGTCCTATCCAGACCGACCTCGTCAGAAGTGCTCCCACTGTGGGTCGAGTAAACATGATGGTCCAAACTGCTGGAAGAAGATGGTGTCCAAGAAGTGCGAGAGACGCGGCCACCCGACTGACCACTGCCTCTTCGTATACAAGTCATGTGGAGAGATCCACGAGGCCGGCCACTGAAAGATTGAAGAATTTTTTTTAACATGATACGCAAGTGGTACGTGCCGGACAAGCACGCGGGGATGCTGCCGCCGGAAGCAGAAAAGATGTTAAAATAGAACGCTCGCCAGGTTGGAATCTGGATCGAGCCGAGCTATCTACAGTTCACATCTATGCATATGTCGGCAAGGAGGATAAGACCGACAATACACGTTCTATTCCAAATTTCGTCGACCGAGACCATCCGGTCTACAGTATGAAGAACGATTAGTACTCCCGGACCAAGGTGGTTATGCAGTTGGACTTGCTGCCTGGAGAATCCCGCGGATACTGGAAGTATCACGCGCCTGATAAATGGTTCAAGCAGGCGAAAGCCTGTGGCAAGATTAATAACCAGAAGGCGACGATGTTGTTCGACTCTGGAGCTGAAGTCTCGATAATCGACTCCGCCTTTGCTCGTAAGGTCGGATGTCGTATAGACGATACCCAGAGACAAGAATGCGTCGGGATCGGTGAAAACTCTTATATGACCGAAGGAAGAACGCGTGTGAAAATTACTTTGTCGGGATCGCTGGTCTACTTTTTCAGCGCTTGGGTTGGCAAGTTGGCTGGACAGGACGCTTTACTAGGCATGGATTTCATGGTCCCAGCTGGTATTCGCCTAGACCTGTCACATGGAGTGCTTACACTCCCGGATGAGGTCCAGGTCCAGTTGGCTGGTCGAAGACCTCTGTATGGTTCGTATACCGATCTGGTCCGGTGGGATCAAGACCTCACTATCCCAGTCGGTCGGTCTGCCGATACCCCGGTCGAGAAAGGTTTCCGTTCGAGGAAGTTATGGTTGACCAGGGGCGATCGGTGGGTCTCGACCTTCGTAAAGAGTGCTGGTAGACGTAATTTTGTCCGTGTTACCAATATCGGTGACAAGCCTCTGACACTGGACAATAACACTATTTTTGGTATGTGGTTAGCAGAAGGAAAGGCACCAAGGAAGATGGGGTTCGTCTCGATTGGGTCGAGGCGGTATGTCGAGTGGCAAAAACTGGCGTACCAATCGACCACCGATCTTATCAGCGATGATGGGTCGGTGGAAGAGGATACCTCACCTTTAGTGGAAAGACCAAGTTATGTCACCCCGAAAAAGATGTTGGTCCGAAGAAAGGCGCCGCAGGAACCAGGAACGGTGGACCATCAAGTAGACGAGCCAAGGTTAGTCAACGTGGTGTCAGCACAAGACCAGGCGACAGCGGAGCAAGAAACGGAAGAAGGGGAACATGAAATTGCTAGGTCGGACCATGACGGTATTCCTAATCAGACCGATATTAGTGAAGGACAGCCCTTCGATCAAGACCAGGGGCGTTCAGCCGGTCCAGATGGTCTAGGTGATATCACCCCAGAAGATGAACAAGTCTGTATACATGAAGGCGGGGAACAGTACATTCAGGAGCTGTAAAGCCAAATGGCAGCCCTCCCTGAAACGTCTGCAGACTCTCCCGAAGTTACAATGGATGATTTACAAGTGGGTGATCAAGACCTTAACAGTCCAGACCATATCGAGCAGTTGAAGAATATCATATGGAAGAAAAGACATCTGCTGATCTGAAAGGGCAACGCCTTACCACCTGCAGCCCGTGGTGCGATTTGTGATATTGATGTTGGAGATGCCAAGCCGATTGCCCAGCGATGTCGACGCGTGGCGCCACAGTACCGGGAAAAGCTTTCTGATATCATTAAAGGACTGTTGGTCACCAAGATTATTAGACCGTCGACCTCGCCATGGGCCTCGCCGATCGTAATTGTTATCAAGAAGAACGGCGTTGACATTAGACTGTGCATCGACTATCGGCTGGTAAATCGATTGACTAAACTCATGGTTTACCCGATGCCTCTGATTAATGATCTGTTGGAAGACCTCGACAAGACCTTGTGGTATTGTTCGCTAGATATGGCAAGTGGATTTTGGGTGGTCTCGATGACTGATAGAGCCCGTGAGATTTCCGCATTTGTGACACCGTTTGGTCTTTTCGAGTGGAATCGTATGCCGTTCGATCTGAAGAATTCGCCCCAAATCTATCAAAGGCTGATAGATAACGCATTGTACGGACACTTCAAGATCAAGACCGATCGGGACCCCGTTGAAAATTATGATGTGTTTAGAGAGGGTGAATCCGATCGGAAAAGAAGACCGTCCGTTCTAGGGAGGCGGTCGTACATCGACGACATTCTGATACCTGCCTCGTCATGGAACGATCTGTGCGAGAATGTTGAACGATTGTGGAGACATGTGACCTCTGGAACCTATCTATCAGTGCCGTGAAAAGTTTTTGGGGTATGTCCAAGGTCGCCTATTTAGGCCATATGGTCTCGAACAATGGTCTAGAGGCTAATCCCAAGGACCTGGATTCGCTGAGTAACCTTCCGTTCCCCAGATCGCGGAAGGCAATGCAGTCCTTCCTGGGAAGCTTGAATTATTATAGCCGATTCATTGAAGACTTTGCTATCTACGCGGCTGTGCTGTACGAGCTCCGGGAAGTTGACTATCATATGTTGCGCGAAGAAGACCGGGCAACTTTACAGGAGGGCGCCGACTCTGGTCTTGCTGCAGTTTGTCCGCAAGTGGAGGCCGAAGATCATATGAAGCGTGCACAGTTTGCCTTTGGTATGTTGAAGGTTAAGATGGCGACGGCACCGATTCTCAAGCGTTTCGCTCCCGAAAAAGTGCCGACCATTATCGTATATGCCAGTAAGTGGGATATCTCGGCCACTTTAGTGCAAGATCACGATGGTGTGTATCATCCAGTCACGTTTACGAGCCGGACGCTAAAACCAAATGAAGTGAACTATGGAATTGTCGAGAAATAAGTTCTGGCGTTGCTACGAATTCTGGATGTGTGTTACAACCTGCTGGTCGGCCGACCTATAAAGGTCCTGTCAAGACGGTCTACTTTGGCCTGGCTATTATCAGCCAATGGGATGGACGGACGTCTAGGCAGATGGTCGGCGGTCTTGTCGCAGTGGACCCTCGAGGTCGTTAAGTGCACCAGGGGCGAGGAAGAGATATTGGGCACATTATCTGCCAGTATCACCCCTCGGTCTGAAGTGGACGAGGCATTGATAGCGATTGCCCCGAGGAAGCAACCTCGGCAGTCAGTTTCGAGACCGCCACCGACCGTCGACCATGACGAAGGGCTCTTAGTCTTAAGTTTTGACGGATCGGCAAGCGTGAAGAAGAAGGTCGGCGCCTATAGTGCCATATTGTGGAAGTTGCCACAATGGTCTATAGTTGCAGCCGCTGCCGATTTCACGCCGGATATTACTGTTAACGAGGCGGAGTACCGAGGTCTACTTCATGTCTGGACCTGCTGTCGTCGCAAGAGAAGGGGCGAGTCATCATATGTGGTGACTCCAACCTAGTGATCAGGCAGATCACCGGAGAGATCGACTGCAAGGCTCCACGACTACGGACACTAAATGATCGAGTAATGAAGGCATTGAAGGACCACCCCAGCCACGAGCTATTGCATGTGAAACGGGACTGGAACAGAAGTGCCGACTACCTCGCGACCAAGGCCATGCAAGATCAGACCGGGGCTACGATCACAGAGAAGGCCGTTCTGGATGAATTGATGAATATAAACAGGCTCCCAGAGGTGATCGGACCCAAGAACGCCCCAGTCCAGGTGCATGTGATGGTCGCGACTAGATCGAAAGCTCAGAAGTCTCGCCGACAGTTCCCGAAGGAAAGTTTGAACGAATATGCAGTGCAACAGTTAAGGATGGAACGGATCCTAAAGGCGCAGGACGAAGAAGAATGGATTATGAACCTGAAGACCTACCTGCGTGGTGAACTGTCCAAGTTGACGAACGATCAAGCGAAAGAGTGCATCAAGATCGCGGATATCTACGAAGTGGATGATAATGGATTATTGATTATTGTATTACTGCCGCGATGCCGACCAAGACAGCGCAGACCGGGACCGACTGGCGAACTTAGTGATCCCCGAGTTGCTGCAGCCGGATGTCCTTCATCACTATCACGTGAGTCTAGAAGGGGGACATCAGGGCATAGGCAGGACCTATCACAAGATCAGGTCCCACTTCCACTGGAGAGGTTTTTTCCGCAGTGTGCAGAAATATGTGGGCTGTTGCACGGATTGCGAGACCGGAAAGGGTAGACCGGTAATCAAGGGGCGATCGCCCGGAAATATCGAAGCTACCTACCCTTTCCAGGTCATAGCGATGGATCACATACCGTCACTGCCTAGATCGACGCGCGGCAACACTGAGCTGCTGATCTGGGTACACCTGTTCACCGGTCTAGTTATTGCGAAGGCAAGTGCATCTCTGTCTGCGGAGCAGATCGCCCAGAGCTACGAAGAATGTGTGTTCCGAAGATTCGGCGCCAGCGAGGTCATCAGGCACGATCGGGAACCCGGTTTTATGGCCGAGGTGTTCCGGTCGTTCAATAACATGCTGGGCCAGAAACATAGTGCGACGATGGCATATCGTCCGCAAGCAAATGGATCGGCGGAACGCATGGTGCAGACCATAACGAGGGCGATCAAGATGTACGTTGCTTATCTAGACCAGCGAGATTGGGACGAGTCTGCAGAAAGGCTGGTGTCTGCACTCAACTCGTCGACCGATCGGGTCCGAGGAGAAACGCCTTTTTATGTGACATATGGATGGGACCCTCGGTCGACACTGGAAGCTGCGATACCTATCGGTTTCACCCGGACCCGTGATCGCGATGCTCGACGCTGGCGCATGCAGGTCCAGAAACACTACCAGCATGCAAAATAAGTCGTCAACTAAAAGCTGCGTCAGGCCACACAAGACCGGGCAGACCAGACCAATGACCAGGTCCGACCCCACGGTATAGAACCAGGGGCGAGGGTATGGCTATACCTAGACCGAGTGAAAGAGGGCTATGCGAAGAAGCTGGCTCACATGTGGCACGGCCCTTTCCGTGTTGCCGAGCTTATTGGTGAGCACGCTGCCCGTCTAGTAACAACTGGTACAGATTACAAGGTCTTCCCGATTGTGCATGTTTCCAAGTTGAAGATGGTCCGAGACTTTCCTGATCGACCCAAAACTCCCTGTCTGGTAGACGAAGAAAAAAGATTTGATTTCGATGAAGCGTTACTGCCGGAGGACAGTTGGGGACGGCCATTAGAGGAAGACGAGTTCGAAGTGGAGAAGGTCTTGGATGTTCGGTCGACCAAGAAGACCAGGTTCGGTCGGACTCACCGAGAGTACCTGGTCCGATGGAAGGACCATGATGAATCAACTTGGGTCGACGAGCTCGACTTGAATTGTGGGGCTCTTCTACGAGAGTTCGAACGATAACGAGTCAGTCGTAATCGCTTCGCAGTGATGCAGACCCATGAAGACCAAGACCAAGACACGCAGTATCATCGGTCGGTCTAGACCGGTGTGAAGATGTGGAAGGTCCGGAGTTGATGTGAAATTGTGATGAACTGTGACGAATTGGAGTAGCGGAATGACGAATGTGATGACTATTTTTCGTGATGGGAGTGGAACTGTTTACGATAACGTGTTTGGTGCAACTCTGAAAAAGTGGTGAAATTAGTTCAAGTGATTTGATGATCAGACATATGAAAAGAAATGATGACATGTATTACGAGTTATCTGGTCGACTACCTACGACTTCACTTGCTATCGCCCCACAGACGGCCGATGACCATTGACGGATGATGTTCCACTTGATCCTGAAACTGGTTACGCCAGGGGTCCTTCCGGTCAAGCTGGACCAAAGCATCCTTGAGGTCCGCGACCGGCTCAGCGCAATCAAGACCGGGGTACCATGTGCCGTCGTCGGCAGTCTGGTCTTCTCAGCGCGACGCCTTGGCATGTGGAGGAACATCGGGTACAAGAACACGTCGACGTCACACTCGCGAGCTCGCATCCCGTACAAAATGTACTGGCACAGGGATTGCCAAGCTCGCCCGCTCGAATTCGACGTCGCTTGCGCTTGCTCTGGAACGTCGCCAGGCCCGGATCTTGTCGCACCCGGTAGGGAGAAAGCACCAAGTACTGGGACGCTTCCCAAATTGCTTGGCCGTGGATCCTGTTGAAATTCTTCACCCGGCCTAGCAAAGTGCCTATCCATGGAGTCAAGTGGAACACAAGTCCTATCTTGGAGTGTTCGAAGATTTTCCATGGTGCATCGCCGTATAGGCGGGAGATCTGCGCCGACGTAATCAGGTCCGCCCTCCATGCAGACGCGGCAGGGGTTTTCTTGGCCGGTGGAAAAAGCCAGGAGTCCGGACGAGAGAAAGACCGGGCCAGAAGCTGCTTGGTCAGGGTAGACCGGCGCAAACAGCCGATTCGCCCCGACGACCACGGCCAAGTGACTTCAAACGTCCGCGGCGGAAGGGAGATGGTATCAACCGCCATGTTCTTCAATAAGGCGTACTTTTGAAGCCCGGATGTCCCGGGGAGAACCGAAGGCGCCGGCGTCGCGGATGTCGATACTGGTGCAGCGTCACTTGGCAGACCGGTCTTCTGCTCTCTGACCCCACTGTCGACGCCACTTGGACGAAACTGTCACGCAAATTCGTTCGTGATTTGGACTGGTTGGGGATCATGAACTCGGAATCGCCGGAACCTTCACTGGAGTCCTCCTCAGACGAGACCCCTGTGTGCTGGATGCGACTTGCAGTACGGCGCGAGGGCGCTCGACTTTCCGAGGGGCCGTAGATGTCAACCATGTCCGAGTCCGAGTCCATGAAAAGCGCCTGTGTCTTGGCTCGCTTATGGGACACTGCACGCTTCCCCCCGATTCCGGGTCCGCGCGCAGTGCCCCGCGCCCTCGAGCTACTCGGCGCGTCCGCGCGCTTCTTTAACTTTGGTGTAATTTCAGACTGCTGAATATCATCCAATGAACGAAGCCGGTCTTGGTCCTGCTTCAAGCGGTCTTGGTCTTGCCCCGAGGCGACTAAGGTTGCCGATGCGGACCAATCTACGCTGGAGGAAGCAGTCGAACAGGAGGTAGCAAGTTCATCAAGCGCTGGCGGCACTGGTCTAGCGAAACCTGACGACGACCCGAATCTTGCGTCCAATCGTCGGACCTTTCTTGACAGGACCAGACCTTCCCGGTCTGGTCTTGAATCTCAATTTGCAACTCGGCAAGGCGTCGCGCGAGGTCGTCGCCTTGGATGCACAGTGAAGTCGCGTCAAACTGTCCGTCCAGCTGCTGCCGACAAACAAGTGCAAGTTGATCCCGGAGATGGGACTGATGAGCCTCCAGACGGGACAGCTCATGGCGCGCGCTTATCAGCTCCTCCAAAATGTGTCGGAGCTGGTCAACATCATAGCCGGACTGCCTATTGGCATCGACCAAGGCACCTATTGCCTGGACTATGTTGGGAGAGATGAGAGCTGAAGGCAAACGAGGGTCAAGAAGAGTACAAGATGAAGACCAAAGATGCGCACCTCGTGTTGCCTGGTTGGCCACCTGGGTCCTTAGACGCGTGTTCTCTGCGAGCATATCCTGCATCCGCGTGTCGGCTTCAGTCTGACACCCTTCCGATGTTTGAAGTGCATGAGAGTTACGTGGGCTGTCAGACCGAACCGACCGGACAGGCGAAGCAAGGTGGGGCGACTCGGCGAATAGAGTTTCTGCAAGAACGACAAGAACAAGCGTCAAAGGGAAGCATAAGAAGATCAAGTGCAGTAAAGGCAGTACCTGACGCAGGTGTCGAAGATGTTTGGTCCATGGTGAAGAAGTGTGTGTGACCAAGGTCCAGTTGGTCAAGTGATGGGTGAGGTCAAACCGTTATCGTTGTGCGACACGGTCGGACTCAGGGGCGGCTGTGGTGAAGTGTACCACAAATTTGGTCACTTTTGGTCAAGGCAGTTGGTCGAATTTCGGATTGGTCTAAACAAGGGGGGCTTTTTAGCCTATCAAATTCAAGGAGTATCAAGAACGCTGGTCTTGGGTGAGTCACCTGACATTGGTTATTTTACATAATTTTGTGTGGGCACATTAGGGACCATAGGGAGGTAGTATTATTGGTTAGTTGTGGATTTTCCGGATAGAGGGCTTTTAGTTGTGGATTTGCCTAAAAGAGAAGAAGTCGTTTGGAATCTTTTGGTTTTGCCTTCGGGCTAACACCTCAACAGGAGGTCGTTTAAACCTTTGTTATGTGCATCAGTCGACTCCGCCCGCCGCGGAGTGTTTGGGAGCAGAGGGTCGAATTATCCCCTCTCGCCTATTATACCCGGTCTGGACGCGCCGCACGCGCACTTTGGCCACCGGAAGTCCCTCGACGGGAGCACGCATTGGTCGACTTCCTCAAGTTTAAGTCAAGTACGTTTGGAACGTGCTATTCACTGTATTGGTCTTTACGTGGAGATATCGTTTGTGGAGTTCCACGGGCATATTGGGTCTTCACGTGGACATATTGGCTCATTTTAACATTGGTTGGAGTTTAGACCGGTTTTGGTCTTCTCTCATATTGGTCAGGGGCTAGAACGGTTGATCGGTCTACCCTCTATTATTTCGTATTGGTCAGGTCTAGATCGTTTGGACGATCGACCTATTGGAATTTGTCTCTTGGAAGTGTTTCTGGTATGTACGTACCTGGGGTGAAGAGTTCCGCCCTAGGTACACCTATCCAGCACGGTCTCCGATATTCAAGACAGAACCAGATCGATCTGCGATCCCGATCCACCGAGTGTGTAACTAGCCCATTCCATCGGGTACACAAGGTGAGATGAACTTAAGTGAATCGTACCAAGTGTCTTTGGATGATGACCGGTCGTCTCCCAGCAGCGGACGATCGGACCAGATTTCGAGTGGAGGTCCGCGGGGTACCCCCCCCGTAAGTTGGAAGGCTGGGCACGATGGTGGTGGTCAGGTTGTCGATACAAATGTATTCGATTTCGAACTTGACTCCTCCACAGAGGTAATGACTCTCCGCTCTGCTCGTCAACGGCTGGAAGCCGATTACAAGTCTCTCTTGGGAGACTTGGAGAAGCACGGTATCTTCCGTGGTTCTGCGTCTCGTTGTAAGACGAAGACGAATGATACGGCTTGAGCCGCCCGACATAGAATGTTGGGTGGAGCCGCATTGCTGTTGGAATGTCTAAAGTATAGGCATTACCCCGAATCTCTTGGACCTTGAAAGGTCCAATGTACTTAGGAAGCAAATTCCGTGTATGGAAGTTGCTTATTGCATGTATAGGCAAATTAGTAGTACTTAGTAATACCAATTTGCCTTTCAGAAGGGAGTTTTTGTTCTTCCTTCCTTGCTTGTCTGCATTTTTCTTCTGCTTATCAAAAGCAGAGGCAAGTGCATCTTTTATATAGCGTATTACAGCTTGGCGCTGTAATACGAATTCATCTACTGCTTTATCATCAGTAGGTGCGTTGTCCTCATTGTCTGCAGCCATTTCTGCAGACACATATTCATCATATGCAGCTTCAGTTTCATTTGAAGCTGCTTCCGCTTCTACTGTACTTTCAGTAGAAGGGACATCGTTTTGTTCACAAGTTTCCGTTGCAACTTGCGCGTTGACTCGCTCAAAATTTGAGCGGGTCCCTCCCCCACTTAGATTTGGCGTACCGCCAAGTAAAGCTGGGGTTCGTGGATGCCTTAAGGCATTCACGTAGAACGGTGTATGCTTAGTTGAAGCATGCACCGAATTGTTAATCGCGAATTCAGTGAGTGGCAGATAGTCACTCCACTGTTCAAAGGCATGTGCGTATGATTGCAACATGTCTCCGAGAACGCGGTTAACCCGTTCCGTCTGCCCATCCGTTTCCTGATGGTCCGCAGTTGACATCTTCAACTGGGTTCCCAACAATGATAACGTTTCTTGCCGGAAACGTCCTGTAAATCTCGGATCTCGATCCGAGACAATGTCTTCCGGCATTCCATGCAAACGGAATACCGTATCAACGAATATCCGCGCTGTTTGAGCGGCGGTTACGTTCTCTGATACTGCAGTAAGATGTACCATCTTACTGAATCGGTCTACAAAGACCACTATTCCGGTCTTCCGACTATTGTCGGGTGGAAGACCGAATACGAAGTCCTTTGAAATGGACTTCCAACACTCTGTCGGAACCGGCAGAGATTGCAGCGGAGCCTGTGCAGACTGCGCAGGCTTAACGCGCTGGCAAATCTCGCAAGCGCGTACGTATTTCCGTACCCACTTGTACTGGTTTTAGCCAGTAAAAGTCACGTGCGAGAGAAGCGTATGTCTTCTCTCGACCTTGATGCCCCGAAATCGGTGCATCATGATACTCAAACATAATTTGATGTTTGAGATCATCGTCGTTTGGAACGACGATGCGACTTTAATCTTTTTGGTCTGTGCTGTAAAGCAGCAGACCATCTTGCAGTCGATATCGATGCACGCAAGCGCGGAGGAACTCTGGGAGTTCCTCACGCTTCTCACTTGATTGATTACTTAATTAATCAATCAACAGACGTGTCTCCTCGTCTGTTTTGTACGCCTCGCGTACTTGTCGTATAATTGACGACGACAAAGCAGTGCAACGGATCGCGTTTGCACTGGCACCTTCGGTTACGGACGGTTTCGTCTCGTAATCGGTCCTTCGTGATAGCGCATCCGCTATCACGTTCAACTTTCCGGGTTTGTGTTCAACCGTAAAGTTGTATTTAGCAAAGAATGACAGCCATCGAGCCATTCTTTGAGAAATGTGTGGTGAATTCACGGCCGTGGGTAGCGACGCATGGTCCGTGTAAACCAGAAACGGTCTATCTCCCAAGAGATAGATCCAAAACTTGGCCAGTGCATACTTCATGGCAAGGAGTTCCTTGTCATGCACTGGATAGTTACGCTCGGCTGGGCGCAACTGACGCGATTGATAGCAAATTACGCGATCACGATCATCGTGATCACGCTGCATCAAAGCACAGCCGATAGCGAAATCGCTCGCGTCGCAAACGACGTGGAACGGACGCTCGTTATCGGCTTTATCCAAGACAAGCGCTTCAGTCAAGCTTTGCTTGACTGCATCAAAAGCATCTTGGCATTGGGTATCCCAATGACATTCGACATATTTTTTAAGTAATTGAGAAAGAGGTCGTATTAACCCAGCATAGTTGCACGAATACTTGTGCAAATATGTTGCCAACCCAAGGAACTTTCGAAGTTCCTTAACGTTGTTTGGCGTAGGCCATTCAACGATCACCCTGATCTTTTCTGGATCCGAGCGCACCCCGTTCTTGCCCACAAAACATCCAGGAACGGTTATCTCAGGTGCACCAAAGGTGCACTTCTTTAGATTTGCATAGAGCTTATGCTTACGCATAATCTCTAACTCTCGACGTAGATGTTCCCTATGGACATCTACATCGCTTTTATCGTGTTCACCCTTACTATGGACGAACACGTCATCGAAATAATTTGGTGCGAATTCTCGCACCGGGCGTAATAGATGCGTTACGCATCTGTTAAACGTAGCAGGGCAATTTCGAAGCCCCTGCGGCATAACAAACCACTCCCAAAGCATGCCGCTTGGGGTGCTTACCGCCGTGAGAGCGATATCCTTCTCACGCATTAGGATTTGATAAAATCCATCTCTTAGATCGAGAGCACTAAAGATGGTGCTCCCTCACATGCCATCTATGATGACATCCTTACGCGGTATCGGTGTCTTTGCCGGTACCGTCGATGCGTTCAGCTTGTTGTAAGCGTGAACGATTCTCCACCCACCTGTGGACTTCTTCGCACAAAAGGTGGGGGTAGAGTGCGGTGAGGTAGACTCCCGCACTTGGCCTGATTTACGACGAGCTTCGAAAAACTCGTCGATCGCTTTTACCTGATCACGCGGCAACCGTCATTGCCGCCTAACACAATACTTCGTGCCTGGCACGAGGTCAATCTCATGACGAGTTCCTTATCCTTAGGGAGATCGCTAGGTACTTCTTCTGGGAATACATCAGCGTATTCCCGAAGTACCTCATAAAATGGGGAGTTCGCTTTAAGCGACTCCCAGCTCTGCGCTTCAAAGCTCTGAACTCTGGTTTGTTCATTGGGAACCTCTTTCCCAATGTTTTCCACTTGTAATGTGGATATTCGTTCACGAATATCCACTACATCATCTGTTGCTACGATAATACAGATCTGTTCGATCTGACCATCGTGCAAGTTTCTCATAAACTTCTTCCAGCTTAGCGCTGGAAGAGCCATCAACTCCGAACCTTCTTTCGGAGGGTGTTCCATCAACAGAGACTGGGTAGCTAATCGGCCTCCGTTTTCGTCAAGACGTTGATCGTCTCGACGGAACTGCCCATGAAATCAGACGCACTCGTCTGATTTACTGCTACACAGTGATTACAATTCACCGTGTGCGAATACTCATCATCATGGTCAACACTGCCTACCATGGAATTTTGGCGATCAGATGTGCTCGTCTGATCGGCCGCCTTTTATGCGACACGGTGGTCTTTATCATCCGTGTGTATGGCTAACGCAACGTGGTGGGCACTGGCCACCACGGAGTTTTGCTCACGATTGCACTCGATCGTGAGTTCACTCTCATCAACACGGAATCCATTCGTCGTGTTGGAACCTTCGGTCGCACAGTGGGTGTTTCCCACTGTGGATACTATTTCATTCTCACGGTGGGTGTTTCCCACCGTGGATATAACTTCATTCTCACGGTGGTCTTTATCACCCGTGGAATGTTTCTCTCCAACACGCAACGACTCTTCTGTTGCGTGTGGTAGTCCCTCTGGACTCTCGCCAGCGGAGGTACCTTCCGCTGATCGTGTCAGAACAGACCTGGTGGTGCCATCGCTATCCACCAGACTGTCTGACGCTGCGGTTGTATCCTCTGATACAGCCGGATTACACACAGGGTGATCAGATCCTGTGGGTCCGCCGCAGTCGATCGATAGGTTAACCCAGTCGATCGAAGGTCTAAACTTGGACATCCATGGGATTCCAAGTACCACATCGAACTTTTCATCTAAATCGAGGACGATGAATTCATACTCGAATTACAGTTCATTCAACTCGAAGCGTGTTTCAATCACACGCTTTGGAATAGTCACGGTTGCACCTGTTGCTAACCGGACTGACAACATACTTCGTGGGGTTTCTACCTCCACGAAGCTCAACAGCGTTAGACTCTGAGTTCTAACGAAATTGTTTGACGCTCATGTGTCAAACAAAGCTCGCATGGGGACATCGCTCCCGTGCGGCTTAACCTCCAGGGTGATAAGAGGCTTACCATCACCCTGCACCTTTTGACAGGACATAGTCCCGTCTGGGGCTATTACCCTCACATGCCCTATGTCGGCATGTGGGATAACATTCCCAGTAGGGCGCCCCGCCCCTACTGGCGATTCTCGTTTTTTGCACCAACAGGGTGATGTCCCTGTTGGTGTCGCCGTGCAGCGGACGGTTCCGTCCGCTGACTGCGTGGCACCGGACGCGGTGCCATACACTCATGGGCAAAATTCCCCATTTTCGCGCATCTATTGCAGCGAATGTTCTTCTTATATTTCGGTTGCTTCGTGTTCGAAGCAACCGCAACCGATAGGTCCATCGGCTCTGGACCTTCACCGCCCATGCTCTGGCGCGGGTGGCTGTTTCTTGAGACGAAGTGTGAGCTTCGTCTGCCTGACTGCTGATTGTTGACATGCCGTTGCGGCATGTCAAAAGCGAAGGGCTGTTGAGCCCTTCGGCTGTACCCAGCATGCGATGACGCTGATCGCATGCTGAACTCCTCACGGATGCTCATATCAATGGCATCCCTCAGAGTATCTGGCGGGTGCCGATAGAGACTCTGTTTGACGGTACAATCATTGAGTCCCTTCATGAAGCTAGCGACCTGCATAGCAGGGGGCACCGGCTCATACACAATATTTTACAGCAAATATTGCGTCTTCTGAGCGTAAGCTTGAAGGTCAAGCTTACCTTGCCGTAGTTCCATGAACTCCTGCCGACTACTTAGCTCCATTTCAGGAGCTTCAAAGTTGAGCTTTAGCTCAGCTTTAAATTCCTTATAAGTAAGGAACGCAGAGTCATCAGTGGCTCTGCGACTCATCGCCCATGCTCTGGCTCTGCCGCCTAGACATGTTGTGGCGAAGTACGCCTGTTGACGTTCGTCAACAATATTTTGCGCAGAGATGGCATCTTCCACCTCTGCGAACCATCTACGAAGGGGATCGCCCCCTTCGCCGGTAAAGGGCGGTACTCGCGCCTTTACCACTTCAACGCTATGCGTTGTAGGTGCTGATGCGGTCCGCGCTGCCTCTGGCGCGGGCCGTTCTGGCTTTTCTAGGTGGTTTCGCCTAAAGCGATTCACCACCTGTACCACTTCCTCCGGGGACTTACTCTTGAGGAAGGTAATGATGTCGGACCCCATAGACCGAATCATTTCCACCGTCGCGTCTTTACTACGCGACGAGAAGTGAGGGAAGTGTTTATTCACCTCTTCCAGTGTTCTTTCTCGATCGGCAGCCGACATGTCTCGCGACATGATGCCGAGCGGCTCTTAATCTTCACTCCGCTAGTTGACTAGCAGAACGGAACTGTGGTCGTTAAGACGGACCACAAAGTGCTACCAGGTGTAACAGGACTGATCCTGTTACAGGCTTACACTGTATCTTGCGAGGAAGCGCGCAATACAATTAGGGCAGGATTAGTTGGTAACAACTAATCCTATAATAAAAGTAATATATCAATATTCACTTATGCCTAAGAACGCAAAATTAAGAGTGTTTATTTAATGGGTGGTTTAGAGGCTAATAGTATAGTAACTAACTAATTAATATAATAATATCAAGTATTCAACTAACTGTACTATTAGTTAACCTGCAAGATTCGATATTTATACCGAATCGACTTTTCCTTCATAGATTATAATAACTTATAATCTCTTATTTAAATTTCAGACAACGCGTCTGAAATTAAACTGTGATATTCTAACTTGAATATCAATTATGTAATGGTACCCCATTACAGAGGCGATCTACATAGGCAGCGAGATCGCCAGACACCTTAATCGTGCCCTTCTTGCCAGCTTGCGGCAATGTATCGACGAAATTCATGTCTTCTTCAGCATCTTCAGCCGCAACAGCAGCGATTTGAGCAGCTGTCACCTTTTCGCGACCAGCACGCACAATATCCGCCTGATCTTCTGACGAGGCGAGAAATCTGGATTCTTTTCTAATAGTGAGAATCGTAGAGAGGTGGGTCTGTACTTGTTTCCAGCGACTTTGTATTGGGCGGTAGGGTATATCAACAAATGATACCGACTTTGTGTAGCGCGGTATGATATACCGACAATTTATACCGACTTTGGGTAGCGCGGTATGGTATACCGACAATTTATACCGACTTTGGGTAGCGCGGAATGGGATACCGACAATTGATACCAACTTTGTGTAGAGCGGTAGGGTATACCCGCAATTGATACCGACTTTGTGTGGCAGGGTAGGGTATACCGACATTTCATACCGATTTTACATGGGACGGTATGGTATACCCTGGCTCAGCACCAACTTTAGTGAGGCCGGTATCGGTATCGGTACGGGAAAACACCGGTAGATACCGGTACTATGTAATACCGGTATCAATACCGCACACCCCTGCTATCCACGCATGCATTGTGTCCGAGCGTTTTTGCTTATGTACCACATACACAAAAGCATATGGTAGCCTACGTATAAGCAATACATGCACAAGATCTGGTGGGTTCACATCGAATTGAGGATGTTGTAGGATGGACGCAATGTGTGCAATCTCGTTCATCCCGACCTGAACGAGGCCATGCTGCACGCTCACGCATCGATATATACATCCACAAGCCATCGCCGGGACGTTCACAAGGAAAACAAGTCAACCCATTCGTCGCCACCTAGCTCTCGACCAAACATGCACCCTTTTTTTGTCTCATGTTGGTGGCGTTTGGACGAATACGTAGCGCAGACTCTCACATTTTATGCGTTTGAGACAAGTTTTTATTGTTGTGGCGCAACTGGAACAATTAGGACTGCGTGTTGATGCTTGAGAACGTGCTCACATGTGCATCAACGGGGCAGCCGTGCTAGCATGAGATTCGTGACACCTTGTCAACTCCACACGAGGGAAGCTCAAGATAAGGCACTTCCCTCACCCCATTGTTGGCTATAGAAACCCGTACATCCTCCTGCAATGAATATCAAGACGCGTTCAAGAGTATGAGGATGCCCTCGAAGATGTGCACGCCACGCCAGCTGCGTATCTTCACGCAACAACTCGTGAGCATCGCAAGAGCCATCAACAAGTGTACAAAATCCGCCTTAATCGCCAACCCCGCCACGCTGACCATCTTTTCATGAGTATGTGGAACAAGCTACTGTGGACATGGGCGTGAGCGTGGTCTGGTCGTGAGCATGGTCTGGGGATGGTACTATTAACTTGGACGTAAATAATGTGACGCATTGACCCAAAGATCATTCAGGATTTGATAGTACTCTAGCTTTCGTCATATTTGATATTGATCCTTGTATGTGCTAATATTATTAAAAGAGTGGGTCCGTAGATGATCTCTTCATTGATAGGCCTTAACCACTGTCTCGGCATTCATTTCGTAAAAAAGCCCCAAAAACCAGAGTAGAAAATAAACAATAGAGAAAGCGGGTGATGATAGCCGCACCAGCACCTGGTGTGTGTGTTTTTTTTGCATACCTTTTTTCTCTATTCATTTTCATCTCTGGTTTAGGCTTTTTTGTCAATTCCGTCGATATGGGTCATTCCAATCTCACAACCTAGACAGACTATTACGCGCATGAGGATCTGTCGAGAAAATTAGTGGTTTTACTGATGAGAAATTTTATAGAGTAGGACACTTTTTGGCAGTATTTCACAGAATAGGACGCTTGTAAATAGTCTTGGTGAAAAAAGGTGTCCTATTCTGTGAATTTAAAACCAAAGCGTCCTATACTATGAATTTAAAACCAAAGCGTCCTATTCTGTGAAATACTGCTATCGAGGGTCCTATTCTAGAAAATTTCTCTTTACTTTATTATTTTCCAGGTTTGCTGCACATTTTTTGGACAGTTGAATTTCGAGCGTACTGTAATGGTAACCATATGGTACAGCTCAATCCTCACGACGAACCACATCCTTTCCACTCCCGCTATCAATCTATGGCACTAATTGATGAGACACTTTACAATGTACAAAACAGACCAGCTCATCACGGGTATATTTGGACGCACCTATGATTGTATATGACCTTTTAGATCACTCGAGGCAGCAGTGGACGAGGCGAATACCATCGCCCTGAGAACGTGAGAAAAAAGCGTGCGCTGGATCGTGCTGTTACGATTCAGCTGCCGTGATTCGAGTATGGAAAAGCCAGGCCAATGCGTCGAGCTTATACCTCGGCAAGGTGCACTGGATCCACCTTTACATGCGCTTCTTGAACTAGTGTGGGTACAAGAGTGTGCGCACGCGGGCGCGACGGGTGTGTCCGCGGCCCCTCCCCTCATTCCTCAATTTTCCCTCAAGTGCAACAACAAACGATTCGTCTCAACCATGCGACTGGTCTACCTCCTCATGGCCTGTGCTGCACAAGCAGCGCGCTCGGCGACGGGCGAGACAGAGCAAACAACGTCCGTTGCACCCGTGAGCAAGATTACACCCAGTCACGATGTTGCAACGCGGCATCTGAGAAGCCGAAACACGACCAACGAAGGCGACGGAAATCTCGACCAGGCCGATGAAGAGCGAGTCGCTGGATTCCCAGAGAAACTTCTCCCACACGACGTAGATCCGAGACTTTTGGAAATCCCAGAGCACCTGCTGACTGATGCGGAGAAAGCCAAGCTGATTACCGCACACGCGGAAATTAAAGGAACAAACCGTGAGTTGTTGAAGGAGATTGCGGAAACCTACCGAAAACATCCACAGGAGATGCTCTTCGAAATGGGAATCGCAGACGAAAAAAAGTTCTTGGCGACACTGAAGTCGGAGTCGACCGAGCTTTATTCCCAAGCCCAATTATACAAGAAGTACACTAAATATTGGTACGACGCAGTCTTGGATGCCCTGGAGGCGAACACTAAGAAGAGTCATACAAAACTTGCGAAAGTTTACGGCGTGACTCCAGACGGCATTTACAATAAATTTGGAATCCGCGACTTGGAAAAGAGTATGAAGAAGGAAGAGCTGGCTCGCGATCCTACTTACGTTGCGTGGGAAGCATATCGTAACTTTTGGAACAAAAAGGTCTTGGAAATACTGAACGCGAACGAGAAAGAGATGGCAACGGTGTTCATGTATGACTACAAAGTAACTCCGAACGAGGTCTTTGAGGCAGTAGTCAAACCGAGAATCATAGAAAGGAAGCTAACAAGAGAGGAATGGGATCAGGATCCAGTTTACCTTGCATGGGAACGCTTCCACCACTCCTTCCAGATAGCTCATGTCAGTCTTCACTGGTAAGAAGAAGGGAAAAAAGTGCCGACGGACACGCGCGTACTTGACTGAGGTAAGATCTTTGCATTCAATCCAATCCGAGCGATAATGAACATGTCGTTTTTTTCGTAGGACAAGCGCGTCAAGTGATACGCGGCCACAGTGGCTACATTAGGAATCTGGCTGTATTTTTTGCCTTGGTTAGGATTTTTTAGGTTCAGATTCCTTAATGCGCTCTTAATGCATATATCTATATATATAGCGGATTGTTAACTTACATACCGTATAGCGTACATACCCCCCCCCCCCCAAACCCTAAAACCCTAAACCCTGCAGCCAATCAACCCTAAACCCTAAACCCTGCAGGCTGAAAACAGCCAATCAAAGGGGGTATGCACGATACATACGGTATGTAAGTTAGCAATTCCCATAATAGAATTCGATTCGAAGTGTGTTTGGTGAGCCAAAAGTATTTACAAATTCTAAGTGTGCTGGTGAGGCAAAAATATTTACGAATATGCTCTACGTCTATAATATAAGACCGTCTCATAATATAATGTAAGACCATTTTTTTTTGTCCGTCTGAGGCAAAAATATTTACAAATATGCTCTACTTCTATAATATAAAACCGTCTGTCTGTCGTCTGCTGAGGCCGTACCTAATCGAATTCCAACTGTACTATAAATCGGACCTAATTTAATTCGACTTTATAACAAGCTTTTAAAGTTTATCGAACAAAAAATATAAAATAAAATTTTGGCTTCAAAAGGCACGTCGGGCCTCAGGAACCAAGGACGGATGGACGGTTCATTGGTGGTGGTCGCCTGCGGCGACCCGGAAGTATCACCCCTAGTGGGTAAAGGTGGCGCACGAGTTAGTGCGTTTTCCCCACACGTGGGGAATGGGTTGGATGACCGACAGCGCCGTTCGGCGCTGTCGGAGTGGTCAGCCGTTGGGGAGATCTCCCCAATGGCATCCACTTCCGAGTTATCGGAATAGTTTTCTTCCATAGCACCACTGAAGGTGCTCATGGTCAGCCAGAGGTACTGGCAGTTGGACTTCTCCAACGAAAATTTTTTATTGCGTAAGCAATAGTCTTGATGGGGGAGGATGTAACAGGGTTACATTCGAGTCACATTTAGTTGGTGGTGTACGTGAGTACGCTACGGTTGGAGTCAGTATTGACCGGCTCGAAAGGTTTTGAACCATTGGTTATTTTAACCAATCAGGGCAGGAGCCCTTGGAGGTGGCGTGTCAGCCATCCACGTGTCGATACGCAGGTGGTGTACACTACATTTTAGCTAGGTACGAATTTGGTATGTTCTACTTAGTATTACATATAGTTTACATTAGTTTAAATTAATTTAGGCTAATTATATATTAAATATATTCAGTTTACATTTCAATCTATCTTACAGACGCACGACCTCGACCGGTCGTGCGTGTAGTGAGTGCGGTAACGTAAAGGGAGCCCTCCCTTTAGTTACACCCTTGGTAAGGGAGCCTTGCCGTTAAGGCACTAGCAAAGGCTACAGTAAACCAAAGCTGGAATATTGGCCCCGAGTAGGAGAGCTCTCTCCTACTAAGCCCTTTATAAGGGCGTATTGGCTAAGTAGCGACGAACGCCGCTTAAAGGAAAGTCTTCTTCTGTGCGCTAGCCGCACCGTGCGTATACGCACCGGATACAATGGCAGCCAAAAGACAAAGCGCTCGTTCACAGCGAGGGATTCCTCGCTGGTTGGATTTGTTCGACGACTGGTTTTGCCAAGATGGAGCGAGACGTGAAACGAAAGCGCGCCGTCTCGATCCATGTCAAGTCCCTTTGCTTCTAAGATATCAACAATGACCAATTCACCGTACGGACTACCACGATCCATCGAGCTCGGACATTCGACGCAACGCTATGAACGTTCTTGATCGCTTTTTCCGCAGCTTGTCGAGTCCCTAGCGTCGACGATAAACTCATGGAAGCGAATGACACACCTTTTAAAGAGGATGGCGGCGTGATATCCGATGCCGAGCGATATTTTCGTCATTGTACTGAGAGCAAGGACGACGATAGCGTTGAAGGAGACGTCAACTCGGATAGAGACGCACTTTTCTCGGTTCTCGTAGGGAAAGCACAGGTATCGGAAAAAGTCCGTAACATGGACGTCACCGATGAAGATGAGGAAGAACTGACGTGGATGAAGAGGAAGCTGGAGAGAAGGAAATCAAGTCATCGAGTTGCAGACATGGTGCTAGCTTTACATTCACTTTAGGGGTTTGCGGACTTGGACTCCCGTTGACGACAGAGTTCCGATAATCTTTGACAGTTTTCGGCATCGTGACGACACATCCTGTGCTTTTCGAACGATTTTCTCGGGATTGCCAGAGATTTTTCACACGCTGAAATTCCATTCGTAATGTTTAGAGACAGTCTGTGCTTCATGTCTTTAGTTGGAGAATGCTAGAGTGGACCTCCTGTGCATCAAGTTTTTTTGCAATTGAAATCTTATGGTACCTGAGAACGCGATGGACTGGAGAGACCATAAGCTGGATAGTTTACCTACCACCTGGTCTCTGGTCGTTTCCGTCTATCCCGCAGAGTTTCTGCAGACACAGCTGCGGAAACGGAAGATACGACTCCAACCTCCATCGACGACGACGTTTCAAGTCACGCGAACCAATGCACTACTGTTCGAAGGCTCCGTAGTGTGTATTGACGCGTATGTGTTCCATACCAAATTACAGTCGATTGCATTGGTACAGAAGCAACAGACGTGGAAGAACGAGACAATGAGGAGGCCGAAAGAGAAGAGTATCGTGAATCAATTGAGACAGCGGATCGTGTATGAAAATGAGTACTTTGTCGTATTGAACAAGCCTGAGGGACTCGCAGTGCAGGTAGATAGATACAAAGGAAGCCACCAGCCATCCATCGCTTCGTTCGACTAGAATAAATTCAGGAGGACGTTGACTGTTTTTTGCTATTGTTGGATGCGCTAGGGCGGCTCGGTGGTGACAGAGTCACTGGATCGGTACTTGCCAGCTCTTGCCGAGTCATTAGATGGTCACGGCGAGCACAAGGCGTTGCGGTTGGTCCATCGACTGGATAAAGAGACGTCCGGAGTGCTGGTACTGGCACATTCCCGTCTTGTTTCTGCCAAGTTTTCAACTCTGTTGCAACGTGGTGTCGTACACAAGTCGTAAGAAGCGCTCGTCGCGACGACAGCGTCATAACCTATGCACACGTACAGGAGGTTAAAGGAGTTTGAAGGTCGGGAACTCAAGCTTCCTGTAGACACCAAGGCAGCATGTACCGTAGTCGAGCGAGTAAGACTGCAAACCGATGGCACAGAGCCCATGGGAACATGGCTGCAACTCCGCCCACTTACTGGCCGGAAACACCAACTTCGAGTCTATTGCGCCCATGTATTGAATGCCCCAATTCTGGGCGACACAAAGTATGGTGGAGCTCGAGTCACGAGCTTGTACTTACACGCCGCACGCATTCGATTTCCTTACCCTTTTACTGTTGGAAAAGTCATTCGGATCTCATGCGATTGGAAGTCGCACGATGGAGGCTGTGGCCCTTAGAACTGATAAAAACTTGGAGTCTTGAAACATAACGATTTCGATGCACGTGCACTGTTGTTGTTTGGTCTGTTGTGTGCTCCGTAGTAACGGTTCGCACTTAGTGTGGGAGATAATCTTTAGGAGCTAATTCTATTGGTCGAAAGTCACGTAGGGGTGCCCCTAGGATGGAGGGGGGTGCGGGTAGGGCGACCCATTGTTAACGCACTAAGAACGAAAGTGGCGTTAAGAAGCCCCTAAATTAAATGGATTAAAAATAGGTGAATTGTTAGCGCCACTTACTAAATTGTACGTAATATTGCATGTCATCGACGAGGCGTTCGTACGAGGCTATGAACACGTGGAGCGATCGCGTCGCTCCCGCTGGGGACAAGACGACGACAATGATAAAGATTGGTCACTCAATTTAGTGCGTTAACAATTCCCTATCTATATATCTATATATATAAAAGCAAGGAATGTTCACTTGCCTTCCCTGCGCCTCTACGATTACCACGTAGAGCGCGCTTCTCAAAGAAACAAGGTCCCAGAGTTTCAGGCGCTAACAGCCGGTACAGTAACCCCGGACATTTGGCCGTGCCTCCAATTCGTGTCAATTTACTACACTATGAGCGCGTATTCATGCATTCCCATCGTGCGACCTAAATCAAGCAATGCGACAGTCCCATTCCTTTTTTACTTTGGTCATGCTCTCGGGCTTTTTTCCACACGAAGTTGATATGAATAAAGATAAACATGTCATTTCTTTTTTTGAACTTAAAAAAGATTCATATAGGACAGTTGGATTGAAAACGACCCTGCGTCGTGCTGGTGGAGTAAGTTCAGAGGCAGTACCCACCATCATAGGAGTAGAGACTGAGATCCCAATGGCTTGCCATTGAGGGAAAGTAGTGTGTATGAGTGAGTTGATGTGTGAGTAATGATAAAACTAACTGTCTGTAAAAAGACACGAAACTGTGGAATACCGACGCGCCAGGCGTGGACCACGCTCCACCACGGTGGCGTGCTTGAAGGCGCGCGTCACAGATGTCGGCCCATCGTGACTGAGTTATCTTGCAGTCGCCACGTGTCTCTATTCAGGTGTTCGATCCACAAACTATATCGACCAGGATAGTTCGCGTACCACATCCGCAAGGACGAGCATCAGATCGAGGGTGATCCAAGGGGGGGGGGTCCAGAGAGAGAGGAAGCAGAAAGACAGTGCGGTAGTATTGTAAGACAGCTAATTTGGATAATCTCAGTTTGCATTTTACCGTGCAACTGTGGTGGAGTCAAGTTCAAAATCGAACACCGTAGCGTCGAGAACCTGACCACCATCGTGCCCAGCCTTCCAACTGACGGGGGGGGGTACCACGCGAACCTTCGCATACGATCCGATCTGATCGTCCGCTGCTAGCAGACGACCGATCATCAGCATAGGACGCCTGGTCCGATTTCTTCGTCTCCATCTCACCTTGTGTACCCGATGGAATGGGCTGGTTACACACTTGGTGGATCGTCGCTGTGAATTGATTTGGGTCTAAAATGTGAGACCGTGCTGGGTAGTGTACCCTGGGCGTAACTCTTCACCCTGGGTACGGACAGACCAATTATACTCAGAGTAATCATACTCCAAAGGGCAGATCGCTTAACCGATCGTAGAGCCCAACCAATGCGAGAATAACAGACCAATATTCCAATATGGAAATCCAACGAGAACGTAACAAACTCCACGAACGATATCTCCACGTAACAATCCAAAAACTTGCTTACACGTTCCAAACGTGTGTGACTTGGGCTTGCGAAGCCGACCAATGCGTACTCCCGTCGAGGGACTTCCGGCGGGCCAAGTGCGTCTGTAACGCGTCCCGGACGGGTATAATGAGCTAGAGGGGATTACTCGACCCTCTGCTCCTAAACACTCCGCGGCGTGCAGAGGCGACTAGCGTACTGTCAAAGATTCTAACGACTTCCTTGTTGTGAGTTAAAGGCCAAAAAATAACAACTAACCAATCCTATTTCCCTACGGTACCCAATATGTACAAACATGAAATATGTAAGTACACGCAATATCATGTGACTTACCAAAATCTGTGTTCTTGACACTTCACGCACACTATAGGCTTAAACGCCTCCTTGATTTCCACCAATCCGATCGCCTATAAGCTGACCGGCGTGCCGCTGACACAAAGTGACTGAAATTCTTGAATCCGCTTCACCACACAACCGCCACAAAAACACCAACGTCCCCTGTAGGTTATTAACCCAATGAACCGCCAGGACGACGCGCACTGCGGACCGGTAATGGGGGCGTCGCATAAGTTACGGTCGACGCGACGATGGTCACTGGACACCAAAAGACTAACACACCCTTATACTATTACGCGAAATAGGTGACAAACAAATGTAAATTTGTTTCAATAGTAGACCATATATAAAATAAAATTAACTATACCTATCTTTAGCCCTAAATAAAAATGTGACTTACGTGATGGAAATTTTAAAGAGTAATAATATTGATGGTTCGATTAGAGCATCTCCACCACGCAGTGTATATGGTAGTGTAAAAAGCACCGACAGGGAAAAAAGGGTCGCAAAATATAAATAGTTTGTTCTGTAAGCGGCACCGCGTCACTCGCTAAATGACTGTTTATCCGGTTACATGCAGCTGAATGCTTCCTCCTTTCTCTAAAACTGGGGCGTTATAGCATCACAGTTTCTTTCCGTATTAGAACAGGCTCACATAGAAACCAAATAAAGCTCACTTTCATTGTACAAGACTGTAACGTGAGTCACCAACGACGTTGGGATCATCTGTGCTTCTTCAGTTCTGATCTGTTCATTCTAGAATTCGTCTACGAGGATCAAACTGTTCTCACTTTTGGTGCAACGTTCTGTAGAAAAACATTCTTGACCGCTCTCGACCGTAACAGCCGACTCAAATGTCAGATTCTGATGAAAAAACTGCACCATTTTGCATTAATTATGATGCAATGGGATCAAATGGATTCTGAGGAAGAGGAGGAAGAACACCAAAACCGACGCGGAGGGTCAAGGCCAGGACGAATGCCTAATGTCAATCGTAATCATTTGCATGCACATGAGAGATTGTGGAATGATTGTTTTTCTGCAAGACCGATATACAACGACGAACAATTTCGAAGACGATATCGAATGTCGAAGACAGTG
Source organism: Peronosclerospora sorghi (assembly GCA_026184515.1). NCBI lineage: Eukaryota > Oomycota > Peronosporomycetes > Peronosporales > Peronosporaceae > Peronosclerospora > Peronosclerospora sorghi. The sequence continues at coordinate 44,161,953 of CM047587.1, read as the reverse complement.
TTCAATCGCATTCTTGATGACATCGTTCACCATGAAGAATACTTCGTACAAAAGGCGGACGCACTGGGTAGACTTGGGCTCTCTGCTCATCAGAAAATCACCTCTGCCTTGAGAATGCTTGTCTATGCATCTCCTGCAGATTCATTAGATGAGAATCTCAGGCTTGCCGAGAGCACAGCTCTTGAAAGTCTTCAACGGTTTTGTTGCGCTGTTGTTGAGGTTTTTGGCCAGGAGTATTTACGTGCCACTAACGAGGCAGACATAGCGTCTATCTTGGAAACCAATACCGCTCTAGGATTTCCTGGTATGATTGGGTCTGTGGTCTGCATGCACTGGGAATGTCAAAACTGCCCTAAAGCGTGGGCGGGAATGTATCAAGGTAGATACAAACAGCCCACTGTCATTTTGGAATCAGTGACAACGTTAGATTTGTGGATTTGGCATGCCTTCTTTGGAATGCCAGGATCCAACAATGATATCAATGTCTTACAACGGTAGACATTGTTCCAGGATTTTGTCAACGGTAAATCTCCTATATCAGAGTTTCGTGTCAACGGTAATACCTATAGGTCCACATACTTGCTTGCTGATGCTATTTACCCGAACTGGTCAACCTTTGTCAAGACCGTACCCAATCCTTTAAACAACAAACAGAAGCTCTTTGAACGACAACAGGAGGCTTTAAGGAAAGATGTGGGACGAGCCTTCGGTGTGCTTCAGGCACGATTTCGCATACTGAACACTCCATGTAAGCTGTGGAGTGCTTCCAGTATGAAGGATATCATCGTTTCTTGTATCATTCTGCACAACATGATAGTGGAAGACGAACGTCATACTTACAAGCCTCATGAGTATCTGTTTGAAGAAGACTTTGAGCGTCCTCTGAAAAGACCGGCTCCTCAGATTCCTGCTGAAATGGAGGTACAGCGAACAAACCTACGATATCTACATAATTCTGACTTGTCCAAACAGATACAGCAAGATCTTATTGAACATATCTGGCAAAACTTCGGCGACGAGATGGAGCTGTAACTTATCTGTTTATAATTGGTCGAGTCTACGCTTGAACTTGGCTAAGTACTCTTGCCGTTTCAGCTTAATAAATTCTTTGTAATCCTCCGAGTCTGGATCACTGCCGAATAGCTTCAACGCGTATTCATCTTCAGCTATTTGTTTGAGCTCTTCGGCAACGCGTTTTTCTCCTCGGCGATTCGCACGAGGTCACGTGCCGCTTGGACGATCTGTCGCCGACGATCTTCTCGATCTTCTTCTGCCGACGAACTTCGTTTCGCCCGTTTATTTCCGGGCGGGCGCTCACCGGAATCATCAGCCAGCAATCCCGCTGGACTGTCAGTCACCGCGGGAACAGCAGCTCCAATCATTTTGAACTTTGGTGCGTCTTTCAAAACGTGGAACGCTTTCAGTAATTTGAAGGGCTTCTTTGATTGGTCTTGAAACCGCCTCAAGGTTTCCTCCAGGGCCATCGCCTCGTTCCACCCTGAAGGTAGGTCCCGTAAGAGGCGATTGAATATACCGCAGACGATCGAGACAGTCCTGGACACGGTAGTCCAGTGACACTGTAGGGCTGCCAGAGTTTGCTCTGGCGAACTTTCATCTTTGCTGCTGCTGAACTCAGCAGTTATTTTCTCCCAGAACGTCGACGACTGCTGGTCGCAGCCGGCGATGGGGTCTACTGATATCCGCAACCAACATGTTGCCAGCAAGGCGCTTTCATCGGGATGAAAGTTCTTGCCTCGCGCCCGCTGTGGGGTCGAAGCAGTTGCAACACGTTCGTCTTCCTGGCTCATGTTCAGTAAAATGGGTAGCTGCGCAGGTTTTACACAGTGTCTATCTGGGAATGTATATTCGCACTATGGGATATTTATTGATACCCAATATGTAAAAAATATGGCGATTTCCTGTATAAAACGGCGCGGTGGATGGATGCCAAATAATTGCGTAATGTATCCGGAGTTTAAACTACCATATACACTGCGCGGTGGAGATGCTCTTAATAGCTATAACTACTCCTAAACAAATATACAAATAGATTATAAGTATTTATACTTCGAAATTTCCTTGTGAAGAACGCAAATGTTCCGTTTAGAACCCTGATATTTAACCTTTTATATCATTTATTCTTAAACCCCTACAAAAAAATGTATGGAGCATCGACCATAGACCCACATTGGATACCCGTACCCGTATCCGACCCATACCCATGGATATTATAGGGGTATGGGTTTGATATGGCGGGTATGGGCTGGGTATGGGTTCATTTTGAATAAGTTCCACAACCTATCCCGTGTTGTCCGCTCCGTCCTGGCTGTTCCGTCGTCAAGCGCTAAACCAGAATGCAATTTTTCTGATGCAGACAATACGGTGACCAAGAAGCATAACCGCCTCGATCCACACAAGCTGGACGATCTTATGTTCCTGCGGTCTATGTTGCTGTTCTCGGTGTAATTCGGGTGTTGGGCCAAAAATAAACGGGTATGGGTTGGGTACGACTTCGAACGCGAATGGGTATGGGTAGGGTCTGATTTGACGTTCGGCTAAATGCTGGGCATGGGTCGGGTTCGGACCTATTTTTTAAGGCAAATGTTATTCACTGGCATCGACTCTCATTAGTTCAAATTCATATTTTGTCTTTTCTTAATCGCTTCTACCAACCCCAGAGTGCACCTGTTAACGCCCCATATTGGGATCAGAATATTGAGGGCAGTAAACACGAATCCAAGGTCGGACGAGTGTCTGGCCTAAGTGCAATGATAGCGACCTACAGCAAGCACTCATCATGGCGGGGGGTTATCCTATCTATCTTGATCTCTTCTGACGTTTGTTTTCCACCTACCTTCTGTTGAATGTGGATGTAGCCATGTTGGAAGTTTGGATGAAATGGCAATTCAGGAGACGGAAACAGATTGACTATAAATGCATCAATTTAGTACATGTAGGAAGATCTCAAGTTTATCCCTTAGCAATGTTAAGACGTATCTTTTTTCTATTTCCACAATATACACTTTTCCGTTTTATATCTTTTCGACTCATGGCGTCTAGCACCGGTCGTGAAGCGACCGCTACACGCCTACATACGCATACTATCTGATCAAAAGTGACAGGTCATACATAGTATATCACTGCCCTGACCCTCACAGCTTCTTTTGTGATATGTTTATTCGAGTTGGGTTGCATCTACCTTCGCTTTATCCATCATTTAGATCTTGTAACTATCAACTCTCTCACTTTTTCTGACGCTAACGCCAACATGCGCTATATGGGCCAGGGAAATTTTCCCTGGGTTCCTGAAGGTGATAAGAAAAACAACATTTTCCAATGTTTTTTCCAGTGATTCCAAAGAAGACAATCCTTTTTCATTCGCGTTTGTAGGACTGCGACCTACAATGGAGACGGCGTATGGAACCGCATCGCCCCAGAAAGCCAGACTAAATCAACACGAGGGTAGCACACATCCAGCCATATTCATTATGGTTCGTGTTGCAGAGCTGGTAAAATGACTAAGTGGATTGGTTGGGATTTAGGTCGCTACTGCTACCTCTATGCCGACTCTACTTATGTCTATTCTTTCAGTATCCAGCCAATGGTCAGAGTATGTATACGTCATAGGTAGTTACGTAACACTTAAAAATATACGCTCTATTGGCTGGGATATTCAGCCAATCACGTCGCTTAGAACTTATGCGAGTCATGCCTTATGCCAGGCTCAACGCCCGAGACCGACATGTATACAAGGTGAGTTCAAGGACACGTCCAAAAAGCGCAACAGGCAGGAGCACCTCCATCATTAGTCGGCGGTATGGTCCACATGGTTACCCACAACTTTCTGCTCAGCGCTCCACTGCATTCGGATTGTCGAAAAGAAAATCCGACGAACGGATTGACCTATGTTTCGCAAAGAATCAGTATCTCAATAGCCTTGAATAAGATAAAATGTGCAGTGGTCTCTTCTTCGTCGATCGTTTCCAAAGATAACGACGGGCGACCGTTCGCTAGCGTATCAATCTCGTAACTGGTCCTGCTAGTCATAGAAGAATGGGCTCAGTATCTTCGACTTGAACTTACTCTTTGATTTGTTGGATTTACTCGTTTGAAACTCACTGTATAGAATATCAACGCAGGCAAGAGCCTACCGTGACGCCTGTTATAGGATTTCGAAGGTCTGAGCCATTGGAGCCGCGCACACGTATTTGTTTTTACAGATATGTGCAACCAGGAAACATTGCAATCCACCAGGTTATTAAATATCGCGTCAATTCAAACTTCCTGTCGGAAAGACTAACCTTGCTATCGTCATTATATTGCCTCGACGCTTTTACGTACACTGGCGGTGCGTCCCTTCCTCTGGAAGTGCTCGAGGGCGCGCGTTTTATATAATACAAGCGAAAGCGAGCGCGGCGACTTAGCGTCGATCCCGCTGCAGCAGCGTCTTCGTTCCCTCCTCGATCGGCCTCTCCATCGACTCGGACGTCGGGCGCACCGTGGATCCCATGTTTCGCTCCTCGTCGCCACTCTCCCCCTCGGGCGCGGTCCAGGGCGAGCGCAGCCTCCCTCGCGGCATATTCCCTTGATTCGGCATCCTCGCGTCGCTCGCTTTCGTGCCTCTCCTTTCCGCATCGTCCAGTCGCGTCGCCCACATGGCGCGATTGCGCTCGACATTGGCGAGACAGCCGTCCAAGCCCGCCAAGAGGCCGCCCAAGGCCCGCCAGAGCGGAAACGCACACGAGTCGACAAACGCAAGGTTCACGCGCGCAAACTCGGCCGACTCGGGGCCGCCGTCCATAAATGCCGTGGCCGAGATACCCAAGGCCACTTCCTCGGCATGCTGTTCATTAAACTCTTCAAGCAAGCGCGTGGCCCAGCGAAAGTGCTGGTCACACGTCTGCGTCGGGCCCGAGACGTCCGCTGCGTGCATCACAGCGTCCACGAGGAGCTCGCGCAACGTTTCGTCGCCGTAGCGACTCCCGTGCACTTGCGCTTCGTGCACTTTGGCCACGATACTCGCGTGGCGATGCATGTCCGTGGCGAGGATCGACCGAATGATGCGTTTCCGCACGAGACGACGACAGGCCACGGCGTCGCCCGAGCCATCGTCCACGCCCGCGAGCACATCGTGCCCTGGGCGTCGCATGGTCTCGAAACACGCGGCGGCGTGCATGTTTTCGAGCACGGACTGGTCATTGTACCGACGCGCGAGGCGCGAGTTGCACCGGACGTGAAAGTCGTTTGTGCGGGCGTCGTGGCCCATGTCGTGACAGAACGCGGCGACAAAGAGCGCGAGGCGTTCCCGGGGCGCGAGGAGCAGGTCGCCACAGCGTTTCTGTCGACTCCGTTCCATCGCTTGCGACTTTGTCACGGGCCCGACGCTGTCGCCAGTCGAAGGGGCCCGACCCGTACTGAGCCACGGCGCGAGCGTGGGACACTGGGCACTGAGCATGAGAAACGTCATGTGGAGCGTCGCGAACGCGTGGTACGTGTTGTGATACGGCACATCGAGGTATTGCGCTTGGACACTCTGGAGAAACCGACGCAACGTCGTCTCGGCGAGCGCCAAGCCGCGCATTAAATCGTGCACCTCGAAGAGCTCAACGGCGAGATCAATGAGCTGCGCTGGCGAGTACTGCCAGGGATCCAAATCCCATTGAAACAGCGGACTCGCACTTGCTTGCCCCGTGCTCTCAACTACGGCACACAAGACGCCACTGCTGCTGCTACTGCCCAGGAAACAGCCTTCGTGGTACGACGTCGGCGCGACCACGGCTGCGGCAGGATCGTGGTCGTTCATGGCTGACGAGAGCCGCGAACGCGGACGACGGCGACGTCGCACGGGCGGCGCGGACGTGTATTGCGATAAAAACGTCCGCGTCAAGTGACTCTCGGTTTCCTGGTCACTCCCGTCACTATCTTCGTACGACGACGACTCAAACACGAGCTCCCACGCCCGGCTTTCCACGAGCGCCGAGAGTTCGACACAAATCGCACGGAGCAAGTGCTCGTCCTCGGGATCAAACCCCTCCGTGTCGCCATGATGATTCACCTTGTTGACCGCATAGAAGACGCCAATCACGGGTCGATCGTCGCTCTCGTCGTCCGTGCTACTATTCGTGCTAAAGCTACTGCACCGACGGCCACGGCGTCCACACGGGACACTCGAAAACGCCGACATGGATGGCTGGGCTTTGATGGGAACGCACAATAAACTCGACGTCTCGAGCCCCGTGATCCGATCATAGTCGCTGTCAAACTCGGGATGATGACGAGCGTCGCGATCGAGCCGCACGGCGGCGCCCGTAGCCGCCACGCGACCTTGCAGCTTGTGACCAATGCCCAGGGCGTACCCTCGCCAATCGGCGCCCACGCGAGCAAAGAGCGATCGACTGGGTGCATCCACGAAAAAGAGCGCGCCGTGGGACGCTCCGAGGGCCCGACACGCTGCCGCCTCGACAAAAGAAAAGATGGAGCCCGCCGGGTCTTCCGGCATGGATCCAATCGCTGCGGATGGACGTAGAGACAACAACGCGGCGCTCTTGCGCTGCGCGATGCGAGCGACTTCTAGACGTTGCGCATGGCGGATCGCTGACGCAAGCGGACGCGCAATGCCTCGTGCGAGCTCTTCATCCTGTTGATCGAAAAAGAGTTTGGCCCATTGGATATTGTCGTCAACACTCAGAGTCGGCTGAGGATCGTGCATGAATTCCAGCACTGCAAGCACGTCTTCCGTCGTGGGATCTTTCACAGGCACGACCAGCACTGGCTGGTCATGCTGTGGCTCGCAAGCGAATGCATCGAGGGGAGTCTCTTGGACGTTCACAATGTTGCCCGAACGAGCGGCCTCCATCGCATCCTGACTCACGGACGACAACGGACACTCGCCTTGCGTTGCCGTCCCGACCGCATCCAGCTCGCGCGTGCCCGCGTCTCGCATATAAACGTTACATTCGGTCGCCGGGATCCAGCCGTTTTCAACGACCACGCGTGCAGCGGTGAGCACGATCGCGACGGGTTTCGGCGACCGCTCCAACGCCCGAAAGAGCACATTCGAGAGCTCGAGCACCGCTTGGGCTTGGGTTTGCGCCCTTGTCGCGGCCTCCTCGAGCGCTACGTGGTGCAACGACCTTCCAACGTGCGCGCCCACGAGATGACACAGGTCCAGCTCATACTCGTGAAAAGCTCGAGACGGGGCCGACTCGGTGCGTGGAGTTTCATGAAAAACAACGACACTCTGGACCACGACGGGGTGGGTCTCGTCCACCACGGGGACACAGAGCATCGTGTCGTCACAAAGGGGCTTGCCCGTTGACGCCGCGCGTCCAATGATACCGTGTCCTACCGACACGGTCGATGGGTGGGTCCGCTTGCCAGCACTGGCAAATCGAGCCCAGAGACGCTGGGCTCGATGGTCGAGTGTATACACTGTCCATGCGTTCACACGCAGCGCGCGCTGTAAAAAGTCGAGCAGGTGCACGAGTGTTCCTGTCGACGTGCTGTGTGGATCGGTGGCGCGAAGACCTGTCGGTACCTCCGGTCGCTCTGGCGCTCGACGCGAGCTCGTGATGCGGCTACGTTCACGAGGCGGCGCGAGCGCACCGAGCAATGTCCCCAGGAAGCCACAGAACGCTTGAAGGGGGTTCCTACGAGTCGACACGTACGCGGGACGGCCCACCGTCTCCTCGTCCGCGTCGTTCTGGTCCATGATCCACTTGGTCACGTCCGTGCCACGAGATCGCGCATTAAAGAGTTCGACGAGCGCGTGGGCGTGCCCCGTGGCATCCACGAGGGGTAGACACAGATACGACTAGAGAGGAAGGAGCAAAGAACGTTGCATCATGAGTCTCACGTGTGTGTCCTGCCACTTGTAGTGTTGTGTGTGTTTGTTTCCTATTGTTTCAGCACACCATGTGCACGTACGTACCTGAACATACTCGCACCCGTCAGGGGCCTGGACACCTGCTGTCGCACACGCGTGGGGGGTGGCGCAAAACGTCGGACGATGCATGGCGGATCGAGCCGCTTCGCGCGCGTGCCGAGCGCCGGCCCGCGGCTCGTCGCGCGTGGGGTCGTGGGCTCCGTCGAACGGTGGGCGCCCGGCCTCGCTGCTCACGACACAGTCGTCGGCGTCAAACAGGACGCGCAAGTGATCGTGCACGGCACCGAGCAAGTCGGTGGGTGACGCCATGCCCGGTGCGAGCGCCGCGTGCACGAGCGACGACTGCGCGCGCTTGTAGCAACGACGGCCGCGGGAATGCGCCAGTGCTGTCGTGAGCCTGTCGGCACGCATAAAAGACAACACAAGACGACGCAGGCGTAACAGTTAGTAGTCCGCCCGACACGCAAAAACCAGCGAGCGTTCAGTGGAGGCGACCAACTAACCGTCGCGTGACACGGACCCAAGTGCGTAACACGTGCCACTGCCGCTGCGCTCGCGTTGCCGGTCGGTGGCGTGGTGGATCTTGATCGTCCACGCCGCGGCCGCCCTCCGGTTTGAGTGGAAAGGGCACGCCATGTCTCACGGCGCGGCAAGTGGCGATGACCGCGCCGTTCCATGCTGCCGACGAGCTCATGCTCTCGCTCTCGTTAGGCATGCGCGTCGGAGGTGAAGAAAGCGACGACTGCCACGCTCGGAGGGTGGAGGACTCACGAGGCGTGTCGCGAATTGCAGACTTTGCATGGACTAGGCATCGTCCAGACTGCACGAGCACTTGTCCACGCAAAATCAGGCTCGGGGGGGGGGGGGCGCGGGGCCGGCCGTTTGGGGTTTTTTCCCCGGAACCCCTCCCCCCCCCCCCCCCCCCCTCCTCTCTCGCGTGTTCTGAGGGTAGTTAGTTAGAGGGACATAGATAGATAGATATAGATGTGTATATGTACTTGGTCTAACTAGTGATCTCGTGTGTGTCAACTGAGTGACTGACAGCCAGGTTGTTTTTCTAGGTTACGAGGTCGGGAAGGGTGCCAGCTGATTGCACTCCCACACAATCAAGGGCGTATAGTTAGTTGAGCGTATAGTTTCGCTTCTCGTGTGACACTTGGACCAGACCCACGTGAGACCGTCGCGCGGTTCGAATTTCGCATAAAAGACACACACATCCGTGTGGTGAAATTTTCCACGAGTTGCTAGATCAGCGAGACATATCTCTCTATCCGATCGGGATGAGAGAAAGGCAGGAACGAAAAAAAAACGGTTTGATATAGATACAGTGTAGATGCGTGCCACAAAGGGAAAACTGCTATTGTCGACGTGGAACATCGTCGTCGTTTTATACGCCTTTCAATGTTTTGAAACTTTATGCGACGGCCACGCTGTTGCAAAAAAATGTCACGGGCGTTATAAATACATATGAGAGCAAAGATTCAACTCAGTTGCCGGTTTTACTATAGTTTCATCTAGGGAAAATGCCCAGATGAGGTATGCAAAGACCCTTGGCGTCGTCGGTCCGATTTAAAAAAAATTATTATAAAAATTAGCCCATCAAAATTTGCTTTCGTAACATCTTTCTTAGGCGCCGTTTCACTCTATGAAATACATATTTCCAAAAGCTACTTCCTTTTATACACCTTATATTTTACTCTTGAGAAAATACACAGAATGGGTCAGTTTTTCACGGAAATTCACAGAATGGGTCGGTTTTCTATGATATTCACAGAATGGGTCGGTTTTACTGTTACTACCAGCTTCAATCTGTTTTTTCCGATTTTGCCCTATCCACCCCGATTTCCCCGGATTCAGGCTTCCATAAAGGATGAAAACTGAGCGAGAACGAACTTTAGCGTCGACACCAAGACTTTCATAATCGCTCCTGTGAACCTCATCTACAAACCAATAAGTGTCAATCATAGTATAACCATCAATGAGTAAGTGAGTAAGTTCATGCCTCTTCCTTTTCTGCCTAGATTCCCCTAAGTAAACTTTCTCTCGTCAAACTCGCTTGCTGCACTGCATATTCTCCCGACATCAAATCTATACCCATTGTGAATAGCCACGTATTCCGGGTCTTCTCTCTCTATCCATAGTAGTATCCATCTGGTTAGTTCATTTGAGTCATTTAACCTATAATATATTATACTATAATATATTTTATATTATATTATATGATAGATCCAGCTTGCTCACACACCCGATCATCATCCTCATTTGCCCTTCACTTTTTTGCAGCCGTCTCTTTCATCGAACTTGTCGATTTTCTTGTCCTTCACCTGCCCATCAATTCTTTCTGTTTCAATTCTTTCTTTATATATGTGAATGTTATTATATAGAAGATAGAAAACCGACCCATTCTGTGAATATCATAGAAAACCGACCCATTCTGTGAATTTCCGTGAAAAACCGACCCATTCTGTGTAGTTTCTCTTTACTTTTATGTTTAATATCAGTTATGTATGCCTCATTAATAGCAATACTTCAAACAGATTTAAAACGTACTATAGATTAGTACGCTTCAGCTGCTCAAATAAATTTTAGGCCCCGGGACTAGGGGCACACCCCACTTTTGCTAGGGGCACACCCCATCGATGCACCCACAAAAAATTAATAATAATTTCAAAAGGGCGTGGATTTAACATTTTTGGGGGCGTCGATTTAGCAATTCCTTACTTTTTATGGTGAGTTAAGACCGTAAAGGCAAAAATTAAGGTACAGTACGTACCAATCTTATTATTCAAAACTTTCTGGCAAAAATGTCTTTTTTAACTTAGAAATTTCAAACGAGTTATCGATATCCCCACGTAAGTCCACAAACCAATCTCCACACGAACCTGTTTCACGTTCTCACGAATTTTCCACCATAAAAAGCAACCACAACTCCACAGACGAAGAAATGTAAAAGTAGATCGGACTAAAAATAGTTAGTCTAAAACATGCACTTTGATAGACCTATTTCATCTTAACGAAAATAGATTGGCTGGATACTACTTTCCATTAGGAGCGGGTCGTCCTTCGTAATAGGATTTGTACAGGTCGCGAAGCGTTTTCACTTGATTCGCAATGTTTTTGTCTTCTTCATAGTAGAGCTCTCTTTCAAAGTTTGACGGGTCAATGCCGGCACGATACCATCGACTAAAGAGCGTTAGCAAGTGTCCTCCAGCGTGATAGCTTTCTTTCATAGTTGATGACTCGACTGCCTCCAATAACAGAAGAGCCAACTTGCTTTCACCGAAAGCATGCAACAAGACGCCAAACATAGTCACCAAGTTTTCGTCGGGTTTCTTGCCCTTGGCATTAAATTTTTCCATGTACATGTTTAGTGTTTCCATTTTTGGGCTTTCAAACATGTTGTGCCCCTCGTCCTTGCGCTTCAGCAATATAGAAACTTCATCAACTGTTTTTTCGCTGGCAAGCCACAACTCTAACTGTTCTTGCTGCAATGCCGCCGCGATCTCCTTTGTAGGGTCCATCCCCGTTGCCTTGACCAACCCCCTCGCCAATCCATCCTCGTCGATGGTCTCCGTAAGCCATTGAACCAGCGAGAACTGCTTTTCCGGATTGTGTGAGTTATAATACGCAATGTAATTCCGCACTGCTTCCAAACTTATGAGCTGATACAAGCTTTGTTCAATCCCATGCCGATGCAAGAGAATTTATGGATTCAAATGTTCCTCGCGTTTCCATCCATCTATCAGCGACTTCTCAACTTTCAAGGCTCTTTCTCTTAAGAGAGAGTGCGCCTTTGCCGCTGTTATACTCGCGAACAATTTGTCCTCACCATTCATAACTAACGTCAGCACCTTCCTTCACCAACCTTTCGGCACCGAAATTGTGTACATTGTACATCCCACTGTATTCTTCTAATACATCTAGCCTTGCATCTCCAAACACGTTTTCATCAATGGGTTGTTTCAGCTTCATAAAAACTTCGCCTGGAGATAATTCTTTCTTCAGGTATCCTGCGAGCTGTCCTCTCAACAAAGTCGCGGCAATATCACTCACCACTACTTCACTAGAATCCCTTGTATCCACGAGCAGCAACGCCATTTGACCGTCTCCGTAACGCTTGGTAAAGAGCCTACTTAGCTTCATCTTTTCTTCCAGGCTTTCGGAGTATAATTTCATTAATGCAGGCCATTTGGGACTCGTCAAAGTGCTTAATGCGTTGTCACGGACTTGAAACTCTTCAAACACATTCATACCCAATGCTTTCTTCGCCCTTAGCCTCAAAATTTCCAAGTAGGACATACCCGTATCTTGTATTCGAATCCGCATCATTCTCTCATTGTCCTCTTCGTCCACTACCCGCTTCGTTGGCACATGCCTTCGACATCTGGCTACCGATGGGACATCCGCGGCGCAAACCAAATTGGCTCTTGCAGCTAAGCAGATAAACAACGTTAAACACACCCTCATGGATCTACGCGCGGCTGTCGAATTCACTATTCGTGAGAAAGTTACCAAGTGATTGTATGGCTCATCACTCCAACCGGCTCATCGCCTAATCTTTGTCATCCTTTTCCAAAGGCGGGCGTAGCAAAATGGAGTGTGCCCCTAGCAAAAGTGGGGTGTGCCCCTAGCAAAAGTGGGGTGAGCCCCTAGCAAAAGTGGGGTGAGCCCCTAGTCGGGGCCGACCCCCTAAGTTAAAAAAGGCATTTTTGCCAGAAAGTTTTGAATAATAAGATTGGTACGTACTGTACCTTAATTTTTGCCTTTACGGTCTTAAATCACCAGGAAAAGTAGGGAATTGTTAAATCGACGCCCCCC